>VYZT01063220.1:946146-975573 GCA_013400735.1 Pomatostomus ruficeps | reverse complement strand
ACAATCGCTGGCAGGGGGAAAGCAAGGGGTCCTCGCCTTTACCGGCTGCACCCGCCGGGAACCCCCGGCCACAGAACCCTGCGAGGTGTTGCAAGAGCAGCTTGTGGAGCTGGGGGCACACAGATCCTGCTTTGTCCCCTGAATCGGTCAGATCCCCGTGACACCAGTGCCTGGGGGGTGTCCCGGGGCTCTTTGACAAGTCGAGGGTACTGAGGAGTGTGGGCACTTGGGGTCTGGTCCAGTGCAAGGTGGGCTCAGCCCCGTCTGTGCTGGGGTCCCTGTGAACATTGCTGTGAGCATGAGTGGGAGAGTTGGGAATGGTGACGGTGCCCGGTAAAGAGAATGTTTAGGAAAGGGGATTTTTTGCTGC
Organism: Pomatostomus ruficeps; assembly: GCA_013400735.1. Lineage (NCBI taxonomy): Eukaryota > Metazoa > Chordata > Aves > Passeriformes > Timaliidae > Pomatostomus > Pomatostomus ruficeps. The sequence goes on along the minus strand of VYZT01063220.1, from coordinate 975,203 downwards.
CTGTTGAGCCTTTTCCTCTCACAGCTGGAACAGTGGGACGCATAGGGGTGCTTGGGGTGCAGGGGCACAGGGACAAAGTGGCTGTGCTGCGATGCTCATGGTGGGCAGGCACAAGGCTGGGGTGGGGGGATGTCCAGGGCTGCCACTGGGCTGCAGGAATGAGGGGTGGGAGCCATGGAACAGCCTGGCTGGCGGTGGCACTGGGAAAAAATTACCCCTTGGCATTCCTCCTCCTGCCTGCGCAGACTTGGTTCCTTCAAATCACAAAATTACATGTTATGTTCATAAGCAAGTCTGTCACTGTCTCAGTCTCTTGGCCCCGTGAGCATTTCTAGTGCAGGGTGAGGTCCTGGTTGTCCCTTGAGGAGGACCCCCAGAGGCTGATGTCCCCTCACCCCAGGTGCGCAACAGACCACAACTCGGACAACACGACGGCAATGCTGCAGGAGTGGCTGGGGGCGGTGGGGAAGGACTATCACTCGGTGGCCTTGAAGGTGCAAGAGGAGCCCAGGTGAGGCTGGGTGAGTGCTGGGGTGGGTGGGGCAGGTATGGGCTGTGAGGGGCTCCTGGAGCAGCATCAACACTCCCTGGCCAGGGACCAGGAGAAGTGAAGCAGAGCAGGGCTGACTCGATGAGAATAGCCTGCAACGAGTTTGTGCATTCCCAGCAAGCAAGGTTAACCCCTGCCTCCCCCTTCCCAGCTCCTACCCTGATGAGCTTGGTCCCAAACACTGGAGTGACAAACGCTATGAAAATTTGATGAAGTTAAAGCAGGAAGCTCTCACCTATGCCCGGGAGCAGCAGGCAGACTACATCCTGGTAAGGGACATGGGGCACTGGTCAGCTGGGGGCTGAGGTGGGCTTCTCCACATCTCCAGAATCTGTGCTGCCTCCACAGTTCATGGACACTGACAGCATCCTGACAAACAACCAGACCCTTAAGTTTCTCATGGCGCAGAACAAGTCAGTGGTGGCCCCCATGCTGGACTCGCAGACCTTCTATTCCAACTTCTGGTGTGGCATCACACCCCAGGTACATCCCCAGAAAGCTCTGGAGAATGAGACTCCCATGGTGGAGGAGCCCTCTGCCATGGAGACATTGTGCCACTGTGCTGCAGGGATACTATCGCCGGACTGCTGACTACTTCCCCACCAAGAACCGGCAGCGGGTGGGCTGCTTTCGTGTCCCCATGGTCTATGCCACCTTCCTGATCGATCTGCGGAAAGAGGAGACCTTGCAATTGGCTTTCTACCCACCCCATCCCAACTACACCTGGTCATTCGACGACATCATTGTCTTTGCCTACTCCTGCCAGGAGGCTGGTGAGGATGATGGGGGTTTTGGGGGGTGCAGGGGCCTGGGGGTCTGTGCTGCTCACCTGTCCCACCTGGCAGGCGTGGAGGTCTATGTGTGCAACCAACACCGCTTTGGTTACATCAATGTTCCTGTGAAGGCCCACCAGACACTGGAGGATGATCACGCCAACTTTGTGCATCTCACGCTGGAGGCCATGGGTGAGTGCCCATGGGTGAGTGTGCATGGAGGTCTCCTGACAGGGCTGTCAGCGCCAGCTCCCAGCCAGGGTTATCTGTGCTCCACAGAAATGTGTCTCCTGTTTCCACAGTGGATGGTCCCCCCATGCAACGCTCCAGGCACATTTCCCTCCTGCCCAGGCCACTCACAAAAATTGGCTTTGATGAAGTAAGTGCCCAGTGGAGCTGCTCATGTTCCCCTGTCCATCCCTCTGCTTGCATCCATCCATGGCGAAGCCTGAGCCCCTGTCCCCATCCTGCAGTAGCCAGGCACACTGTGTGTCCCCACATGACAACATTCCCCATTGCTGGGGCTCTTCCTTCCTCCCCAGATCTTCCTGATCAACCTGGTACGGAGGCCCGACCGGCGGCAGCGAATGCTGGCATCCCTGCAGGAGCTGGAGATCATTCCACGAGTGGTGGATGCTGTGGATGGCAGGTGACTGGGGGGACCACTCAGGCAGTCCCCTGGTGTCACCCTGAGGAGGGGATGGGAAGCGGCTGGGGGGACACTTTGCTGATGCAGCCCCCTGCCTTGCAGCACCCTCAACAGCAGTGACATCAAGGTACTGGGTGTGGACCTGCTGCCCGGGTACTACGATCCCTTCTCCGGCCGCACACTCACCAAGGGCGAGGTCGGCTGCTTCCTCAGCCACTACAATATCTGGAAGGAGGTATGGGACCACAGCAGCCATGGGGTCCCTAAGGGCCACCAGCAGTGGTCAGGGACCACGTGAGCATCACAGATCCCTGGAGGACCTGGAGAGAGGGGCGTCCTGCAGGGTGAGTGGCCCCAATATGGCCCAGTGTGCTGCTGGGATAGGCTTGCACCTCTGTCCCCTCCCCAGATTGTGTCCCGGGGGCTGCAGCGGTCAGTGGTCTTCGAGGATGATGTGCGCTTCGAGGCTGCCTTCCCAGCACGGCTGCAGCGGCTGATGGAGGAGCTGGAGCAGGCACAGCAGGACTGGGACCTCATGTAGGTGCTGGGGCCAGGGGGATGTGGGGTGGGGGTCCCCAGGGCTGGCTTTCATGGTTCTCTGGCAACCCCACAGCTACCTGGGGAGGAAACAGGTGAACGATGAGGATGAGGCACCCGTGGAGGGCGTGCGGAACCTGGTGGTGGCCGGGTACTCGTACTGGACACTGGCCTACGCCATCTCCCACCATGGGGCACAGAAGCTGCTGGCCGCCAAACCCCTCTCCAAAATGCTGCCGGTGGACGAGTATCTGCCCATCATGTATGACAAGCACCCCAAGTAAGGAGCAGGTTGTGCAGGAGCGTGCTGGCCTGGCCATGGCAGTATGGGACTGTGTGTTTCTTCTCCATCATCACCACCTCACCCAGTCGTTCCCCCCACCCTTGCCGGCCTTACTCATGTTGGAGGAAAACATCTGTAGCATGAGCTCATTCCCAGCCGGCCTGCCTGGCCACTGTCTGCTGAAAAATGGCCCTAGGCCAGCATGGGGGTGGGGGAATGGGAATGGAACTGGGGATTGATGTGGGCCCTGCGCAGGGTCTTGGCCCCATGGCAGGGGGTGGGGAGCAGCCCAGCAGCCCCCTGTACCCTGGTTCTGGGGGACCGTGTGGTTCCCCCACCCCTGTTTGGGGGTCTCAGCCCCAACTTGGAGCACTTTCATGCCCCTCTCTGGGATGGGGGTCAGTGGTAAGGCTTTGTCTGGGGAGGGGGAGGCAATTTAGGGTGTGACTGAGCACTGATGGGTGGGTGTCCTGGCAGAGAAGGGATTGGGAAACCCAGTGAACAGGATGGAGGGATCAGGCATGTAAAAGGCAAGCTGGAGGTGGACGGAGGGGCAGATTAGAGCTCTGGATGTGCACCAGGAGCAGCTGGAAGCCCCATGCTCGCAGGGATAACAGCACAAGACAGCCCTGGCTCCGGGCCAGCTGGATGCTGTGCCAGAGACCCACTCTATGCCAGAGCCGGCCCCAGCCGGTGGGGAGTGACAGGTCCTGTCCTCTCTGTAATCCCTCCACAGTCCCTCCCCAGCCTTCCCCAGCCCTATGACTGGTACCCCACGTCCCTCCCTATCCCCTGACCTGCATGGAGCCTTCCTCTGGTGGTTAATATGGTTTTCCCAGTGCTTTTTCTCTTCTGTGCCACGCTCTGTAAGCCAGTTTCTCCTCTTGGGTCTGCTCCTTTTTCCCCAGTGAGGATTACAAGCGGCACTTTGCCCCACGGGACTTGCTGGTGTTTTCAGCTCACCCCCTCCTGGTTTATCCCACTCACTATGCTGGGGACAGCAACTGGCTGAGTGACACCGAGACCTCCACCATCTGGGATGACGATGCCAAGAAGACTGACTGGGTTGGCTCGCAGAAGACCCTGAGGGACTCACGGGGCAGTGCTGGCCACCTCCGCTCCACAGCCCGTGACGAACTCTGATGGTGAGCGAGGCTGTGAGACCCGGGCACAGAGGACAGAGTGGTTGGGAGCGTCTCCCTTCAAGTGCCATGTTCAGATGTGTCCCACATGCCTAGTTTGTTTTTGTCATGGGGCAGCAACTCTCCCTGTCAGACTCAAAGCACTGGGAAACAGAGACCAGACTGTCTCTTCCAGGTGGGGAAAGGGGTGGGACATAGATGTCCCATGTGGGGCTGCACTGGGCTGGAGGGGACCAGGGGACAGGGCCCTCCAACTTCCTGAGTCCATGCTGCTCCCCAGCCCCTCAGCTGAGGAAGGGAGAATGCTCCTTTGGCTGCTGCAAAAGTCTCCTCGTTGCGGAAAGAGCTGGAGCGTCTCCCAGGGGAATGTTTCACCCCAGCACTGCTTGCTCCCCTCAGAAGTGGGTCTCCTTGGGGCTGTGCATCTGTGGGGTGGCTGTGCAGGCAGGCAACCCACAATGGCCCAGCCTCAGAGCAGCAGGGCCACAGTTAATACTGGGTCAGACTTTCCCTGCCTGAGGTTGCTTGTCCTGGCAGCAGAACTGCCCTGGGAGCTGCCAGACTGGGGGAGGCTGGAAAAACAGCCCTCCCACTTCTCGGCTGCAGGCGTGAACATGTTGGAGCTGCTCCTGCTGTGACCACTAATGTCTGTGTCCATGCCTCCTAGGGATGAGGGATCATGATCCAGCTGGGAGCACCGTGGACAAGGACCTGATACTGTCCATTCCCACCTAAGAGATGCAGCTGCCTCGGACAGAGCCCCACAGGGTTCTTTGAATCTGCACGCGACAAATCCACCCAAGGCAGGATTTGCTCCAGGAAAGCCTTTCCCTGCCAAGTGGAGAGACCGGAGGAGTGCAGTGCTCCGTCTCTGCTGAGGACAGATCTCCAGGACAGTCCCGAGCGATGCCAACTCTACTGTCTCCCACCACCCTGGACTTTGGGGAGTGGACTTTGGGCTGGCACCCATGCTGGCTTCCTGCCACCGAGCAGGCTTGTCCCTCGAGCCATGCCTGGGTGGAGGTCCAGGGAGGATTAAAGCAGACTGTTTGAACTGATGTGCTGGGTGCTGGCATTGCCCCAAGTCCCCAGGGCATGACCCCATTGGGGTCACCTCGGTGCTGCAGGGGTGAGGGTCTGGCCATTCCCCCAGCTGGGAACTTTGGGAATGAAATCTGTAAGGGAGAAGGAGAGGGAAGGGGAGAGGGGGTGGGGAGGAAGATTGAAGTTTGCCCTTGGGATCTGGGTGTGAAAAATGGGAGGCATCTCCACGGAGCTCAGCTCACCCCTGGGAATGGACGTGATGGAGCAGCAGGTGGATGCCTTGGTGGCAGACACCCACAGTGAGATGTCTGAGACTACCAAGTGATTTAGGAAAGCACTGTTTGGGGCAGGTTGAACAGCTAGAGCAGGAACCTCCTGAAGGAAAACAACCAGCTCCAGATCACATGGGATCTGAAGAGCTGAGTGGATCTACTGGAGAACAGGGAGAAGACGGCCAAGTGCCTGTTCTGCAAGTGCAGGGTCCCAGCCAGTATAGACATGGGTGAGGAAGGGATGACAGGTTGGGGACGCTTTTGCTTCCCAGCTTTTCCACTGGTTCCAGGCAGCCTCAGTACTCCAGGAGGAGCTCAGGAACTGGGGATGGAGAAGGTCTGGTGCCAGCTGGAGCAGAGGATGGAAGCGGCAGCAACACTGTGGTATACGTCACCCAGCAAGGGTCCCGGTGCTTGTTCCAGCACCCACTGGGATGCAGGAGAGGAGCTGCTTTCGCTGGGTGTCTCAGTACTCATGGGATACAGAGCTGGGCAGGACATGCCGGCACAGCCCAGGACTCTGGGACACAGCAGTGGTGAGGACACACTGCCTCGGTCTGCCCTCTCCACCCTGAGACCTGAAATGTGTCTGTGAGAAGCCAGAACTCCTGCAGCTGTTGGAAACGCCACGGTTTTGGCCAAAAGCACTGAACTCAAAACAACTGTGAGGCCAGCCCTGAAACTTGCTGCAGCTCAGTGGGAGCAGCACGCTATGAGATTCCAGGCTCTTCGTGCTTGCCAGTTTCTCAACAAAGCTGAAATGCCTTCGGACTCTATAGAAGTAGCTCCTATTGCTCCCAATTTCTCACTATAAGCCTCCCTCACGACTGTGCTCATTGAACAGGGATGGGAACACGGATTTGAGCTGCAGTGCCAAGAACAACCCGAGCTCAGCAGGCGGCGCATGGAAGAAAGGCAGGAGCAGGGCAGAGTCAGGGTGAGAGTTTGTTTAATTTCTGTGCCAAACTGAGGTATGGAGCCTCTGCAGGGATCCCAGTGAGACACGAGCTGCCTGGATTGGTGTGGGGATGGAAGGAGGCTGCCCCAGTGCCCAGCCAGGCTGCCTGCTGGGCCAGCTCTGCTCCGCACCACAGTCACTCCGGAGAGCCCGCAGCACCCTGTCCATCAGCCACAAGGGTCCCCAGGGGTTTGTGTCAGCCCCTGTCCCCTGGCTCTGCAGGCACTCGGCTCTGGATGTGCTCCAGCAGGCAGGTCACTGCCTGGGCCAGGATCTGCTCCAGCTTCTCCCGCTCCCCAGCGCTGAACGGAGACAGGACGTAGTTGGGCACTGTCACATCACCCTCTGGCCGCCCGATGCCGACCCTGAGCCGGGTCATCTCCTGTGGAGGAAGGAAGAGAGCTGGGAGAGCTTCCCCTAAGTGCTCAGACAGAGCTGGGCAAGGGGACAGGGCTGAGTGGGGCTGGGCAGCAAGGGAGCAGCTCCTCGTGTTTTCCAGGTGGTTTTGAGTGCTTGCTCCAAGAAACATGATTTTGGAAGAGGCTTTTGCTGGGCTGCCAAGATCCCAGGCTCCTGCCAGGCCTCGCAGAGCCTCTCAAGCTAATTGTTTCCATGTCCTCCATGGTGACCAAACAGGCAACAGCCCTCCGGGAAGAAGGGGAAGGAGAAAAGGGGGAAAAGGAGCGGGGGCTTGCCTGAGGGGAGTCAGAACAATGGGAGTGGGGGGCAAGCCATGCACTGAGGGGGGGACAGGATTGATCCCCTTCCACTGAGGTCCACTCACATTGGAGTGCAAAGCACTGATGCAGGACTGGACCCCGTTGTGTCCCCTTGGGAGAGAAAGAGACAATCCATCGTTAGTCTGTAAGACACCCTCCATACAGCCCTGGGGTGTCCTGCTGCAGGCATGTGGGAATGTGGTCCAGCCAGGGGCTACAGTCCCCATGTCCTGGTTCTGCAGGAACATCCAGCCCTGAGGGCTCAGAGCAGGGGGTTTGAGGGAAGCAGGGCTGGGACAGCACATTCTGTGTGGGTCAGCTCTCACCGCAGCTGGTTCATGTGTGACTGAGTGCCGGGGCCCAGCACCATACCTGCCCCGTCCTGCAGTGGAAGCTTTCCTAGGTTAAATGTCTGCAGCCTGCCCCAGGAGCTGGGGCTGGGCAGGCACAGTGGAGGCAGAGTGCTATAAAAAGCCCATGTGGTGCTGTCAATGGGCTGGATCCAGCCCACAGCCACTTCCAGGACGCTCCCTGCCCTCCCTGACAGGCAGGAACTGGGAGGCTGCCCAAACAGCCAGCTGTTGCCTCTGCAATGGACTGAGCCCAGGACAAGAACTGAAAACATTGCAAGGCTGGCGGGATGGGGCCAAGAACTGCCCATGAGCTTGTATGGGCATGTTAAAGCCTCAAACCAGCTCACACAATCAGAGCAGGGGCTACCCCATACCTTGCACTGCCTCCCAGCTTGATTGCCACCTTGCCCAAGGCCTTGTCCAGGTCATCGTGAACCAGGTAAATGTCTTCTGGGCCAAGGCTGTAGATCTCAGCTTTGGAAACAGAAATACAACCCAAGAAATGAGGGGGAGACAGACTCACCAGGCCCTGACCCTGCAGAGAGGGGCTGCAGTAAGCTGCGGAGGGCAGGGGGACAGCAGGGCTGTCACAGGGGGCTGGTGGCACCAGAGGCTTTGAGGGTTACCCAGCTGCTCACCAGCACTAGCAACGCTGAGCCCATTGAGGTTCATGAACCTCCGTGGCTTGAGTAGCACCAGCTCCAGGCCGTGGGCTGTGGCCAGGGCCACGTCAGCGCAGCACCGCTTGTCCACTTGCCAGCCCTTAACCAGCACCAGCTGCCGGGCCAGCCGGTCCAGCACCTCCATGCCCACACTGTGCCGTGTGCCCCGCAGCCCATAGTTGCCCAGGCCGACCACCTGCACGACAGGTGTCAAAACAGGGCTCTGACGGGCCACCTTGAGGCCCCTGGCCCCTGCACGGGCCTGAATGCCCCCATGTCTCAGACCTGCTCCCTCCATGCTCCCCGCAGCTGTCTGGGTCCTCACAGTCTCAATCGCCACAGCATTCCCCTCCAGTCCCTCTTCCCTCGGTGCCTCCCACACAGCCCTGATCCTCCCCGGCACTTCCCTCACAGTCTGCTTCCCTCACAGTCCTGATCTACCCTGTTCGCCTCACAGCCCCGTTCCCCTCACTGTCCTGATCCACCCTGTTGTCCTCACAGCCCCGTTCCCCCGTTCCCCTCATAGTCCAGCTCTCTGCGCTCCCCTCACAGCCCCCAGTTCCCTTCACAGCCGCCAGTTTCCCTCACAGCCCCGCTCCCCTCCCAGNAGCCCCGCTGTCCCGTCCCCGCCCTCACCATGGCGCGCGGCCCCGCCCGCCCCACGAGCGCCCGCACGCTCCCCGCCAGCTCCGCCGCCACCATCGCCCTCCCTGCCGGCGTGACGTCACTCCCGCGCGCCGCTCAGCGCCCCGCCCGCCGAGCCCCCGCCGCCATCTTTGATGCGGGCAGCGCCGCCATCTTTCCCGCGGGCGCGGGGCGGTGTCGCCGCTGCGCTGATGCCCCGCGGGGCGGTGTAGCTCTGTGCTGGTCCTCCGCGGGGCGGTGTCACCATGCGCTGATGTTCCACGGGGCAGTGTCGCCGCTGCGCTGGTGTCCCGCGGGGCGGTGTAGCTCTGTGCTGGTCCTCCGCGGGGCGGTGTCACCATGCGCTGATGTTCCACGGGGCGGTGTCACCGCTGTGCTGATGCCCCCTGGGGCGGTGTCGCCGCTGCGCGGGTGTCCCACGGTCCGGCTGGTCCCGGACGTGGTCGTGGTGGGGAGGGCGAGGCGCAGCCGGGGCGTTACTGGGAGCCGCGGCCTGGGAACCCCCTCGAGCCGGGAGAGGCTCTGTAAAGGGTCCCCGGGGGATTTGCAGGAGCAGTGAGTGCCCGTGTTTTGTGTGTTTGTGCCTGTTCCGTCTCCACTCACGTGCCGGCCCTTGGGATACGGCTGGATGGGGGAACACATCACTCCTCACCTTCCCCCAAGCCATTCTCCAGCCCTGGGTGCCTCCTGGCCCTGCCAGCGGGGCAGAGCTTTCTTCCAGGGCACCGTGGCAGTTCACTGTGAAATTGCTCATCTTCCAAGTCCTTCCACACTACCTGCAGATGGCAATCCAAGTAAAGACCTCAACTGTTTATTTCTTAAAAGATTTATTTTAAAATTAGAAATGCATAATATTTTTGGAAGAGGCAGAATTGTTGCCTCTGTCTTTGGGCCAGCTCCTGGGCAGTCTTTAGATGGTGTCTAAAATTCCCAAAACTCAGGGCCTGGAGCTGGAATGGTCCCAAGCACTGGCAGCTCATTCCCGTACAGGAACCAAGCAGAGCTTTGGAAGTTTTGGGAAGTATCCCTGCACCCATCCCTTGGGCAGGTTGTTCCTAAAGAGTGAATGACTCTGGTTCCTCTGACCTATTATTCCATAATAGCACAGAGGATATTAAAATTTGGGCAAAAGCCAGGCTGTGCATCCCATGCTTGGCAGTCTGGAGCACTAATATTCTCTAACTTGTCCCCAGGTCACCCATTGTGACACTCCCCAGAAGCTGAATGGGTGCTGGCCCAGCCAAAGCCCGCAAGGTCTGACCAGCAGCAGGATGTACAAGAGGCTCCACAGCCTCATAGCACCAACTCTGCAGTAGAAACCGTCGCTGAATAAAAGAAATTTTCAAAACCCTTAGCAGCATGGTGGGCTCCTTTGGAGGTAGGATGAAATTCTTCATGGCTGGTAAAACAAGCAAGAAGTCTTTTGTTGTTGTTTTCCTGGTTTGCTGCAAGGAAATCCTTTGGCCCTTAGGGTGGACGAAGGGGTGGTGGGGGAGCCTGGCTCATGGCAGATCAGGTGTTGCCCACTCCCACTTCACCCCCTCACTTGGTGTAGAAGCTGGACCCTACCAGCACCTGTTCACAGTGAAAGGAAACTGGAATGTGGGTGGCTCTAAAAACTTCTTTGAAAAGAAAACTTTGTTGCCACGTTGAGATGTTCACAGGAGTCAGCACCAGCACGCACATAGTACCAGGGAGCTGAGGCACAGCTACGCTTCAAAAGGTTTTAAAAGAACTGTTAAAATGCTGTAAGGAAGAAATATTCTTCAGTGGGCTCAGAATCTTAATGTACTGGCTATCAACAGCTGCCAGAAGTGAGGAGAGCAACAGGAGGGTGCTGTTGATGGGGTGAGAACCTCCCTGACACTGCAGACCCTCTCAGCATCTTCCCCATGTCATCACAGATGTCTCAGATGGTGCATCCACCATCACCTGGCCAAGACTGAATCAGTAAAGTGCTTTAAATCACATAATTTGCACTTGGTCCTGCAGCTGCATCCTGCAGTGGCGTCCCTGGGGCTGGAGAGAGTTCAGCAGGAGAGCACTTGTGCTGTGGAGAGCAACACACCATTCCCACTGCTCATCCCACCAGCCCTGGGTGCTTTCTAGCTCCATATGGATCTGAGAGAGGCCCTTGCCAGTGATTAGAAGAAAAAGCTGATGCGAGAGGCCACTGTTTTGCAGCCTGTTGATGAGAATAATTTCTCTTCTTCTGGGAAGTAGGGGATGCTGTCAGCCACTTCCTGGACAACAGCTGGGCGTACTTCAAGGCCTTGCTGGACAAGCTCGCTGATGACACACTGCTTTACGTGGTGGTGCTTCAGTGGGAGGAAAGGCACAACCAAATCAATGAGATGTTCATTAATGATCTCAGATTTCCAGAAGCCACCTGCACAAGGAAAGGAAAATAAGGTTTTATTCAGAGAGTCTCTGCAGTCCCTGCAATTCAAAGAGCTGCTTTGCATGAAGTCAAAATACTCTGCTGAAGAGAGATCTGCTGGGTTTGTACAAGGAGAACGTTGATCCCACCAGTTGTCACCTCCCCCACAAACAGACTTGTGGAATGGGGGAATTTAGCTTGTCTGGTCAGAATTTAAGCTCTGCTCCCCATGCTAAGGGCAAAGCAAAGAGATCCAGGCAGGCAGTGGGGATCAATACAGCTCAGTGCTGTTCTGGCAAGTGTCCTGTGCTGTCTGCCAGCCCCCAGTTGCAAATACACCGTTTCCAAAGAACTTTGCTAAATATGGCAACAGGTCTGCTGGCTCAGAAGCTGGTTCCCTTTGCCAGGAAACCTCAAGGGGATTGCAGTTCCCATCCCTCAAAACCCCCGTGTCCCTTTCTGGCTGCCTGGGAGGTGGGAAGTGGTGTGGGTGGCTTCCTAGAACAGGCCTGGCTGCCTGAGCTGGGCTGTGGGGCTACAGGAAGAGCTCAGCTCCATGGACTCACTCTGAGGGTTTTCAAACACGGCCTTGGAGATGGCTGGCTCCAGGTCCTGCAGGCTGATCTCCTCCCGGTCCTTGCGGGCACGCCACAGAGCCAATGTCACGTTATTGATCTGCTCCCCTCCTGCATTGCTGCACAAGAATGAGAGGCTTATCCAGTGTGTACCCAGGCAAATGGTGTCTCAGGTGGCACCTGACACTCACCAGCCTGCAGAGCGCAAGCCAGCAGCTCCCAGCTGCCTGGCCCAAAATAACTCCTGTAGAGGCAGCCAAATAACATGCAGAGGAGGCTTTTTCACACTCTCCAGATCTGTTCACAGTGAGATAGCATCTCTTGGCAATTACAGAGGCTCAAGTCTTGGAGGAGGAAAGGCAGAACAAGTGTGTGCCCTGAAGTAGGTGCAACCTGTGCCCAAACGAGCAGCAGTGAGCTGGAAGGCCCCACAGAGAGGCCTCTCTTACCTGATGAAGATGAAGATGGCTTTGCGGTAGTTGGTCCCATACACAACCCATGAGGGTCCCAGGAACGGGATGATCACGTCAATCAGGCCTGGGTGCATCTTGTCCATCTCATCAAAGAGAAAGGCTGACCGTCCACAGTTTGTCAGGTTCCCTTGGATCCAGCGCTTCAGGCTCTCCTAGGAAAAACACCCACCAAGCTGTAAGGCAGCGAGATGGCAAGGGAGGCTGAAGCACCCCAGAGCAAAGGCTGAGGCAGGAGCTCAAGCAAAGCCAAAGGTGCTGAGAGCAGTGTGTCCCTGCACAGCACCACCCACTTGGAGCTCAAACAGCCAGTGCTGAGGAGACCCCTTTATTCTGGGTTTCACAAAGTGGCTGTTTACCAGCTACCCTTTGTAGGTCTTTTATTACAGATTTAAAGAAGGAGGCAGCACACTAAAGCTGGAGATTCAGACTCCTACAGCTCCCCGCGTTCTTCTTGTTCCCTGTTGTACCTGCACCATTCCCAGCTTCTTGCCAGCTCTTGTTCTGATGCAGAAACACGTGCCTGCACTGACCCAGAACAGCTCTGGCTCTTTATCATGGCTGAAGGTACTTCCCAGCCCACACAAAGCCACTCACATTGCCTGGGGGCATGTGTAACTCCTAACTAAAGCACTTCAGCCAGGAAGGGATTTACTTTCCCGAAACCATTTCCTTTAAGGACACAATACAACAAATAACTTCTCAAACACCCAGAAACTAAAGGTCCAGGTGTGCTGAATCCCCACTCTACTGAGAATCTGGCATTTTGATTTCTCTCCTTTCTCAGCTTTAAGAGACAGAATGGCACCATGGAGAGTCTGGAGCTGCTGTTTGGGAGATGTGTGCTCTGTGAGGAGGGGATTACAAGTCTAGTGATATGCAGGTTTTTACAGCCATCAGGCTGTTTGGAAAGAAATGGAAAAAATGTAGTGCCTTTCATCTAAGCCAAGTACTTTTGTTTGTGCGTTCCAAGAGCTGTGTAAATATTTAAGACTGAGAACACGATCAGGGCAAGGACTGCTGTGGAGAGGATGAAAGTGATAACTTTCATTACATGAGTATATCCCAGTTACTAGTGCATCCTTCAGCCAGTGTATGGAGCCACTCACTCAGCTGCGTTTGTCTGAGAGGGTAAAACAAAGAGCTTTTATTGCTACTGCACTTCGGGAAACAGTTTGAATGCATATGTACTGAGGATCAAGACAGATAGAGCCAAAACCCCCCAGTCAGGCTGCACTGCTGAGCGGTGTCCCTTACCTTGTACTGCTCTATCCGCTCAGCGTGGGGGAAATGCACGATGGGGGAGAAGTGGTGAACATAGGGGCTCTGGAGCCCGCTCCGGAAGAGGTGGCGGACGAGCATGGAGCTCACGTAGGTTTTGCCTGTTCCCGTCGAGCCATGGAAGGACATCACGAGGGGTTTCACTGGATTCGGGTTCTCCAGGAACTCCCTCAGCCCCTTCATCACCTGCTGTCTCACCAGGGGCTGCCCCACCAGGGTGGTGGCCAAGTCAAACTCCAGACCTGAAACGAAGTGAAAGCAGCACTTGGAGAACGCGGGCTGTCACCGCCCGTCCCGTCCCTGGGGGCCGCGCCCCGGGCCCTGTCAGCCCCGGCTGCCACACGGCCGTGAGACCCCGCTCCAGGGACATCCCGGGAAGGCTCTCCTGGAACCGCGCTGCTCCCGGGATCCCCTCGCCTGCTGTCTCCCGGCCTCAGCGGCTGCGCGCTCCCCGCCCCGGGGTCCCCCTGCCCCCAGATCCCCTTCCCGGCCGACCGCTCCCGCTGACCGCGCAGGTCGGGCCCGAAGCCGCACTCGCAGTCCGCCGAGAAGCCGCAGCGCAGCGCCCACAGGTCCCAGGCGGCGGCGGGGCGGGCGGCGGCCGCCAGCAGCACCAGCAGGACCGGGATCGGGGCCGGGGCCGGGGCCGCTCCGGGGGCCATGGCGGCCGCGGCTCCGGCACCGCCCGCACTACAGCTCCCAGCGTGCCCCGCAGGGGCGGGGCCACGGAAAGGGGCGGCCAGATGCAAAGGGGGCGGGGCTTGCCCGGTATCGCCCCGCCTCCCACGTGGGCAGAGTCCCTGTGTCCCCCTGTGTCACCCTTTGTGTCCCTTTGTGTCCCCTTTGTGCCCCCCCCTTGTGCTATCCCTGTGTCCCCTCTATGCCACCCTTTGTGTCCCCCTGTGCCCCCCTTTGTGCCCCTTGTGCCCCCCTTCTGCTCTCCTGTGCCCCTCTGTGCCCCCTGTGCCTCCCTTTCCTCCCCATCCCCTCGTGCCTTGGGGACCCGGAACCCCTTCGCTGAAAAGAGGGGGGAACAGCCCGGTACACTGGTACCGGTTGGGGGCTGACGTGGAAAGCAGCTCTGCAGAAAAGGACTGGGGGTCCTGGTGGAGAACAAGCTGACTGTGAAACAACAGTGTGCCCTGAGGGCCAACAGGACCAGTGGGATCCTGAGATGGATTAGGAAGAGCATTGCCAGCTGGTCAGGGAGGTGATCCTGCATGTCTGCTCAGCCTCATACAGATATAGGTGTATATCTGTACCTAACGGGGGTGCCAAGAACATGGACCAGGCTCTGCTTAGTGATGCTGCAGACAAGAGGCAATGGGTAGAAACTGATGCCCAGGAAGTTCCACTTGAACACAAGGAAAAACTTCTTTACTGTGCAATGACCATGCACTGGAACAGATTGTCCAGAGAGGGAATCCACAGGGAGGTGGGACCAGATGACCCACTGTGGTTCCTTCCAGCCTGAACCATTCTGTGATTCTGTGACACCACACAGCCCTCCTCAGATGGGCTGTCACTGGGCCACTGTGGGGTCTGGGGCCAGGTGGGGCTGGGTTCAGTGTGATGGTTCCCCCCATCAGCCCTTCCCATGCTCTGCTCCCCCAGGGGGCTCCTTTAAAGGACACCCACAGGACAGGGGGTCCCCTTGAGGAACAGGATAAAAGTTTATTGTATGTAAGAACCAAACCCATGAGATATGTACATGTATTTACAAGACAAAATGAATAAACCTAATTATTTACAACAAGGACCGTCCTTCACGAGTCTGTACATCAAGAAGTAATCATGAAAACATATTTACACATGGGATCCAGCAGCTGTGGGCAAGACAGAGATGGAAAAAAACAAAACCAAAGGGTGAGGTGAGGGGCACTGCGTAGCCATGGACCTTGGCAGGGCTGGGTGGTAGAGGCCAGTGCTGGCCTGCTGAGACACTGTCCCCACCCTTCAGGGTAGCAGTGTGGACCCATGGCTTGTTGTGTCCTGAAGAGGTGAGTGGTAGATTTGAGGTGGATGCTTTTCCTCCTGTTTGTCTCAAAATTGCCGACCTGTGCCTCTGTGCCTTTCTGGGCCATCTCTCCTCCTCCTGGTGCTGGGTGCTGGTTCCTTCCCTTGCCCCACAGCCACTGGTGGGATGCAGGCTGGGAGCTGGGGGTCTCCGTGGGCCCAGGGGGTCACAGCTCACTGAAGCGCACCGCTGGCTCCAGCTTGTGGGACAGGGCAGTGAGGACCTTATCAAACTTCTTGTAGCGCTCAGCCTGGCTGCTCTCAGCCCCACGGCTACCCCAGAGCAGTCGCATCTGGAACTCGGTGCTGAAGACTTCCAGAAGCTCTGCTCTGCCCTGGAAACCTGCAAGAGAGAGAGTCAGTTCCCTGGAATGGAACACCTATGGGGTGCTCCATCCTGGTGCTGGAGCTGCACCCAGGGAATGAGGCAGAAGGAAAGGGGCTCTGCTGTCCCCACTGCTTACCCTGCAGCTTCACCTCAGCATTGGTGTGGTAGAGCCCACCATGGTGGGCCACCATCCGTGCTGCCTCCAGGTGGGCCATGACCACCTCCACGCCGTTGTCGGTGGCCTCCCAGGGCTCGGGGCTTTCCGTGAGAGCCTCATCCCGCTCCAGGAGAGTCACAAGGGGTATGATGTGGGGAAAGGTGGTGTTGGTCAGCGGTGGCCCTTCTGGGGAGAGAGGCACTCTTAGGACCCCGCACAGCCCTGTGACCCTGCGCCCCCCTCCCCCTCTCACTGTGGAGTGCTCATGTGGCCAAACACTACCATGAAGCCAGGCTGCCACCATGCTCCCAGGAGAGATTTTAAGACTCAGCTGGACACAGCAGCTGCTGTGTCTATTCGATCGCTGTGCCTGGGGCCATCGTCCAACACCAGCTCCTCCCAGCCAGCGTTACTGGCTGTGCTGGGAAGGGAAAGCTGATGGCCCTGCTCAGGCTGCATTTCCCGGGGCTGCAATGAGGAGCCGGTCTGCAGACCACAGGGCACTAGGCATTAGAGACACATGGCTTTTCATCTTTCCAACTGGCTGCCCTGTCCCTTGGTTTGGCACTCACCACCATGCGAGCGCAAAGGTTTGGCTCAGCTGGTGGTTTTATTTAGTTATGAAATGCTTCTTTGGGAAGGAAGGGGCAAACGAGGCCAGACAGGCTCCGCCGAGTACTGGGGCGGTTCAGCAGCCAGAGGGGAGTGTCTGGCGCTAGCTGGGAGAGGGACAGAGCTCTCTAACAGTGGATGCCGTGCCCAGACAAAAGTGGGAAGGAGAAAGTTAGACAAGGGGAGTTGCTCCTGTTACCTTTCCCTTCATTCAGGCTCTTCAGGAATGGCTTCAGTTTCTTCTCATAGAGGATTGCGCCCTCCGTGTGCCGCTGCCGCAGCACCATCCAGGTCTGCTCCAGCCGGGCAATCTGAAAGGAGACGGGGCAGGTGGAAGGTGCTGGGGGCAGCGCAGCTTCCAGGCACCGGGGAGAACAGCCTGGCTCTGAAGCCACAGTCCCCAGCTCTGCACACAACAGTGCCTGCTGCTCCCGGAAACAGCCTCCTCCACCAGAGCTCACAGCCAGAGATGGCACATCCCTGGCACTGAGGCTGGGCTTAGGATTTCTCCCCCTGCCCGTGCCCCAGGACAGCAACTACCCTGCGTCACAGCGGCCTTGAAGATGAGATGCAGGGAGGGGGCAGCCGTTCCACCTCCTTTGTGCAGGCAGGAAGCAAGACTTCCCAGCTGGGCTTGATTTAAAATTGAATTTTAATCTCCTTTCATCTTCCAAAGGGAGCAGTGTGGCCCAGAGACGCTGCTGCCACAGCCTTGAGACTGATTTGTATTGTACCGGAGGGCAGATTCATTTCCTCCCAGGAACACAGCCCAGCACAAAACAAAAAGCCCAACCACTGAAAAACAATCGGATCCTGGCGGGACTAGGCTGTCTGCTCTGTGGACGGGATGGCTCTTCCCCTTCCCTGCTTGCATCCCAGCGGATGTGGCCCCACGCCTCCTACCCTGGGCATTTTCCCCTTTCACTCATCCCAGAGGCTGTTGGAGTCTGCAGAACACAGGGAGGGGGCTGAGCCCGGGCCATGAGGACTAAAGGAGCGTCCCCATACCTGTGTTATTTCCAGAGCGTTCATCACAGCCGCAAAACTGAACATGTTCCCCATGGTGCTCTTCAGCTCGGCAGCCAGCTGGATGGTTTTGTGCAGCAGGGCCGCCCGCTCCTCCGTGCTCCCTGTGCAGCCCAGGATGTCCACGGCGATCATGATGGACATGGTGTGAAACCTGCCAAGGGGCGAGACACAGAGTGGGGTCAGCACGGGAGGGAGGATGCTCTGGGGGCTTAGACAAGGCTCCTACTCCCCTCTCTCCCGTGCCAGGCTGGGAACACTCAGGGGAGCTGGACCAGCCCGTGCAGGGCAGCCCAGCAGGCTCATTTCAGCCGTGCTGTGCCATACCGTTCCAGCAGGTCCAGACGGAGCTGGTGGCCGTGGGGAAGGGTGAGCAGCTCCATGCCGGAGCTCACCCCCATGAGCCGCTGCATCTCCACCGTCACACCCAATATCCGGGCAACCTGGCAAGGAAGGTGAAAGCTGATTAGACCTTTATTAATTGAGCAGAGGCTGAAGTGTCCTCAGGCAGCCTCTTGCCCCAGCCCAGCCTCTGCCTGCCCTGGCTGATACAGCATGGCAAAGCCCAGAAGGGATGCTCCAACGCTCAGGGGTTGCCTGATGTTCAGGAATGCACTGACCCCTGCCAACCCAGATTGATCAGAGCAGTGCCCACCCCTCCCTCCTGGCCCTGGCCGTACCAGGCAGTCCACTTTGGTGATGTGTTTGGCCAGTGTCTTCACATCCACCTCTGCCAGCAGTTCTTTGACCTTCTTTAGCACGGTCATCTCCAGAGGTTTGTTGTCCAGGGGGATGAGCAGGGACTGGAAGGCAGCAGGGTTGAAGGAGGAAGTTGTTTCCATGGTGGGGGGCACAAAGCTCATGAAGTCCGGCTCTGCTTTCAGCCTCTGCCCTGCCTCTGCTTCCCCAGAGCTGTTCTCCACAGTCCCTCTCTGTCCTTCCTCCACCTTTAGCCTCTCCACATAGCTCTTTGTTGGCAGCTGCTTGGGGTCGTGGGCTGGCCGGTCCCTGCTGATGGGCGAGGTGGGGTGCAGCTGGCAGTAGTGCCCCGTGTCCGGGTCGCTGTAGCTGTTCACAGAGGGCGAGGGGGAAGCGCGGGCGTACCCATGGCAGGGTGTCGAATGGGAGCTGTGGGCAGGGTCTGGCAGAGGTTTGCTGTTGTTGCCATGGCACAGCTGGGGCTCGCTGGACCTTCTTATGACCGGAGAGGCTGGGGTGATTCCAGATGCTTGGCAGCCATGTGGCTTTAGCCGTGTGACTGCAGGAAGCAGAGGAGACACTTGTCAGAGCCTGGAGATGCACACATGCATAGGGACCGCAGAGGCAGCAGCCCAGGGACATGGGGCGCAGGGAAAACCCCACTGTCAAAACAGAATAACCTGGTCCTGGGACAACTGCACAATGATGCAGCTATGGACTGGCTGAGGTCCTGTCCCTAAGGTCCCCCTCCTCCAGTCCCCGTATCAAACAGGACCAAGTCCAGGCTGATCCACAGCCCCACTCTCCCCAGAGGGACGGAGGGGCAATGCCTACCTGTGCTGTAGGCAGGTGATGCCGGGTTCTCAGAGATGGGGGACATCGGGGAGTGCAGGTCTTGGATCTGGTCCACGCTGACAGCACAGTTGCGAATGATGTCTCTGTGATGGGGCAGGGACACACTGGGGAGGGGGCAGAGGGCGCAGGTTAGTCCCTTTAAGCAGCGCCTGGGCAAGCACAGAGGGGCTGGGATGAGGATTTGCTGCCCCAACACCTCCCTTGGATCATCACCTCCTTCCACAGCTACACATAACAAGCTCAGCTGGAGCAGTGAGGGGGCAGTCCCTGCAGCAGCTGGGAGCAGAAGGGGTCACTACCCACCGACCCCCATAAATCAGAGACAAATCTGCCTGCAGGGACCTTGGTCCTAGAGGAGAGCAGAGCAATACAACAGTATGCCATGCCAAGCCAAGGTACTTGGGATGGCATGAGTTTGGTCCACTGCAGGGTGCTGTGGGGAAGTGGATCTAGCAAAGAAGTCATGGACGGTAGCTACCTAGGGCTGTGCTGTAAAGTGGTATCTAACACTGTGTTTGTTGCTCTGTGTCTGCCTGGGAGCTCTGTTGGGCTGGTTAGGTGAACTGTTGCTCTGACCCAAAGCTTAGGAGAGCTGGAAAGCACCTGGAAACGGGACTTGGGGAGTTGCATAACAAGCAAGGAAGTCTCGGGCAGCAGTGGTGGCCTGGTGCAAACACTCTGTGTTAATGGTGCTGCAAAAGATGCTGAGTGTGGGGAGGGTTGCAATGAGTTATGGCAGGTAATTCACTGCCCTCCCTGCTGTGGGTGAGGGCTGGGCTGCTGTGATGTGTCTGGCCTTGAGCACAGTGCCTCAGCAGCTGGGAAAGCGATGGGACAGCAGTGGCAGTGATAAGGGATTTGGGGAAAATGTGAGTGATGAGGAAAGACTGATGGATCTGGGCTCTTCTTCTGGAAACACATATGCTCTTGTGGAAGTCTGAGTGTTTTCCTTTTCCCAGCCATAACAGTCAGTTGCCTGTTTTCTGCTGGAGCATTCTCACCCTGCCCTTGGGCTCAGAAGGTCAGAGTGGTGAGAAAGCAGCTTGGCTTAACAACAGGCTGTGTCCTGCTGGAGGCAGTAGCTTGGTCTGCCCTTGGCTGCTGCATGTGAGGATATGTGTGTTGCCCTGCCTTCCCTGCAGGGCTCTGGGCAGCCTGGGACTGCCAAAAGTGAGCCATACAAAGGAAGTCTCCTCCTCCACCTCTGGAGAAGCCCAGCTGGCCAAGGTTAATGTGAACAGCTCAGCTTTGTGAAGGCTGTGATCCAGGGTCTGTGCAGACTCAATCACCAAAGCCCCATCAGTCTCCTCCTGCCCATCAGGCTTTCATCTCTGCTTGGTAACTCCTTGCAAATGCTGAATGGAAAGGGCTCTGAAACTAAAAGGGCCATTCAAAACCAAACAAAAAATGCTGTCTTGGTGTCTGGGCCTGACTCTCCTCTCATGTTTGCCTGGGAAAGCTCAGCTCCATGGCTCTAACAAGCCCTGACATGCTAGTAATCCTGGACTGGGTGATTGTAAAACACTCTCTGGCTTCTGGCCTGCGATGCTAAAGTCATGTCTGCTCGCTGGGCGTCTGCTGTGGTAGCTCAGCATGGTTGGCAGCCAGCCTGGGAGAAAACCCCAGTTCCAGCTGAGTATTGGTTCTTCCCCCCATGCCTCTGCTGGTCTCTCTCTTCCGTCCCTGACCCCAAACCTCAGCCCTGCACCCAGAGAGCAGTGACTGACCATGCCCTGCCACATTCCTGAGGCTAATCCTCTGCTCAGCTGAGCTGGGATGAGACCGCATGCTCACCTGGTTGGGCACCCCTCAGCCCTGGTGATCTTGTCTGCAGTCAGACCGTCTGTCATGGTGATGCTCCTCCTCTTGATGTGCCCCCCTTTCTGGGTGGAGGGGCTGTGGGATCCCCCATGCTTCCCGTTGGCCAGCCCGTAGCTGGCTTCCAGGTAACGCAGGGGGAAGGTGCGGTTGATGGGGCAGTAGATGATGGCCCCGCTCTGCTCCGAGATGGCCTTGCGGTTGCCCACGTAGAAGCGGACAAGGGCAGGCACGTTATCAAAGCTCTCTTGCTCAAAGAGGTACTGGACGTGGGTATGGCCATCGCTGGACTTGACTGTCACCTTGTTGATCTTGAAGTGCAGTGGCTCGTTGTGCCAGCGGCACGTCAGCACGTAGTCACCCAGGCTGGTGAGCGAGTCACGGATCAGGAAGTCACCATTCCTCTGCACAAGGCTCTCGGACACCTGCCAAGGGGACAGGGCACAGCTCAGCCACAGCCATGCTGGAGGGACCACAGGGCAAGAGTGGATGCTCTGCTGGGGTATTATTTGGGGAATTGATTGTTCCCCTTGCCCCTGGCTCTGAGCTATAGGAGGGCATTTGCTGTGCCAAATCAGGCAGCACAGAGCTAATGAAGCCCCCAGCCAGAGGTTTCCCAGGAGGACAGGCTGGTGGTTCTGTGTGGCCTCAGAGTACTCTCCCACAACATCCCCAGTAAAGGGTGCCCAGAGCCACCCATCGTCCCCTCCTCACCTCCCGGGGGATGCGGCCGTGGTACCAAGCATGGCTGCGCAGGTCAGTGCTGCTCAGCTTCAGCTCCTCTTCCAGCTCCTTGTGAAGCTTCTCTGGTGATGAGTCAAGGATGTATTTCTCCTTGGAGAACTGTAGAGGAGAAGAGAGTTTCAGGCATGCAGCAGTGCAGGGACTCAGGAGGGAAGGGCTGGCAGGATCCCCACGTGGGGACTGTGGCACCTGCCAGGAGCACAACTGTCCCCAAAGGCCAAGTAACTCAGCTGTGTGTGAGGATTACTGCTTGTGGCAAAGGATGTGGTAATGTGCCTGTTGATGGCCGGTGCTGTCACAAGGAGCACTTGGAGGGTCTCCTGGTGGCATGTCCCTATCATGCCTGGCCATCCTGTGCCTGGTGTGCTGCCAGTTTGCCCCAGCTAAGAGCTGAGTGTGGCTGAACAGGAGGAAACTTGCCCCAGCTCCCCCCTAAACATCTCTGGGGCTGAATTGCTATGGGAAGCACTATTTCAGGAGGAAACCGGCATTATTCCTCCTCCTTTAAACATCTACCACAGTTCCCCTTTCAAAGGGTTAACTCACTGTGTTGAGCCTGATGGCAGCATAAATAGTAATGACAAATGTAAAGGGAACCTTCTGCATCGAAATTAGCTATTAGAAATTAGCTTTTACCAGCACTGGTGCACCTGAGCCTGGACGATGCAATTTGCCTGCTCCCTTCCCCTGGAGAGATAAGGGATGATGGCATCATGTCTCTGTTGGCTGGAGCCTGCCTGCCTCCCTTCCTCCCTGCCTGCCTGCCACTGGGCCAGAATTCCCAGAGGGCAGCTGCTGGCATGGTGGAGCCAGTGCACTGGATTGTGCTCTCCAGGGCTTGCCCTCACCAGCCTGGACCTGCCCTTATTCCTCCTTTCCCAACTCCTGCCAAGTCAAAGGTGCTGGGAGAGTGGAAGCAGCCTATGAAAACAGTGTGGATTGAACTCCGACTTGCTCATCCAACCATGTTTATTCTCCCTATGAGAGGGTCCCGTTGACTGGAGCTGCAGGGATGTGTGGACTGTCCCCCCCAACCAAGGGCTGCAGGGAGCTGAGCACTTGCTGCTGGGCCCTCCTGGAGACAAAGCCACCCGGTGCTGCTGAGCCCGATTAAAAATAAATGGTCGCCGGCGGATGCTGCAGGGGTCCGGCTGCCTCCTGGGGGGCCCAGACCGAGCAGATGCCGTTTCCATGGTGACAAATCCATTGCCACAGAGCAGACCTGGCATGGCCGAGGGGTGGTGGGGGGCCCTTGGCTGCAGCACCCTCTCTGTGACACAGTTCCCCCAAATTCTGGGGTATCAAGGGACCCCCCAGGAACCTCCAGTATCTGTGCAGGTAAAAGCCATCAGAGCTCATCTGGGAGCAGTATGGATGACAGCTCTCCTCCCACCACCCCTGGAGCAGGGATTAGTGCCTATTCTGCTCAGCATTGTACATCTGAGTTTTCCCCCAAATCCTCCCCATGCAAATGTGCAGGATAACAAAAACACAAGCCCAGCTGAGCAGTGCCTGGTGTCTCCAAGCCCAGCTTTGGGCAACAATCAGCTGGCATCCATGCCAGGAGCCATGAGCTAAGCCAGCAGGAGAGAACAGGAGGTTTGGGAGAGGCAGGGAAGGTTTTTCATCTTGCAGATGAGGGAGGGAGCCCAGTTGTGAGCAGAGGGTGTCAGGAACCACCTTCTCCAGCCATGTGGAGGGCACTGCCCCTTCAGCTCCTTGGCTGGGCAGTGAGATCCCACCTGATTTGCATGGCCACCAAGAAGCCACCGCTTGGAGTGATAGTGAGGCTGTAATGGCTGGGTAGGCAGCATGACACTAATCATGGGGAGCCCTTTTCCTTGGTGTGATGTGGCTGGGACTGGTCCTTGTTGCAAGTCTCTCCCACTATTCCAATACGCTGCCAAAATCACCTGTCTGCACCCCCTTCTGCGTGGGAACTGGGCTCCCAACAAGCCCTTGGTGCAAAAGACGCCTGTGCTGTGGAGGGAGATGTTTCCTCCTGAGCCCTTCAGCAGCGCTCGAGTTTCCTCCGCCCCATCAGGAGCTTGTCTCAGAGGAGCCCGGCTCGCAGGCTGCCAGCTGGCTGGACGCCGAGGCGCTGGCAAGGCCTGGCATGGGATGGCGAGGCTGCGCAGGCCAGCTGGGTGCTGTCAGGAGTGTGCAAGCGGATGTCTGAGTGCCGCGCTGAAAAGGCACCGCTTGGTGCTCCCGGCTGTGCCAAGGGAACGTCTGCAGATGCACGGCCCCATGTGAGGTCTCCATACTGGTGGGTTGGGTGTGGAGTAAAGCCTGGACTCCCATTAGTGTCTGGCTGGAGTGCATGGTGCTGGGCTCCTGCATCAAGAACCCCAAGGCATCTTCCAGCTGAACAGGAAGAAGTGGGGATTAGAGCAGTTCTCCAAACCAGCCGCACCAGACAAACCAGCTCAGAAGCTGCCAGAGATGATGCCAAGCTCAGTCAGAGGAATCCCAACCAGCAGCCAAGCTGGCTTGGCTGGAGAAAGGAGAGTGCCCTGATGGGCTGTTTCACAGTCCTGGGGCTGGGGAATCCTCTGGAGCAGCCATGCAATGGGGCAGCTGCCATGAGAAGGCAATTCCTGACGCTCTCCATCCCTGCCTACTTCCCTGACTCTCTGTGCTGCTTTCTTGATGGAGGAAGCACTTCCCAGCTGAATGGCAAGGAATGGAATTGGTTGTGGAAGGGCAAGACCTGCAGGGATGCAGGGTGCTGATGCCTGTGGTATGTGTAAAACAGTGGCTGTCGCCTGCTCTAAGGAGAGCTTCAAAGGCTGGCATTTGGCTTTCTCTCCTTGCAGAGGTAATCTTACGAAACCGGAATGATTTCCATTTTGCTTTCCTCCTCCCAACCTGGAGGAGTTGCAGATGAGGATGAAGTCAGCTTGGAGAGCAAGGTGTACTCACACCCCACCCTGCTGATAACATCTGACTAACGCCAAGGCACCAGGCACATCTGTTCTCCCTCCTGCTCATGCTGCCTACCCTGTGCTGGGACCCTCGCTAGGGAAAAATCCAGCCCCTTCTGGAGCAGCTCTGGGGCTTGGGAAGCAGAACTCTGAGGAAATGGAGTAACAAGTCATTGGGAACAGGTATCTGGGGAAAGCCACAGACTAGCATGAGGAGTCTTCTCTGTCTCCTCCACATCTGGCAATGGGCTACTTCAGGAATGTATTCTGGAGCAAACATCCTTGCTGAGCATCACAGCAAACCCAAGAACCATTCTGCCTGCCTGATGCAGGACTGCTGCGCTCACCAGTCTAGGTACCACCCAAAAATGGTTACTCCGCCCTGCTGCGACCATGAGGAAATCCCACCACAAACAATCCCCAGGCTGTTATAGGCTTGCTCTCAGTCTGCATGTCCTGCTGTGAGCCAGTCTGTCCTGCTGATCTTGATATCCATATGGAAAAGAAATCACTTGTTCCTCTGTTCTCTCTTGCAATGACTCTAGGAACCTAACTGGCCTCTGAGCTGGCATCAGCCTATCTACCCACCCCATAGGTGACTGAAGGCATCACTTGGGTATGTCACATCTCCATTAGTCCCCACTGAAGGCAGATCTTGGCTCAAGATCTTTGTTCTGGAGTTCAAAGCCCTTCCTAGGACTAGTCTCATGGTCTCCTCTCCCCTTGCCTGTGCTCCTTTGTGGCAGCTCTGGAGGAATTCTATCTCACTGGCAGGGGTGGGGTGTAGCTGAGGTTGATGGCCAGGAACATCTGGGTGCTCTGAGGTGGGACAAGCACCCCAGGTTGTGTGGCAGGGTGGTGGAGTATGCTGCTACTGCTGCCCTGGGGGAGCAGGTCTCCAATGCAGTGATGGTGTGTGTGTATACACACATTTCCATCCATCTATATATTACTTATCTCACTCCAAGACGGCGGCAGCGGCTGCTGCTGCATCCCTTTTCGGAGCTGCTATTGGCCAGAAATGATGTCAGTGCTTCCCAGGCTGGGTGCACCGCCATTGGCGGTGAGCAGGGATGCGGCTGTCAGCTGGAAGCGCTCCAGTCATTCATGGGGACTTCAGTGTGTGTTTGCTGGGCACGCTTAGACACAAATAGATGGTGAAAGATCTGGCAGAGCCAGGTAAGCACTTAGGGCTTCACTTTTAACTCTTTCTGGGGTCAGGATGGAGTGACCTTCAGCCCTGCTCACATCCCTGCATGAGAGCCAGATGTTCACCTGTCTGTCCCTTGTTCTGGCCGCAGCTGGCTGAAAGCACCCGCTCACCCCCTGCAGTGTGCAGCCCAAGGGCATGTCCCCGTGTTGCTCAGTGGCCTTTGGACAACTGGGAAAAGCTCTGCTGCTTTTCCCTCTTCGCCCCCACTAGCAATCAAAATCCCTGGCTTTGCGCTGAGATCAGCCGCAATCATGACAAGACTTGAAATGCTGCTTCTGGGCTCCGTCTTACCCAGAATAATCTCTAAAGCTGAGCACCTACCTCACTCAGCAGGAGTACTGAATAAGACTGCCAGTTCTCTTGGCTGCGGGCTCCCTTCTAACTTGCATCACTACAGCTCATGCTTCAGACCAGAGCCTGCTTAGCTCCTGGAGCCCTAAACACCTTTGCTCCCGAACTCAGCAAATGAGGGAACCAATTCCCCGCACCATGCCCCCCTTGTGCAAATGCCAGAGTCCAAAAATAGGACACCTAGACTCATGCCCAGACACTGGCAGTGCCGGAAGCACCACAGGACAGGCGACAGATGGATCCCAGTTTTCTCCCACCAGTCAGACCTGTGCAGTGCAGCACAGAGATAGAGACCCGGGCCAAAAGCTGAGTGTTCATCTTGGCTCCATCTCCCTCCTGTGCTCAGTGATGCTCCGGGCACATGTCACCTTTTGTGGGGTGCTAAACGCTCCCTCTCATGAGGTCTTCTGCAGGTGAGGGCTCCCTGCAGAGACTTTTCTGCCTGTCAAAGAGCTGGTCCGGGGGGCTGTGGTGGCTTTGGCTACGTGGCCCGGGCTGCAGAGGGGGCGAGTTCTGCCCCCCGACCCGGTGCCCGGCTCACCCCCCGCTCGCTGCCCCTCGCCGACCGCGCTGCCCGCACCGTGTGAGCGGGGGCACCGCAGGACTCCCCGGCGAGGCTCCCCCGCTCTCCAGCGCTGCACCGGCGATCGGAGCAGCCCCCGGCCGGGTGCGTGGCCGGGGTTCCCCGCACGCTTCCCCTCCCACTGCCCCCGCCGCCTTCCCCACGCGTGCGGCTGCCCGGCGGCACNAGGCTGCACCGCTCCGTCATGGCGCGGCGCGCCCGGCGGGGGCTGCCCCGGCCCGGGCTGCACCGCCGCTGCCTCCGCCGCCGTCGCCGGGCTTCAATTTCAGCCGCTTCCCCGATTACCTCATCCCTTGTCGGCGGCGAGGGGCGGGCGCGGTGCAGCAGCTCCGCCCCGGCCCGCCCCGAGGGGCCGCCCCGGCTCCGGGGAACCGAGCAAGCGGCACGGCGGGGGGAAGCGGTACCCCGGCTGTCTGTGCCCTGGGGGAAACCGGGAACCAGCTCCTCCGGGGGGAACCCGCGCTCCCATGCCACAAAGGGAACCAGCATCCCTGAGGGGATCGGACACCCCGGCTGCCTGCGCTCCGAGGGGAACTGGGAACCAGCTCCTCCGAGAGGAACCGGCACTCCCATGCCGCAAAGGGAACAGGCATCCCTGAGGGTATCAGGCACCCCTGAAGGGAACGGGCAATCCTGTGTTGCAAGGGGAAGTAGCATCCCTCAGGGAATCAGGCACCCCGGCTGCCTGTGCCTTGAAGAGAACCAGCACCTCTGAGGGCATCGGGTATCCCTGGAGGGAACCGGCACCCGGGCTGCCCGTGCCCTGAGTGGCACTAGTTCCTCTGAGGTGACTCAGCTCCTCAGAGGGGAACAGACATCCCTGAGGGGAACCGCTGGCTGCCGGTGCTCTGAAACTGGCTCCTCTGAGGGGATCAGACACCCTGAAGTGACCCAGTACCCCTTTACAGTCCATCCCAAATCTGCCTGCTCTCCCCAGTGATGCCCACGTGTCAGGGGAAGCCTTGTCCCCTCCTGCCCATGCTGTCTTTCCTCACTCCCACAGGATGACACCTTTCTGGGGGAGACACCAGTGCCCACCTCACATGGCAGGGAGCCGGCTGCCTGTTTCCTGCATAGGCTGTCTCTGACTTGTGTTTAATTAAGGCTCTGTTTCGGTTTAATTAAGGCCACAATATCACATATGGGATGTGCAAGGCAGCACTGATGATTCAAAGCATTGCTCCAGCCTTGACTCTTGAATAAATCCCCCAAAGCCCTGCCTGAACCCACTGCCGGCAGCTGCTCTGTGCTGGGGACGGGCAGGGACTCCCCCAGCCCCAGCAGTGACAGGGACCTACACCTTGCTGTTCTCCCTCCACATCTGTCCTGCACTGCACAGCCTGGATTTGGCTGTGCTTTGGTAACTGGGGGCTTCACCCTCCCATCTGCAAAGTGTGTCCTGGCCCAAGGACCCCTATGCCTCCAGGGCGACGCTGTGACCTCGGAGAGGTATTCCTGCAGCCACTGACTGCAGAACCCTGCAGCCTGCCTGCTAATTAATTCAAACGAGGCCCTCACATCCCCAGGCAAGGAGACAGCATCCGAGGCTGATGAGATACAGGTCCCTGCTTGAGCAAGCAGCTCCTCCGCGCAGAACAAAGAGCTCGGAGGCGCTGGCCAGGCTCTCACTCTGTCCCTGGTTTTGCAGGGGAGAGAGAAGACAGGAGAGCAGCACAGCTGAGCAGCAGGACAGGGTTAAGGTGTGGGAGAACTGGTGGCAGCATGCAGCCTGTGGGCAGGGACCATGGGGCAGCAGGTGCTCATGGGTCCCATGGGTGCCTGCAGCCCCACCAGCACGGGCAGGGAGCACGGACTCTCCTCCTCGCCTCCTGCCTGGGGCTGAGGGACAGAGCAGATGGCACTGTGCAGGGATATGCTGCTCCAAAAAGATGTGATGGTGAATCATCCTCCTGCCAAGGCTTCTCCCCTGTGATGGGCTCCATGGTTTCCTACTGAGGCTTTCACTGATGAGTGAGCAGGAGCCTCATGGGGTGCTGCAGGGTGAAGTCCTCCAGCTGTGCCTGTGCTGCCCCTCCTCTCACAGGGAAGCTGAAAACCCCTGACTGAGCTCCCATGAGGACGTGTGACAGCTTTACTGGTTGCCAAAGGATAACGTCTTTCTGCGGTTCCTTCACCTGCACAAAGGCCAAAGCTAGGCTGGATGGGATTTTGAAATAGGGAGCTGGGCATGCAGATCCCCAGGCAGCTTGGAAACACCAATCCTTAGGCTATCATTAAAGCACATTAATTACCAAGTGCTTATTGATCCTGGCTTTCCAACCCTCTCTAGCTCCCAGTTGCACCTCTAATCAGGCCAGGCTTGGTGACAGGAGCACCAGCCCGGGCCATTTTACAGCTGAAGCTCAAGGGCTGACGTGCAGATCCTTGGTGCACACCTGGACACAGACCTGGCTGTCAGCCTTTGCTCATGAGAG
>VYZT01063220.1:905626-946100 GCA_013400735.1 Pomatostomus ruficeps | reverse complement strand
CTGAACACTGCTGGGTGCTGAGCACCCTGCAGCTGCACGGGCTGCCAGCCAGGCACAGCACCTACAATCAGCTGGAGTGTCCCTGTCATCCTGGTCACTCACACTCCAGATAATTACTTATTTGACTAAAATAGCTGCTGTCACTGCAGCCGTCAGTTGCTTCTCTGACCAAAGGGAAGTGATGTTTGAATCACAGCCCATGGGCTGGTTCTGGACACTACAGGGATGGATGAGAAATAAAGGCCAGATAGCTCAGGTCGGGATCTGACTGGATGGTAGGGAATTCTCCTGGCTCACCAAAAAGTACTTGATCACAAAGGCATAGCCATACCCATTGCTCCCCACATGTATTGTTCCAGTCTATTAAATCATGAGCCATAAAATGTGCCCGTCTCTGCGTGCACACACTGACAGTGCCAGGGAAAACACCCCAAACCATTCTGTTCCTCCCCTCACCCCTCCTTGCCCTCACAGGACTTGCCTGTGTGAGCAGAAGCTTTTCTGTGCATCCTGAGGTCCCCCTACCAGGCCCTTCCCTGCAGAGCCCAGTCTAATGGCTTTGCAGGGGAAAATGAGCTACATCACAGCCAGACCCAATACACGCAGTCAGAGCTTTGTTGTCCTGGCACACATCCCACTTCCAGCCTTGTGAGCTCCCGTTCTGCCAGTCCCACATGGCTTAAGGGCACAGAGAGGAGAACATCCCACCCGGGGGATCGCTCTGCTACACGTCAAAAACCTCATCTGACCCCAGTGCCCAGAGGCTGCCAGCTGCCAGAGTCGGCATGTGGGGTCCTCATTAGCCCCAGGGACGGACATGGAGGGAAGTGACCCCTGTTAGAAGCAGCAGATGAGCTCAGGGTCCAGCCAGCTCTCTCCCAAGCTTGCCAATTGGTGTTGCCACAGGGGGTTCCCACATTTCCATATCCGGCTACAGCCACCACCAGGAGCCCCACGTCCAAAAGATGAAGGTGCAGGGCTCTGTGCTAATTTAGGCCACCCAAGCTGGGCACATCAAGTCACTTCTCAACAACCACATCTCCCCAGTGGCAGACTAGATTAGATCCCCACTGGGCAACTGGACTCAGGAAGCTCCAACCCTCCTTAAACAAACACCCCAAAGGCCATGGCATGGCAGTGACCACCCTGCCACTTCAGAGGGTTTCAGTGCTCCATGCCCAAACCTGACAGCATCCCTGCCATCGCCCCTCTGTGCCTGCCTGGCGCCCATCGTGCCAGCAGCCTCCTGCAAAAGGG
The DNA here is from genome assembly GCA_013400735.1 of Pomatostomus ruficeps. Classification (NCBI taxonomy): domain Eukaryota; kingdom Metazoa; phylum Chordata; class Aves; order Passeriformes; family Timaliidae; genus Pomatostomus; species Pomatostomus ruficeps. The sequence continues at coordinate 944,843 of VYZT01063220.1, read as the reverse complement.
CCACTCTCCTTCAGAGCCAGGCGCCTCACTAATGAATTTCTGGCCAGACATGAAGAGTCCTCAGGAATGTTAATAGTTTGCTGGAGGATAAGCAAGAGATTTGGAGAGATTTACACCAACTTTCATGTGACAGCCACGAAAGTGGCTCAAACCCTTCTGTTTCTTTACGTGGGGGCGGAGGGAGGAGGCCGCGTCTGTGGGCGTTCGCAAGTAACTGGGAACATGAAAAGCAAGCAGCTCCTGTGGGAATAGCACTGGGGGGACCACGTAGGGTTTGTGTCTCCTCTGTCTTCCCTGGCCTTGCCAGAAATATCTTTCAGGGCCAAAGAAAGAGCCCAGGGGGGAGGAAGGGTGCAGAACTGAGCACCATGCTGGTGTAAGACCAGGACAGTTCCAGGGCCACCACCCCCTCTCCACCCCTGGCACCCAGCTGGGACAGGCTGTGATCAGGCTTCGTGTCTTACCTTCACGTATTCACTCCCAGACTCCAGGCCATCGTGGTGGCTAAAAGGAAGAGGAACAATAAAAATACGTAAGTAGAGGGCAGTAAGTCGTAACATTCAGGTCAAAGGCAGTGGTGGCACAGCTGGGGGAGCTGGGTCTGAGCACAGTGCTGAGAGCATGGCCATGGTTTTGGGAGAGGTTCCCAGGGCCCCAGCACTGTTCCTGCCTGCTCTGTGCCCACTCTCAGCACAGGGCTTATCCTCCCTAATGCGATCAGGGGAGAACGAAGCCTTTTGAGAGGATCTCTCCCCAAATCGGCTTGGGACTGTGTGAGCTGAACCAGGGAGACCCAGCAGCCAGGCTGGGGTCCCTGCAGGTCACAGCGCTGGGGGATGCATGGCAAGGGGGGGGATCCTTGTGTACGGTTCCCTGGCAGACCTGCATTCCCAGCAGGCAACTGTAGGGACACACCACCCAGACAAGCATTTCTGACTTTATCTATGGCTTTGTACGACCCTACAGAATTCAAACTCCCACCAAAGCCAGGCCTGAACTGTGATGTCCTGACTGGGACTGCTTTTCATGCTCTCATAGGTCCAAGTATGCGTCTGTATGGAGGCAACCCAGGGGAACAACAAAGCGTTCAAAAGGAAAGAGGCTGTAACAGCTTGAGCTGGGATGTGCTACCTTGAGGTCTCACCTTTCAGAATACAATACAAAAATCAAGATGTCTTTAACCAGAATCCAGAACCCGTGGCCTCCCCAGTCCCAAGCTTCAGTATGGACTTCCCGCTATTTGCCAAGGTTGCTTACCCGAGCACAAGGCAGCAGCAGAGGCCTGGGAGTGGCAGGCTGCCATACCAGGACAGGCAGTTGCAACTAAGGAATAACCAAATCCAAGGGCATCGTAGACCTGGGATGTCCCTTCCCTGCCAGGAGCCACCTCGTCAGACACATACTGGAAACTGCTGAGGGTCCTGAACACAACGTCCCCTTGGGACCTGCCCTGGTAACAACCCTGGGGAGCCAAATTCCTCCTCTGTGAACTCCCTCCAGGCTGAGGGCGAAGCCTGCTGGCCTCCCCAAAGAGAAGTAGGGATAGCAGAAGCAACCACTGCCAGACATTTTTCAACTGGACATCCCCCATGGCATTACAGTGGGTTGTGACAGGGTCTACATGAGACCCTCATAGTGTCCAGCCCTCCAGAAGACAATTCCCACTTTGGGAACCCTTGGAAGTCTTAAAAAATGTGTGGATGTGGCATTTAAGGACACAGTTTAGTGGTGAACGTAGCAGGGCCAAGTTGACGTTTGGACTCAGTGGTATTTTCCAACCTTAGCGATTCTGTGATTCTGCAAGCCCACGCTGCAGAAACCGCATCCACTGCTGTCCAGCTTGGGAGGGCAAAAAAGGGGCTGGAAATCAAGCTCGTACATTTTTGGAGGTGAAGAAAATAGTGGAGTATTTGGGAGTGGGGATGGATGCAGACTCCCCTGGGCAGCTGTGGGCTGGCTGCCCACGCCAGCGCTGCCTCTCCAGCCTGTTTGCCCTTCACACACTGCAGAGCTGCCTGGTGCTGTGAGAGCCGTGAGAAAAACCAGCAGGAGGACGGGGGGCCTCTGGGCAGGAAGTCGGGAGCATGGGAGCAGCTGGGAGACGCTGCGAGGGCCCGAGCAGGAGAGGCCCCTGTGCCGGGAAAGGGCAGCAGCTGGGGCCGCAGCCCCCCTGGTTCTGCACATTCCTGGAGGAAACAGCATTTTTGGGGGCAGATGAGCGCCTGAGAGAAATTCCAGGGCTGCCTTTGGAGTGAGGCCGTGGCTGAGCTGCTGGGACCCGGAGCTGCAGCAGTGGTATTGGGGAGTGGGGGTTTGGTGGGGTGGCTGTTCCCTTTGGGCTTGGGAAGGCATCATCACGACTTGCAGATGTGCCAAGCTCCAAGCTGGCTGCTGGGAACAGCCCAGGAGGATCCTGTGGGTCCAGCCCTAGTCTGCAGCCCAGGCTCTGCTGGTCTTGGGACACTTGTGCAGGCTGTACCCCAGGGGAACCAAATTCCGGCACTTTGTGCCTCAGTTTCCCCCTTTGTAGAGCTGCCTCCAGGGAGATTTTGGCTGGCGGTGCTGCCAGAGGGGTCTGCAGGGAGTGTCAGGCAGTGCCCTGGGGAAGCAGCATTTCCCGAACAGGGAAACCGAGTCACGTCCGCCCTGCGACCTGCCAGCAGTCATCTCCCGTTAGTCAGCGTGTCTCTGCTGGAGCCACAGCCACCGCCTTGCTCTGAGCAGCTCCACAGGCTGGGTGCCACTCCCTGTCCCACAGCAGCACTAATTCTGGGAGAGCCCTCCTGCGTACGAGCATCTTCAGCCCACCCTGTCTTGTGGACTGTCCTTACCAGAGATACTCCAGGAGGGGCAGGTGAAAATGTGTCCCAAGGCCATGTTTGTTCCCCCCCAGGGAACATGCTGCTGCCATGGCCTGGCAGGAACAGACTGTCCCCATCCTCAGGGATGTGCCTGCGCAGGAGGAAGGGCTGGGGTGCAGCATTATCCCGGTCCCACTTCCGCCCCACAGCAGGGCCTGGCTTGGGATGGCTCTGGCAGACGGCTGCTCCCTGAGCCAGGGGCTGTGGCACAGGCTCCAGGTTAAGGTGTGGAGGGACAGAAATAACCCTGATGCCAAAACCTGCTCTGGTCACTTTCGCACCTCAGTTTCCCTAGCAAGCAGCAAGGGAAACCCAGCACCAGGGAAGCCCCACAGGATGCAAAAAAGCATTTGGCCCCCAGTTTTTGGGAATCCAAGTCCCCATTCCCCAGATTCAAGACACTCAGGTGACCCACCCATGTCCCACTGCTGCTTGGCTCCCAGCCACGCTGGCTTGGGATCTAAGTAATTTCTAGGAGACAGAGGGTTTGGGTGAGCCCTCTACACCCTCCTCGGGGACTCCCTGCCACTGCTGGGGCTCTGTGCTTACCGAAGGATGTGGCAGTGCCACCAGCCCCCCAAAGCTCCGAGCCTCTGGCCCCCCAAGCTGGCCACAGCCCTGGCGTCAGGTCTGCTGCGGTTTCAGCAGCCTTTTTCTCGAGCAAACACCACTACGGACTGGGAGCCTCGGCACCAGAGCAGCGGCTCCAGCATCTGCGTCCAAGTTTTGTGCCCACCCCAAGCAAAGCCCCTTCCCAGCCTCTCCCTCCCCATCCCCTCCACTGTGCCGGGGTGCGGAGGGTGACCGGTGGGCCAGGACCCCTTACCTGCCCTGTCCCAGGGTGGGAAACCTCCTGCCCAGCGCTGTCATGGGCCCCGCGGGATGCAGCGAGCGCCGGTGCTCCGGGATGGGGAGCAGCTCTCCCGCGCTCTCCCGCCTTGCACTGAGCACCGGGACTTCGGGGCGCGCAAGGCGGTGGCGGACCCTCCTCCTTCCCGTCCCAGCCCTCCTCCGGCCCTCCCTTTGCGGCCGGCAGGAATGTGTGCCCGGCACAGCCCGGCTCCCACAGCCGGCACGAATTTCTCCTCCTCGCCCCGTTCCCGGGGCCACGCGGACCTCCCGAACGCTGAGTGTCCGGAAAAGGAGCCCCCGGAGCCGGGGCGGTGCAGGGGAAACAGGGACATCAGGGGCCACTTGAGTGCGGAGAAAGGATAGTCAGGGCAGGAAGGAGGAGAAATGTTTTGGGGAGAAATTTGGAGTCGCCTTTGCCTGTATCCCCAGTCCCATACAACGTGCTGGACTGGGGTGGCATTTGGCCCCTTATGCCCAGATGCCCCGGGGCAGGGAGATAAAAATCCCTCTGGTTGATTCTGCGGTCAAAATGATCTCCAAAAAAATCCACCCGTCATCTCAGAGGGCTGTGCCTCCAAATTCCCCCGGCGGGGGAGATTGTGCCTGGAGTGCGGGATTTGTGCCCGGAGTGGGGGTTTACTGGCAGGTGATGAAATGGGGACAGTGTCCAGTTTCAGGATTTGCTCCTGTGCCTTTGGGAGAGGCAGTGCTGCTCGGGAGAGGGGGAAAGGATAGAGAGGGTGGAAAAGAGGAGAGTGAGAGGCAGAGGAGGCTGTAACAGTGCTGGTGTGAGCTCTCCGCAGCAGCACATTCTGGTGCTGGAACGCAGCCGCCGCAGGACAAAGAGATGCCGGGGCAGAGCGGATCTGCGAGATGTTTCCACCCCGTCCGGAAACAGGAGGGAGCAGAAATCCCACAGGAAACCTCGTTCCCATGGAGCCTCTGACCTGACCATGCTCCAGCTGTGCTGTCCCACCGGCCAGGTGCATCCCGCTGGCCCTGTGAGCACGGGGGGACATTGCAGTGACCCCGTTGTGTTCCAGCCCCCTCCTCTTGTTCTGGGGGACAAAAGCAGGGTCGTAGCAGAAGACAGTGCAAACCTCACAAGGTTATACCTGTCTGGGGAGATCTTCTCAGGATGCTCTTGTCCCTTTTCCAGCAGATCCCTGTCACTGGTCTCTGCTCCAGCTGCTGTGTCAGGGCTTGTGGTTTGGCTGGAGTTTCGAGCCAGGCTGGAGCTCGGTGCCTCTGTCCTAGGGCAGGAGACACTCCCCACAGGCTCCTGGTCTGTCCTGGCCATCTCTGCCTCCAGGGTGTCCCCAGCCTCAGCCTTTTCCTCTTTCTGCTCTGCTTGTCCAGCAGCTGAGGGTGAGTCTGTGCCTGGACCAGGGGTGCTGGGCATCTCAGGGCACTCGAGGCTGGGGAGCGGGGCTGTCTGGGGGGTTTTGTTTTTGGAAGTTCCTTTCTCCCAGGAGTTCTGGTTACTCTTGTCTTTGCCCAGGCTCTTCCCTGTCTTGCCCAGGTTCAGCCTGGGCATGGTGCCCATGTGGCTGTACATGTCCGATGACCGTGCGTAGGGGCCAGGGCTCTTGGGCACGGTGCTGAGATCATCCTGGATGCTGTCAAAGGGTTCCTCCAGGAAGCCGTGGGGAGATGGGAGATGTGGCCTGACACTCTCGGGAGAGCTGGAGACCGCAGATGTGCGCCGGAAGGTGAAGGAGCGGGGGATGCTGCTCAGGCTCCCAAAGCCTTTGAACTTGAAAAACTCTGGCAAGGAGAAAGGAGTGATGAGTGTGGGGTTACTGCTGGCACGGTGTGGTGATGGGGGGTCCCAGAGCCCCTGGTCCTGGTCTGGGATGAGCATGGGGCACTGTGCAGCCTGGTGTCACCCTGTTACACCCACATCTGCAGTCCCAGTTTGGCATGACATCCCTGTGGTCTGGGGTGTATGTGATGCTGCTTGGGGCGTATCTGCTGGGAACCCAGGAACTCTGCCCTGGTCCCTCGGGCAGCAGAAGTCTCCTGTGCCCTGGCAATTCTAGCTGCTGCATCTTCCCACCACAGCTGAAGGGCGGAGGAAACATCCAGGTCTGGCGAGCAGGTAATTCTAGAAATGATTTCAAATCTTTTCCTCCCGCCCTCCCCGCCTTCCTGCTTCCCCTGGGGGATTCTGGGCAGGGCTGTGCCCATCCCCACAGCCTCAGGGCAGCCCTGCAGGATGCAAGAATGGGACACACGACATCTCTCCCCATGGAATGAGGGTCCTGGATACATGTGACCTGCCCACATGTGCATGTCTCGACAGCACGGTGGAGCAGAAACCAGCCACGGGTGCTGCTGCAGGCAGGAGATAACCTCCCCACTTCCTCGCCTGGCCCCTCGCCACCTCCTGCTGCCACCTGCAAGTGCTGAGCAGGAACATATTCGCCGGAGAAGTATTTATAACTCCGGCGGGCGGCTTTGCATTTCACACCTCAGCCCCAGCTCAGCTCTGTGAGCCGCTGCAGCGCAGCCTGGGATGGTGCTGGTGCCGGTGCCAGTGTCAGCACACGGGGTGAGTCAGCCTGTGGCAGTGCAGTAGAGCAGCATTTCCCTGCCGCCCCGAGTGCTGTGGGTGCCACCAGGGGTTTTGCAATGTTGATGTTGCCGTAGGGCTCTGCAAAGCAGATTTGCTGGGGCAGGAAGTGACAAGTTGCAGAGGTGCTGAGCAAGGACCCGGGTCTCCGGGGCTGTTCAGCCCTCAATTCCCACCTCCAGCCGCCATCCGTGGGTTCTGCGGGGCATCCCTGCAGCTGGACAGGGTGAAGGGGCTGCAGCAGCCCAAAAGCCCCTCTGCAAGGCAGAAACCTCATGGCCTGAGTGCAGTTAGAGGTAAAACTACTTTGTGCTAAACATCCCCTTGGAGTCCAAGCATCTTCTGCTACCTGCTGCTCCTGGGGCTGCTGCGAGGTGGGAAAGGCAGCACTGGGGACTTTCCCCATCTCCCCACCACTCCACCACAAAGGAAAATCCCAGCTGGCGTGGGGCTGCGGCTTTGGCCGGTGGAGGGGTCCCGGGGGAGTGGAGGAACTGGCCCCCCTCTGGCGCCAGCCCTGCAGCAGGAATGCAGAGAGCACAACCCAGCGCTGGGAATAGGGTGAAGGCCACTGCAGCCTCCCCCCGGGGCTCTGGGGGAAAGCCGAGGTCTGTGAGAAAGTGCAGAGCTCGCTCCCGGTGGGTATCGAGCATTTCCTCCCAGAAGAGTCAGTGGGAATCCATTCCCAGGCTCGCACCCTGTGTCACTGCTGTCCCTGTGCTGCAGGAGTACCCTGGGGTGAGGGTCCTAGCCACCCCCAGCCCCCAGGATGAGCAGGACCCCAGCTGTGCACCCTGATGGATGTGATAAAAAGAGTGAAGACCCCCAAACCCTGTTGTGCATCCCTCTGGTCACATCCCAGCATCCAGCACAGGTCTGGGCTGCAGCAGACTGGTCCCAGTCCCAGCACCCAGCTCCAGAGCCAGCACCCAGCTCCCGAGTCAGCACCCAGCTCCCGAGCCAGCACCCAGCCCTGTGGATGGAAACCCCCAAAGCCCCTCACCCCAATGAGTTTCCTAACAAGAGCAGAGCCTGTCACAGCTCCAAACATCCCTGGATGGGATGACCCAGGGAGCATGTGAGGACACACTCACACTCACACTAACTCTCACACATCCTCCTACCCATCAGGATGTCCAGGTGAGTACCCCGTTGCCCACCCGCCCTGTCCCGTGGCCACTTACTGAATTTCTTGAAGCCCCCTCGTTTCTGGCCCTCGGCCATGGCCGCACTGCTCGGAGGCCGCGGGGACCGAGAGGGACAAGTTTATAACTGTGAAGCCCTTCCCTGCCCGCTCCTCCCTTCCTGCCTTCCCCCCCCCCGCAGTCACTCATCGCTCGCTCAGCGTTTCCTCCCCAGTGCTGTCATCTTCTCCCGGCCCCGCTGCTGTCCCTGCCCACCCTCACGCTGTCCCCACGGTTCCTGCAGTCCCCGTGGCTGCTTGCACCTGCCTGGCTGCTCAAGGGCCACCTCTGCACCCCGGTTTTGGGATGTCTGGCAGATGTGGACACCCAAAAACCTCTGGGTGCCAGCCCTAGAGGAAGGTGCCAGCCTTAGAAGAGGGTGTCGCCCCATGGAAGAAGGTGCCAGCCCTATGGATGAGGTTGCCACCTCTGTGGATGAGTCTCCAGCCCTATGGATGAGGCTCCAGCCGTGCAGACTGGACTCTGCCATGCACATCTGGTGCTCAGCCCCTGTGGGGTGAGAGCTGGATGGCATCACTGCCACCGGGAGCACTCCCCACCATCAGTTTCTTGTTCTGGGGACATTAGCGTGCTCCGTAGGAGTGTCTCCATGCAGGACAAGGTGGCCTGGACTCAGCAGAGATCTGGTGTCCGTGTTTCCCATTCCAAGGGAGCTGGTGGTTCCCGTGGCCAGGATGCTGGCAGCCACCTCTGCCACAGCTCTGTCCTTGGCTCCTTGCGCTGTCCACTTTGGGGACCAGTTTTGAACAGCCCCAGATCGAGCTCTTCGTCCTGCACCTGAGCACAGCCATGGCCGGGGGAGGAACTCGGGGTCGCCTGAACCAGACCCTGGAGTCCTCCTGCCCGACCATGGCATCCCTACGTCACAGCCGCGGCTGCAGGGGCAGGCATGCTGTTTAACTCCTGACGGGTTTAAGCACACACGGGGCACACGGCAACGCGCTTTAGGGCCACCAGCACCGGGGGCTGCTCGGTGCTCGCGGGCCGCGGGGAGGGACAGCCGGGGACAACATGGCGGCGGCCCTGCGGACTACAGTGCCCACAAGGCCTGGCGCGGCGGCGGGTGGTCACGTGACGCTGCCGCCGGGTCACGTGGCGGAACGGGCGGGACGCGGTGCTGTGGCAACGGCGCGGGCGCTATGGCCAAGCAGTACGACATGGTCGAGTGTCCCTTCTGCGACGAGGTCTCCAAGTACGAGAAGCTTGCCAAGATCGGGCAGGGCACCTTCGGGTGAGTGCCATACCGGCCCTGGCCCTCCCCGCCCCGGCCCCGGCCTTCCCCGGCCTTAGGCCTGCAGCCGGGCCCAGCCCCGCGGCCCATCCGCGCCAGCCCCGGGTGCTCCTTGCTCGGGTGTCCTTTCCCCGATCACCCCTCTGACTTCAGGGAACCAGCCTGGCTCCTGGGCCCTCTTTTCCGCAACCTGAGACCCGGCTCTGTCCCAGCTCTGGCAGAGCAGAGTTAACCTTGAAAACAGGTAGAGTGGGGACCTGTAACTTGGTTCCAAATGTGCAACTTGTCTCCAAATGTGCAATTTTTTGCTCAAAATTTGCTGCATCACTGAAAATCCTTGTAGGGCTGCAGGAGCTCTGGGCTCTCTGTTAGTTCAGTGAGTCCTGAGGGCCTTTGGGCCGGGGGAATGTGGCTGTATTGGCTCAGCACAGAGTTCTCTGTATGATGTTTTAGTGTGTCTTGGTTGCGTTTGTTCCTTGTCAGGAGTGCGTGGCTCACGGATTTTTTCTCTGTTTTTTTCCAGGGAAGTTTTCAAAGCCAAACATCGACAGACAGGCAAGAAAGTAGCACTGAAGAAGGTGTTGATGGAAAATGAGAAGGAAGGGGTAAGTGTGGGGTGTGGCTGGATTTGGCTTGTTGTCACCTATTGTCATCTGGGCTGCAAAGGCACATGGCAGCAGTGAGGGGTCTGGGCTGCATGGGATGGCTGCTGGGAAGTGACACTTCCCTGGTCTCCTGCACCTCCAGTCCCCATCCTCTCTTTCTCTTTTCCAGTTTCCCATCACAGCCTTGCGAGAGATTAAAATCCTCCAGCTGCTCAAACACGAGAACGTGGTGAACCTCATAGAAATCTGCAGGACCAAAGGTACTTTGCAGGGTCTCCCTTGTGTTAATGATAGCATTTTTGAGCCTTGCTGAGCAGGGTGGTGTCTTGTTCTGGGAGTGGGGTGGTCTAGCTGAGCACGGGCCTCTGTTCCTCCCTATGACATCGGGTGGCAGGTCACTTATCTTGGAAAAGAGTTTCTACATGAGTCAGGATGTTGCTGAAGCTCAGCTGGAAAAAGCTGTTGTAGTCCTGCCAGTATACACCTGTGCCATGGCAGTGAATGCTGCCTGTGCTGGGAACCTCCCTTTTGAGATGCTTTAAATGAACCAGCACTGGAGAGACTTTGGCGCAGGGGCTCCTCAGCCTGGAGCTGGAGCTGCCCCTCTCGGCTGGCTTGCGATGGTTTGTGGCAGCTCTGAGCTGATGACACAGCTCCAGCTGAGGCTCACTCAGCATCTCTTTCTGTGGGTGATGTAACTGCTTGTGCTGGGAGGGCTGGGACTCCACATGTGCACTTCTGAGCTGCTCCTCTGTGTCCTCACTCCCACTGGATGCCGTGTGCCCCCACTGGTTTGCGGGCTCAGCACACCTGGCCTGGCTCTGTTTCCAGTGAAACTGCTATATGACATTTGTTAGAGTTTATATGTCATTCTCTTACCTGGATTTGTACTAGAAAAATACTTCAGAAAGTGACAGTTGATGGTACAGCCTGCCCTTCCCTAGCCAGTCATTTCAGTGAAATAAAACCAAAACTGACTGGTTCTTTTGGGGAGTTTTTTAAAAAGTCCAGTCACTGAATGGACAGAAATCTCTGGCCTAGGACTGGGAAATTCAAGTTACTCCAGTACTCAGTTGTGTGTAGATTATTGTCTGAGTAAGTGTGAGTAAAAACATCAATGACAAGTTAATTTTTAATTCACTCTGTGATTAAAAGAGCTGTGACGATTGGGTCTCTGGCATACCGAAAGTAAATATTTTTGTAGACATGTCATTTGTTCCCTTTTTGCTTATGCTTTGTTTGTATTCCAGTTTTCTTCCCAATCTACCTTGACCTCAGTTTACAGTAAAGTAGAAATGTTTCATTTACTGTTTTCAAACATGAGGCTTTTCTCTTTTTACGTTGGAAGGGTGTGTTTGGGGCTGTGTCTGTGTGAGGAACTGCAAACCCAGCGTAGCAGGCACCCTCCTGGCTGGAGGGGGGAGAGCAGTGTGCTTCTGTGGGGGCTGAGCTTTTCCGGTTGGAGATGCTGATCAGCAGGTTTTGCTGATTACAGCTGATGAAAATCAGTCTTTCTTTTTAAGAATGTTTTGCATGTGTGCTCTAGGAATGAGATTGAAATCGAGTGCTTCACTTGAGGACTGCTCTCATTGACTTCAAAATGCAGTTGGAGTTTCATATCACTTTGACCAAGATCAGTCCATTTTTGCAGATGCTGTTTGAGGGTGCAGGAAATCTCACTTTTTAATGTGAGATTAGACAGATTTTCTGTGTTTCTGCATTTTTCCCGGGGCTGTCTATGGGTGCCTTCTCTATCACTGGTGTTTGGCTAGCAGCCACGGCTTGCAGGGAGGAAATTCCACAGCCGTTATGTGCCCAGAGCAGCACAAAGTGAAGCTTTCAAAGGTTGCCATGCCTTTTCCATGCCTGTCGATGACGTTCGCTGCACCAACCCTTATCTCCTGTCCTTGTGTTGCTAGTTTTGCTCAGTGCTTCTTTAGGAAGGACCTTGAGGTCTGCAGGCTGTCTGGTTCTCTGTGTTCCTGTGCCCTGAGATTCTGTGTAGGGAGTGTTGTATGAGCAGCAGGGTGGTGGGAGGTAAGAGGAGCAGTGACCCGATGAAGAGTCCCTCACTGACAGCCCCTTTGTGCCTCTCCTGCAGCCTCTCCGTACAACCGCTGCAAGGGCAGCATCTACCTTGTGTTTGACTTCTGTGAGCACGACCTGGCTGGCCTTCTCAGCAACGCCCACGTCAAGTTCACGCTGTCAGAGATCAAGAAAGTTATGCAGATGCTCCTGAATGGACTTTACTACATCCACAGGAACAAGGTAATGGGACAGACTCCTGCTGTGCTCAGAGGGTGGCTTTCCAAGGAGCAGGTGTCTTAGCACAGGCTTGAGGGAAATCCTTGTTTCCACCTCTGCAGCCTGAGCATCGTGCTGGCCCCAGGCACCCAAGGAGGACACTTAATCACTTAACGCTTCAATGTCTGTCCTTGTACAGATCTTGCACCGAGACATGAAAGCAGCGAATGTCCTGATCACGCGGGATGGAGTCCTGAAGCTGGCAGACTTTGGGCTGGCACGAGCTTTCAGCCTGGCTAAGAACAGCCAGCCAAACCGCTACACCAACCGTGTGGTGACCCTGTGGTATCGGCCCCCAGAGCTGCTCCTAGGTAGGAGGAGCCCTAGGTGGGCTCTGCCAGCTTCTTGGCCCTTCTCAGCCCTCTGGGAGACTAACTCAGCCTCTCTGTTTAGGGGAGCGGGACTACGGCCCCCCCATTGACCTCTGGGGTGCAGGCTGCATCATGGCAGAGATGTGGACCCGCAGCCCCATCATGCAGGGGAACACGGAGCAGCACCAGCTCACCCTCATCAGCCAGCTCTGCGGATCCATCACGCCGGAGGTGAGGGCGAGAGTAGGGATCAGCTGTGGAGAGCAGGAGTGGGGGCAGAGTCTGGGACCAGGCACTCCGGCCTCTTCCTTGCCCTGTGTGCTGGCTGCTATATGCTCCCAGCAGTGAACTGCTGCTGGCAGGGAGGCTGGAGAATCTTCTAGCCTGTGTTTTGGGGTTGTCTCTCAGACAAACACCTTCAATTTCTGCTTAAAGAAGGGTGGGGGTTTTTCTTCTCAGGTGTTTTGCACTGGTCACCTTGAAAAGCCTCTTGAATTCTGTCTTGTGATTTGTGGCATCAGCTCAGCTCTGGTGTGAGCACCCGGCCCTTTCTCAGCTCCTCCTTTATCAGCAGCTCGTCCTGCCCTCTTGTGGGGAGCAAGCTGAGGGATCTCAGCCCAGGCTGGGATCTGCGGGATGTTGTGCTGGCAACTGCAGAGTCCTCATCCTACTGTCACATTCATTATGTAAAGACACTTGAGGCGCTTTCTTTGGCATGTAGATACCTGCTGTGGTCTCTCCCAGATCGAGATAAATGCTGGCTTTGCTTTCTAAGGATAAAAGGTGCCACATCCAGGTGATTATTTAGCAATAAGTTTTGTCACTTTATCTTTCTGGATGTGGTGGCTGGCCTGAACCACGCTCTCTATTAGTTGTTTTGTGGGGGAACCAGAAATTCTGGAGCATTGTTTCCACATCAGGAAGACTGTCCTGACTTGTCCACATGTCTCCAGGCATTAGTGCAGCCTTTTAGTGCCTCTTTGTTACTGTGAGAGCAAAGTCTGCCAGCTTGGAGGTTATAAAGTAGGATTGTTACCTCGGCAGACCTCACCCTGGTTTGCCTGAGGGTGTTAGAATCAAAAATGGCTTGTCCTTTCCATAACTATTTCCTGCCCCTTCCCAGGTTTGGCCAAATGTGGATAAATACGAGCTGTATGAGAAGCTGGATCTCCCCAAGGGGCAGAAGCGGAAGGTGAAGGATCGCCTCAAGGCCTACGTCAAAGACCCCTATGCGCTCGACCTCATTGACAAGCTGCTGGTGCTGGATCCCGCCCAGCGCATCGACAGCGATGATGCCCTGAACCACGACTTCTTCTGGTCGGACCCCATGCCCTCAGACCTCAAAAACATGCTGTCCACCCACAACCAGTCCATGTTCGAGTACCTGGCCCCACCACGCAGGAGGGGTGGGCACATGCCCCAGCAGCCAGCAAACCAAGGCAGGAACCCGGCTGCCACCAACCAGACTGAATTTGACAGAGTGTTTTGACATCCGGCGGGGTCCTGGCTGGGCTTCCCCACATTAAGTGGAGATGTCCTGGCGAGGTCTTTTTGTCTAGGAAAGGATTTTCTTCAAGGTGAAGTGACTGATGGTGTTAACAGAGCTTGGCCGTCTCCTCTCAGCCACCGCAGAGCTGCGTGACTTGGGAAGGTGACACCTGTGAGCTCAACATGGTTTCCCTGCAGTTTTGTCTCAGAACTTGTTTTTGTCCCCCAAAAGTCTGTATTGGTTATATTAAACTTTCAGATCAGTTGTTATGGATCTGGTGATGGGAAAAGTGTCTCTGTCCATGCTGGGGCTCTTGGCAAATGGTGCAGGGACTGGCAGGACTGGGAGTAGCTGCCCTGGACCAAACTGAGCCCTGCTTGGAGATGTCTCAGCTCTCTTGGTCGGTTGGAGCTCCTGCATGGAGCTACTGAAGCGTTGATGTAGGACAAGGCAGGTGCTTCTGAGTCATCGGATGTGTCTTGGGGAAGGCAGAGTCACCCTAGACAGCATGGCTAGCTCTCCCTGGAGGCTGGGATCTAGCCTACAAAGAGGGCTTATTGGGCAAACCAGAGAGGTGGCTGGCAGAGCTGGATGGTCCACATAGCTAGGATTTACAGTGGGAATCGCCGGTCTCTGTGATAGCACATGGCATCCATGCTTTCTTCATTGCAAACCATGACTGGAAGTCATGCTGGATACACCCAGCCTGCTGTGGGCAAGCACTGGCCTGTGCTGGAGGTGAGACCTGCCCTCCTGCTGTTTGCAGGGATTTCAGGATAGCGTGGCAGGGTCAGGCTCTCTCCTGGAGCTCTTTGCATCAAAGACTAGAGCAAGACCACTGCCTTCTTTGGGTACAGTGACTAGCCTGACACACTGGGATCACCGGTGCACACCTTATGCCAGAACTTGTCAGGATCAATTCACAGAGCAAGTGGCCCTCCACAGCTGCTCTCTGCACAGTTTCCCGTGGCTATCAGCTGTAGCCAGCCGTCTTCTCCCTGAGCCCCATGGATGCCAGGATCCCAAGATTCAACATGTGCAGCTGGTGTTAGCATTTGGCACTTGGTAACTTGTCTGTTAACGATTACTGACAAAAGCCATGTCTGATAAAAGCCGTGTTGTTGGTAGTTCAAGGTCTTGTAAGGAAGCAGTGGTGAGCCGGGCTGTTCTCAGGAGGAAAAATGGGCATGATAAAAGGTATGTACGAGGTAACTCTCTTGGTTTGGGGCTCTGAAGCGGTGTCTGTTGGGGTGGGGGAAGATGACTTTTTTTCTTTGGAAAAATAGTCAGTTATGAACAATAAGCCAGCTGAGTTGTGCCATTGTGGATAAACATGGCCCTGTCCCAAACAGCTGGTGTGAACCGCCTGTCGCTGTGCTGCCTAAATGGGGACAGCAGTGGGAGCCTGCACGACAGCACCTGGCCTTCCCGAGGGCAGGTGGGGTTCAGGCACCCTGAGACCCCTGCCCTGTTCAGGGAAGCAGGGGTGTGTGTCAGCGTGATGCCCGAAAAGCTAGGCTGGAAATAAAACCCCATAGACTGATGTCTGTAGAGCAAGTATTTGTTTATTGCAGTGCTGGAGGTGAGGGGGATTTCTCCACCTCACTCACCCACCTTTGTCAAGTGCTGTGGTTTTATTTATACAGTCAGTGTCGCTGTGTCATTCTATCATTATCATATACACGTCAGAATTAATTGACATAAGGCTACATCATGGTCATAAATTGTTCTTTTGCACTGCGCCTGCGCTTCTGCAATTTAGGTGGTCTTGGGCATCTTCTTCGATGAAGGCTCAAGGTCTTCCTTGCATCTGAACTTTTCAATTTTGTCTTCAGAGCACATGCAGTTATGGTATCCCTTGGTCTTTCTGGATCTAGCTGGTCTAAATTCTTCATTTTGTGGCTAATTTGCTTTATATTTGCCAACTTCTCATTAGTACACCCTGCTGCTTCCTAATACGGTTATACTTACCTACTTTTGAAACTATCTACCTGACGAGTTTTTGTTAAGCATTAAACTGTTAGTTAATTATACATTAGTACATAGCATAAAAAGTTATGATTCAGGTTATATAAGTATAGGAAATTATGATTTAGGTTGTATTAGTAACTTATCACTCAAGTTATATAAGCATGTTGTAATTTTGACCCAAGTTATACAGGCAACAAGCGCCATCAGCGTTGCGATGCATTAACACATCAGCACCGCAGCCGCGAGCAGAGGAGGCTGCTGAGGGCAGCCGGGGGGCTCCGCCGGCACCGGGGGCGGGCGATGCTGCCGGGCGGGGGCTGCGGAGCTCCGGGGGTCCCTGTAGGACCATGTCCGGAGACGGGCTGTGCCTCATGGTAGGTCCCCATCCCCTGTCCCAAGCGGTGGAGCGCCGTGCCCGTCCCGCGGTGCCGGGGCGGCCGCGCTGCCCGTCGCAAACATGGCGCCCCCTCCCCGCCTCCNGGGGGCGCCGCTTCGGCACGCGCCCCGCGCGCGCCCCCGCCATGGACTACCAGGTACCGCGCGGGGCCGCGACAGCCACGGGCCACCTCCCCTCCCGACCCCCTCTGCCGCCTCCCGCAGCCCCGGGCCGTGCGCCACGTGTCCCCGCTTCCTGCTCGGGTCACCCCGCAAAGCGCTGTGCCCCGTGCCAGCAGCGGCTGAGCCCGGCCTGGAGTGGCAACCGCTCCGGTAGCCACGGCGTATCCCGGCCGCACGCGGCCGCGCCAGGTGTCGTGGGGGTGATGGCGGTCCCCGGCTTGGAGCCCCCCCCGGGCAGGCAGGAGGGGTCCCGCTCCGCAGAGCTGGGAGCGCCATCGGTGCCAGTGGTAATGTCTGGTGGGCCAGGGTCCAGCTGCCTGGGTGGGGTGTCCCACACTGGGGGCATGTGTTGGTGCCATGCCAGGTCCGCCCTGCAGCACACGGCGGTGCAGCGCCAGGCCCACATCCCTTTGGCGTGGGTTTGGGGGGCTCGGTGACACCGGTGACCTCTTGTCCCAGGTGCGCCGTGCAGGTGCAGCGTTGCTGCTTCCTTAGCGCCGCTCACTGAACACTGGCGGGACGGGTGCACCCTGGAGCGCTGCCCGCCCCGCCGGCGGCGACCTTGTCCCACTGGGCAGCGGTGGGTGCCGGCGCTGGGCTGTCCCGTGCCCCACCGCGGGGCCAAGGGGCACCTGCGGAGGGGCGGGTAACCCCTGCCCATAAGTAGCCTGTCCCCGTGACAGGATCTGGCGCTGCCGGCACGTCCCCGCGGCGCCATGGCGGAGATGCTGCCGGCGTGGGTGACCAGTGACACGGCCGAGGGGACTGAGCCCGAAGGGGTGGGTCAGGGTGCAGCGGGCGCTGGGCAGGCTGGCCCCTGGGGCTGTGGCAGTTGGCACAGCCCCAAGGCTGCGGTGATGGGCATCATCCCGACTACCCTGGGGGTCTTTCCAGGATGCAATCCGGATGCTCAACACCCTGCAGACCAATGCCAGCTACCTGGAGCAGGTGAAGCGGGAGCGCGGTGACCCCCAGGCCCAGCTGGAAGCCATGCAGGGCTTTTTGGAGAGGAGTGGACTGAAGGTGAACGGGGGATCCCCGTCCCTATTCCCCCTGTGCTGTCAGCAGTGCCGCCATGCTCAGCGCTGGCTGCCATGGGGGTCTCACAGGGTGGTTGAACTTTTACAGGTCGAGGACCTGGATCGACTGAATATCATTCACGTCACAGGGACGAAGGGCAAGGTGAGGCAGGTGGGCGGTGCTGTGGGGGATTGAAGAGCTCAGGGGGGCTGCTGGTGTCCGTGGCTCCGTTTGCTCCTGCTCTGGAACGGGATTTAACACAGCTGTCTCCTCAGGGCTCAGCGTGCGCCTTCACCGAATGCATCCTCCGCAACTACGGGCTGAAGACAGGCTTTTACAGGTGGGCAGGGTGGGCAGGAGGGTTTCAAGGGGCCAGTGGAGCTGTGCCTAACTCTTCCCCCTGTTCTGTACCCCCAGCTCCCCTCACCTCGTGCAGGTGCGCGAGCGGATCCGCATCAATGGGCAGCCCATCAGCAAGGACCTCTTCAACAAGTACTTCTGGCTGGTCTACAACCGCCTGGAGGAGACCAAGGTGGGGGCAGCAGGGTTTGTGGGGCTGCTCCCTCCCTTGGGTTCCCCCTCCCAGGGTCATGGGCTCACCCTCACCCTGCTCTGCCTGGCAGGACCCAGAGCACGCCAGCATGCCGGCGTATTTCCGCTTCCTCACCATCATGGCCTTCCACGTCTTCCTGCAGGAGAAGGTCAGTGGTGGTGGCCTTCAGCTTGTGATGGAGATGTTAGGTTGATGGGGACCTCAGGGAGGGGGGACATGGGATGCAGCCCCCACTTGGGGCAGAATTTGTGTGGGTCAGGCTGTCGTGGCTGTAAACGGGTTGGCTGTGCCAGGTGGATGATCCCCCCACAAATAGGGGGTGTGCTCAGGTGTGCGTTTGGAAGGGGTGGTGGCAGGACCTGTCTCCACCCACATCCCTGAATCCATGGAGACACATGCTGCTGGTGGCTCTGATGGCTCCAGTGTCCCTGTGTCCCCAGGTGGACCTGGCAGTGGTGGAAGTTGGCATTGGCGGCACCTATGACTGCACCAACATCATCAGGTAGGAGCTGGCAGGGCTGAGCCTGTCCCCAGGGCTGCCAGGGCCTGATGTCCCCACAGTGGAGGGGGGAACAGCAGGAACACTGCCATGCTACATCCCCAGGGCACCGGTCGTGTGTGGGGTCTCCTCCCTGGGCATCGACCACACCAGCATCCTGGGGGACACCATGGAGAAGATCGCCTGGCAGAAGGGGGGCATTTTTAAGGTAGGCAGACCTGGTCTTTTCTCGTGTGTTTTTGGGGTGTGCTCCCCCATGTCTCTGAGCACCCCCATGTCCCTAAGCATCCCCATCCTTCCCAGCCTGGTGTGCCGGCGTTCACCGTGGCGCAGCCGGAGCGGCCGCTGGAGGTGCTGAAGCAGCGAGCGCAGGAGCGGAAGGTGAGTTGGTGGCGGGGGTGTGGATGGGGGTTACCCCATGGCGAGAGGCTCAGCCTCCTCTCCCTGCAGTGTCCCCTGTACCTCTGCCCAGAGCTGGATGACTTCGAGGAGGGCTGCCGGGCACTGGAGCTGGGGCTCGCGGGTGCCCACCAGCGCTCCAACGCCGCCCTGGCCTTGCAGCTGGCGCGGACGTGGCTGCAGCGCCACGGCTGCGATGGTAAGGCGGGGGGACGGGGATGGGGGCCAGACCCCACCAGGGCCCCTGAGGGCTCAGCGGGATGCCTGTCCTGCCCAGGTCTCGGGGAGCTGAAGGAGGTGCCGCCAAGCACCGAGCTGGTGGGGAGGCCAGTGCCGCTGGCGCCTGCCTTCCAACTGACCGATGCCATGATCCAAGGTGCAGTATGGCCACACTGGGACCCCCCCTCACCACATTACAGGGATTAGGGGGGCCATGCTGGATCCCAGCCAGTGCCACGCGTGCTGGAGGGCACAGTCTGCCCTGCACTGGGTCCCTGTGGGGGTACCAGTGTTGGGGAGGGTATGGGGATCCCAGCCATGCCCTATGTCCCCCCAGGCCTGCGGAACACAGAGTGGCTGGGCCGGACTCAGGTGCTCTCCCACGGCCCTGTGACGTGGTACCTGGACGGAGCTCACACCACCAGCAGCATCCAGGCCTGTGTCCGCTGGTTCTGCCAGGCTGCCCTCAACCAGGACAAGCCCCATGAGTAAGGAGAGGATGCAAGGGGGGAGACACACATTGCAGGGGTGTGGTGGTGGTACTGGAGGTCCCCTTGGGGGCATGGGCCACCTGCCCTTTCTCCCTGCAGTGGTTCTGAGGTGCGTGTTCTGCTCTTCAATGCCACAGGCGACCGGGACACAGCGGCACTGCTCAAGCTGCTGGTGGTGAGGTTTGGGGGGCACAGGGAGGGTCACTGCGCCTGGATGCCTGGGTTCTCTGACTGTCCTGGGACCTGCTTTGCTGTGGGTGCAGGGAGGTGGAGCTGGCACCCTGTCTGTCTGTCTGTCTGCCCACCCTGCTGTCCCAGGGTGTATCCCACTTCAGCTGCCTCCTGCAGGGGTCTCACGGTCCTGGGTCTGGGGAAGGGACTTGGATCACCCCCCCTGCCCCATCCCCTGTAACCCCACTGGTGTGGAACTGGATGCTGGAAATCCCATGGGTGGGTCCTGAGGGTTCCCAGAGTGCTGATTCCTCCTGTCTCCACAGCCCTGTCACTTTGACTATGCTGTCTTCTGCCCCAACTTCATGGAGGTGTCAGCCAACAATGCAGGTGAGTGCTGTGGAGACAAGGTCTCCCCTGATCCTCCATCCTGATCCCCCCCCACCGTCTCCTGCAATCCCTGACTGCTGTCCCCATCCCTCCCAGACCAGCAAAACTTCAACGTGACGCTGGAGAACGCCCTGACCCGCTGCCTGGAGAACCAGCGGACATGGACACGGCTCCTGGAGGAGAAACTGGGGCAGGACCCCTGGTTCCCATCTCCCCTGCGGGTGGGGGGGCTGCTGCAGCCAGCCCCTGCCCGAGGCTCCCTGCTCCTGGTACCCCCAGCCCCACGACCCCTCAATTCCCCAGCACTCGTGTTCCCATGCCTGGCCCAGGCGCTGCGGTGGGTGGCACAGGGCCGGGACCCCCACCTGGCAGCCCCCGCGGCCCTGGGGGCTCACCCCCACCCCGCAGCCAGCAGTGGGGCCGTGCTGCTGCGGGAGGCGGCCGCTGTCCGTGTCCTGGTCACCGGCAGCCTGCACTTGGTGGGGGGGGCCTTGCGTCTGCTCGACCCTGCGCTGTCCCAGTAACGAGGGGACAGGGCTTTGCACCTCTGTTTACTTGAAGCACCAGTTTTGCCCTCAGTGATGCTCAGAGGCATCCGGAGGGGGACGTGGGACCCCCCCACCCCATCCTGGCTTGGCTGTTTTCACCCCAGTGCCTTTTGCCTGTGCCCTTCCCGGGACACTGTCCGTGGGGGGATGCTCCTGGCCTCCATCCCCTCCCTAGTGAGACTGAGTGGGGGGATCCCCAGGGTTTTGGGGGCTGCTCCAGGCTGTGATGAGGTCCCAGTGCCCCGGGGGCTGGTAGGTGGGAGCCTCAGGCTGTGACAAGGCTCAGCATCAGGGCGCAGTTAATTTAAAATAGGGAAGATTTTTATTATTATTGATGAGTTTGTAACTTGGATGGGGAGCTGGGGGGGGGTGGTGTGTTCTGCCCATCATCCTGTGGGAGGGCAGCAGCCTCTCACCTTCTCCCACAAATAAACCTCTTGCTGCTCCCCACTGGTGCCTGCTGCCTTCTTGGGGGGATGCAGGAGGGCCATGGGGGTCACCCCAAGTGCTGGGGCATGTCCAGGGGGCACCCACTTCTCCCCCCCCATCTGATGGGAAGCCTTGTGGGAGGCTTTGGCAGTAGCTGCTCTTTCTGCCTCCCCACTGCAGCGGGGGACCCCGGGGGGGTTGCAAGGTGCTCCCCCCCCCGGCATGGGCTGCCCTCAGGGGGCCAAAGCATTCACTGAATGAGTAATGGAGGCCCCCTCTGGGCTTGGCCTGAGATTTGGGGCAAAAAATCAGCTTAATGGCACTGGTGTGGGTCCCCAAGTCCGTTGGCTGGCGGCTGTGCGGGCTTGGGGGGGCCCAGGGGCGTCAGGCCATGCTGCTGGTGGAGCAGGGGGTGCTCTGGGTGCTGCCGATGCTGTGGTTGGTGCTGCTGCTCTCCGAGGCCGGCGCCGTGCTCGAAACCGGCTGCAGTTTGGAGATGGGACCTGGCTCACACCGCCCGCCACAGGGAAACACCAAGGGGAAACCAGACTCAGGGCGAACGGTGGTGGCCTTGGCTTGGTCCCATGGGACCTTCCAGCCCTCATTCACAAACCCTCACGGATCACTCGCCAGTTGGCACCTGAGACCCTGGGATGGAGATGAGCATGGGGCACTATGGGGCACCAGGAGCAGGGGGGAGGGCAGATGCCAGAAGGGCCCCAGACAAGTAGGAGGGGTGCAGAGGAGCTGTAGACACCTGGAGCGGGGTTATTCCCCTATAGAATTGCCAGGACGGTACAGATGAGGGCAATGGAGCAGCCTGGTCTCTGGCTCACCTGGGGACTTTGGCCAAGAGGGAAAAATGGGCAACCCAGTAAGGGACATGCATGTGGTCCCCCATCCCACCACAGACATCCCTGGGGGTGGTGGATACTCACGGGTATGTGAGTAGATGTACCAGAGCCCGGCAGTGAGGAGTGCCCCAATGAGGAAGGCGCCGAAGGTGATGCCCAAAACAGCAGCCAGCCCCAGCCCGCGGTCTGCAGGAGGATGAGACTATCAGCACTGCCACACCGGGAGGGTCCCTTTCCCACTCTCATTCCCATCCTGACCACCTCCCTTGCCCTGAACTCACAGCTGAGCGGCCTCCAGGTATCCTTCACTGTCACCTCCAGGACCTTCTCGAAGATGGTGTCATTCTGTGGAGGTGGAGGTTGGGGTGAGAGGGGGAAGACCCCTCTTTACTTGAAGCAACCTGTCACCTCTGCAGGGTGACAGAGCTGGGGACCCCCAGGCTCTTTGTGGATCAGGGAGTGCTGCTCCTGGATGGGCTCCATCACCCAATGGTGCGGGACAAACCCATCAGGCTGCTGCTGCCGATGGGGACCAGCGCGGTGACATCACAGGGTGGGGGAGTTACACTGACCTGCAAGCCAGCCTTGCACTTGAGAGTGGCAGAGAAGGGGATGCGTCCATCCTCAGGAATGGTGTAGGTGAAGCGGAAGCGCCAGACCTTCCTCCCGTGGCTGCTGGGGGGGCCATCCAGCACAGCCACCCCTGCACCACGTGCCTCCCCGCCCTGCACCAGCAGCACTGGCTCCCGCCCTTGTGCCACCAGCCAGCACTCCTTCAGCTGCAGGTCAGCTGGGTGATCTATCCACCGCATGGATGCCTGCATTGGGTGGAAATGGGACACACCATCAGGGTCACTGGCCCAGAGATCGCTGGACTGCCCCAGCCTGGGCCCCGGGACAGTGGCAGTACCTGCACAAAGGCCTCCTTGTTGATCTCCAGCTCCGTCTGTGGTGCCTCGAAGGCAGCGGTGGGGAAAAGGCGCAGGAAGAGCTCCCGCGGGATCTCACACTGGAAGCCCACCTGCAAGAGGGGACAGCACTCAGGTGGCACCCAGCACCCAGTCGACAGTGACATTGGCACCTTCTCCCAGCCCTGAACACGCTGGGAAACCCAGCCCTTACCCGCACACTCTGCAGCGCTGCATCCTTGGCCAGGCTGAGGATGAGCTGTGAGAAGGGCAGGAAGGCTGGGTCAGTAAAATGGTCCCTTCTGCTGGGGCCTATTATGGGATGGGATGGGATGGGATTGTCCCACCCACATACTACCCCTCCATCTCAGCCCTAGACTGCAGTATGATGTTTCCAGCCATGCAAAATCAAGGAGGTCCTGGTGGTGGAGAAGCCCCACCAGCAATCACTGAAGCTCTCACGGGCCATCAGTGGGGCTGGGGGCAATGCTCCCAGCGGGCCCCCTCTCACCTCATTGTTGGCATAACCCCTGCCCTCCAGTGAGGTGCCACAGTGGCTGAGGGGGCTTTTCAACATGAAGTGGGTGGCATTTTTCTCTGCCTGGCAGTTGATGTCCCTCAGAGTGATGTTCACCACGTCCTTGATGGGCTGGGAGGAAAGCACACTGTAATCACCCACTGCCTGCAGACAGCCCTGTGCAGCACACCCCGAGCACTCAGAGGAAAATCCAGCTTCTGAGGGATGTTGGTGGACATTGGGACCCCTCTCCACCCTCCTCACCTCCAGGTAGGACCTGATGATGATGATCTCCATGGTTTCATCTGTGCATTTCCAGGGCTTGAGTGTGAGCAGCACCTGGTGGGGTAAGTCTGGGGGCTGTGTGATGACAAGGGGGGTGGTCACAGGCGTCTCGACCGTCTCTGCAGGACAGGGAAATGGGAGGGCTGAGTGGGAGTGGTGGGACCCCCGTCCCACCCAGCCCTGAGGTGCTGTGGGCCTCACCGTGCCCCTGAATCTCCAGGTTGATGTGGGGGCTGGCAGGGATGGCGGAGTAGGAGGCAATGACACTGTAGTTCTTCTGGAAGGCTGTAGCGATGAGGTCCTGCTCCGTGTCAGGCAGGTGCTCCCCACGGAGCAGCATCGGGGATAAGGACACTATCTTGTAATTCCCAGAGACCTGCAGTGAGGAGGAAATAGGGGCAGCATGGAGGGGCTAAGTGGACACAGGGACAGCTGGGGATGCACAAGGCAGGGTTCATCCCAGTTATGAGGGGGGCTGCCACTTCCCCATGTCTGTTGTCCCCAGCTGCTCTCCTGCCACCCTCTCCAGGTCACCAGCATCTCCTGGGCACCTGGCAGACCCCTTGGTGCAGTGGTGAGGAAGACATGATCCTCTCAGCCTACCAGGAACTGGATGTGGCACTTGAAGGAGAGGGACCAGGTGAAGTTGGCCTTGCTCTGCAGGATGAGCATCTGGTTGCCGACGGAATTCTCAGGACAGTTCAGAGACAGGTTCACCTCTGTGATGGGGGAGCTGTGAAACCAGAAGACCCCCCCTTCTCAGCATTCCACACCAACAGGTTCCAGATCCAACTCAGGATGTGGGGCTCTGCCTTTGAAACACCCCAACACCTTCCCAAGCGTCTCCAAGCATATCCCACTGCCTGTCCCACCACGGGCACTGCGGTACCTGGGTTCCGACTGCAGATGGACAATGTGAGCAGCCCTGGTGCTCTGGGAGTCACTGCGGGAGCAGCCCTTCACCCCGTGGAAGAAGACCTCAGTCTCAAGGTGCAGAATGGCGTTGAAGTGCTCCTGGGGAATGCATTCTGGAGGGCTGCGGGCATCTGTGGAGGTGGGGGGGTCATCAAAGTCAAACTGGGCTCAGCAGGTGGGGAGATGCTCAGGGCCAGGGGCATCAGTCTCCTGGCATCTCCCCAGGGCAGGTGCTTTGCCCCAGGGAGTTGTCATTCTTCTGGAACAGGAAGATCATTGCGGCCCACTCCAGCCCCCCAGTGCTAGCCCCCGGCCCCACGCACCTTCTCCCAGGCGGAGCTGGACCCAGCGGGGGTCCTGCAGCTTGCTGTAGGACGTGATGCCCCTGTAGGTAGCCAGAGCCCAGGCCAGCAGCTGCCCCTCGCTGGAGACCATGGGTGGCTCAGGGTTTGGTGCTCTGATGGTCTCTGGGCTGAGGTGGGCATCCTGTGGGCCAAGTGACAGCCTAAGCCAGGGTGAGGGGCAAGGCACGTCCCTCCCTTACACAGGCTGGCATGGGGAAAGCAAGCAAAAGCTCTCCCCAAAGTGTGCAGGATAGAAGTGTGAACCTAAAACAGATGAATGTCCCTGGAGCCTGGGCTGGGGGTCACCCTGGATGAATGGGGGTTTTTGGGGCCAGAGCTGTGAGTAGCAAGAGTGGCTGGTGGCACGCGGAGGGCTCAGCCTACTTTATTATTAGCCACAAACAAAGCAAGAGGTTTATTTTGCTAACAAAGCGCCCGACCCCGGCTCAGCTTGCTGGAGCCAAACCCCATCCCTGACCTTCCTCCCGCCGGCCGGAGGAAACGGGAGCTTTTTCCAGCCCTGTGCGTCATTCCCTGCCTGGCCAGCCCAGCGCTCAGTGCAGCCAGCAAGGGTCAGGAGCATCCCCTCCTCCCTGGGGCACCGCTAGCATCATGTCTGGTGATTCGGGGGACCAGTCTTCACCAGTGACCCCCCTAAACATCCCCATGGATGGCCCCAGCCCTGCTGCCCCCACCAGGATTGCTCCCAGTGTGGGGCTGTGGCACTCACGGTGTGGATGATCAGGTTTGAGCACAGGGAAGTGATGGTGGCAGAGCAGCGGCTGCAGAGGAGGACGAGCACTGCTGACCGGCTGCAGGCATTGGCTCCTGGAGTGACTGTCACCATCAGAGGGACAGGAGAGGCCTGTGGTGGAAGAGGAGAGTGTCACCACCGTGGCCACCAATACCCAACTGCTGTCACCTTCCTGGCTGCCCCCTGGAGCCAGAGGGAGCAGGGAGAGACCTCAGGCTGGCCCTGAGGATGAGCAAGAGGCAGCCAGGGCTGGGTTTAGGGGGCAGGGGTGCCACATGGATGTGTACCCACACCAGCAGGGACAAACACCTGCTGGCTCCCCCCAGCAAGGGACCAACAGTATCCCCACCTGGAGGATGGTGGCATCCCCACACTAGTGTTCAGGACACCCCACCTAGTGAGGTCTAGGCACCCCTTTCTTAGGCACCAGGGCATCTGGAGTTAGAAACTAAGTAATCTTTGCACTGGGTATGAGGGTGTCACCCCACTGTGGACTGGGGTATCCCCACACTGGGCCAGGGCATCCCCACCCCAGGCACTAGAGCATCCTCACTGTAGGTACTGGGATGCCTCCCACTGAAGGCTGGAGAATCCCCACCCTGGGCACGGGGACAGCCCCCCGGCAGGTTTCCCAGCCCTATCCCAGCACTGTGCAGGCACTCCAGGCTCAGGTGTGTCCATACCGGTCCAGGGATGCCCGGGCACAGTGGTGGCGCACACCATTCCTCGTGGCTAGCACTGCCTGGTTGCCTCCAGCCGGAAATCCGGATGGGGAAGTCAAAACTCCAGGCGCTAAGTTTGGCAACTGCTGCCTGAATAACGCCTCGCAAAGTGCTGAGCCAGGCGGCAAGCAGGGAAGACCAGGCGGGGACTGGGCGGGTGGAGGTTGTTGCCAGTGCCGGGCACAGGGCTGGCGGGATGAGGCTGTGAGCATCCCGGCCTGGCCGTGGCTCCGTGGCAAGCGTGGGTGGCCAGGGACCCCGGGTGGCCCCGAGCGTCGGGGAGGAGCCGGCGGCTGTTTTTCCTGCCGCGTGTTTTGTGGCGCTCCATTGTTTGGCTTTGTGAGTGGCGGGAGCCTCGGCACTCCCCGCCGCCGCCTTTCGGGTTATTTTTTTCTTTTTCTTCTCTTTTTTTTTTTTTTTTCTTTTTTTTTTTTTTTTTTTTTCATCGTGGGGATCTGCTTATAGAAAGCAGCTTCCAGTAATTCTTCTATAAGTGGAGCCGCGTCCCTGCCCAGCCTCCCCCGAGCGCCGCGGGGCTCGGTGCCGCAGCCGTGACATCAGTGCGTGTCCCCTGTTGCCGATGGTGACAACCCCGGGGCACCCCCGGCCCTGGCATTTATCCCGGATGCCAAGGCCAGGTCACACCAGGCTAGGCCAGAGGGGCCCTTGCAAAACCAACCCTCCCCAGTGCCTCCTGCCCCGGCTCCCCTCTGCTCCAAAAGCAGAACTGGGAGAGCTGGGAGGTGGCAGGGAGGGGGGAGTGTGGCGCCGGGTGGCCCGGGGCTGGGCCAAAATCGGGTGCTGGGCTCCAGCCAGTGTGAAGGAAGCCAGGCTGTCCTGCAGAGCTGCCATGTAAACCCAGGCACTGGTGCAAACCCACCCGACAGTGCCAGCCAGCACCAGCCCTGCCACCGCCGTGCACCGTCCGTGCCCCACAGCACCCACAATGCTGTTATCACCCCTTGGCACGGCCATGCCAACACTGGCAGACAGGTTTCTGCTCACTTGGACACCTTAAAATGATGTGCCCCCTTCATCCCTCCTTCCATTCCTCCATTCCTTCCTCCATCCCTCCACTCCTTCCTCCATCCCTCCACTCCTTCCTCCATCTCTCCCTTCATCCCTCATTCCATTTCTTCCTCCATCCCTTCCTCCATTCCACTTTCCATCCCTCCATCCGTCCCTCCCTCCCTCCCCAGTGTGGTCCTCACTGGATACGCATGGCTCTGCCCAGCTCCTGAGCCAGAACCAGGCCACCTTCCCAGGGAAAGGGAGTGTCCTGAGATGTCCAGCACAGGAATATCTGCCTTGGCAGCATGGGCTATTAAAGAATTTGCCTCTAAAGTCTTTAAATTCTATCAGGGACAAGGATGCCCATGGCTGTGCTTGGAGGAGAAGCTTGGAGAGGGTGCTATGGAGCACGTTAACCCAGGTCCTTTCACTGCTCCTCATTTAGAGGAAAGTTTTCACAGCTGGGATACTCTGCCTGCCGAGGACAGTGTCGGGGTGACAGTGTGAAGTGACAGTGTAAGGAGGAGTTCTGGGGGGATGCACTGGGACCCCTCTCACTCACCTTGGACCACGTGATACTGAGGACATGGACTTCATGGCCAGTGTCCAGGGAGCTGTTGCTGACGCAGCCCCGTGGCACCGTGCTGGTGGTATAGGAGACGGTGATGGGTGGCTCCGCTGTCACTGGCTGCAGGTCACAGCCCTTGGCTCTCCCGGAGTCTGGGCCGAAAACAAGAGACTATCAGTCCCTGACGCACGGATGTGGGGTGACACAACACGGGGGGACATGATGCTGGAGGAGGCTGAATGTCTGCACCAGCGCCGGCACTGCCCCTGCGGCCTCAGCCCCCAGCCCGGCGTCACCACGGCCCCAGCGCCGGCACAGCACCCCCGGGACCATCAGCTACGTGTTTGCTTGGGGCCCGACTGCCACCGCCAGCCCCCTCCACAATCACGTTAATGACCCTTGAATCCGGGCTGGAAAAATCCACTGTCCCTGCTCGGCACTGCCGCGTGCCAAAACTCGCACCCAGCCGCCCCGAAGGCTGGGGCGGTGACGGAAGCCCCCCCGCATTCCCCCGCCGCAGGAAAGTGGGAAGCACAGGTATGGAAATGGCTGTAAAGCTCATCCTCCCCGGCTGTGAGGCGTGAGCTTTGCCCCATCCCAAAGCCCCCGGCGGCGCGCGGCGAGCGGGGCCGGCCGGCGGCTGCCAAGGGAAATCCTGAGCGCAAACAGCCATTTGAAGGCCTGATCCTGTAAATCCCCACGTGCCTCGACAGTTTCCTCTGCCTCAGGCAGCCCTGCTGTGGCCGGGCTGTCCTCAGCTTGGCCCCGAGGAACTGTCTACACCCATGGATGCTCCGGGGGGCTGGGCAGGATGGACCCCCGCGGCCACAGCTAGGGGCTTTCTATGGGGAGACAGTGCCTGGGATGCTGTGTTGCCTTCGGAGGTGGCCACCGAGCTCTATCCTTTCCCGCCCCATCTTTTCCCATCCCTGGTGGCTCCAGCCAATGCACCAGGAGATGGCCAGAACGCACTCCAGGTCCACCCAGCCACCCCTACCGGGACTGGGGCTAGAGGATGTGATGCTCCAGGTCATTGAATTTTTGGGACGCAGCACCCAGCAAAGGGCCACTCGTTCCAAGTCGTGCCTATCACATTGTCCCTGACCTGCGTCTCACCATTGGGGTGGGCTGACTGTGGTAGTGGGGTCACGGCACAGACCCCTGGTGACGCTGCCATGGGCCCACTTATTGTCCGGCGCTTCCTCCCCCCAGCGTGGCGGCCGCGCCGCCAGCATCATCGGGAGGAAGATAAACAGCCGCTTATCTGGGCGCCACAGGCTGTGTCCCTCTTCCCTTCCACTCCTGCCCTGACGGCACTGGGCATGGCCGCGTGGCCCCGGCACGGGTGGGCACAGGACGGGCAGCTCGTGGCTCCTTGGGCAGCATCCTGCCAGGAGGTCAGGCAGGGCTGGGGGCCGCGGCTGGGCTCGCCCCTGGCACGAGGCAGAGATGCCAGCAGAGGGGATGTGGGGCAGCGGTGCCAGTCGGGCACTGTCTGTCTCTGGGGAAGGCAGCGGGCTCCAGCATTATGTCAGCATCAGATAAGGGGGCTCAGCTGGGCTGCCGGGGCGATCAGATAAGGGCACTGTTATTTTTGTACTCCAGGAAAAGGAAAAAAAAATTAAAAGGAAGAAAGAAAGAAAATCCATTTTATGTTTTTCCAACCCGCACTCTGCCTTGCTCTGGTGCAGCTGAGATCAGGCAATGGGGATGGTCCCGCTGTGGCTCCACTGTGGGTCAGGAGCTGGGGGGACAATTCCTGGGGTTTTGGGAGCAGATGAAAGACCTGGGCAGAGAGCAGCGCCAGGATGTGGGGTGCCAGGCAAGGGTGGCTCTGGCGGCGCAGGATGCCCATGGGACGGCCAGCGCCACTTTGGCATCCCTGCATCCGGCTGTGTTGCCTCGGCACTTGTGTAACAAGCTGATCCAGATCAGGAAGGGGATGGACCCTGCACTGCAAGCCTGAGAGGGAATTGTCATCTTCTGAGCCACTGCTAGCTGTTGGACCATCCTGAGGAGGCATTGGGGCTCAGATGATGGGGTGGATGGGTCCAGGCTTCAGGCCTGACACAAACCACATCATTCCTGCCACTCTCTAAGGCAGACAGGTGCCAAGAAGCCTCTCCCCAGAGCTGCAAGGGGATGACCCAGAACCACGCACACTGTGTGGGGAGCAGTGCGGGCCCCTGTCAAGGCAGCACAAAGACCCCCACCTCTGGAAGTTGGCTGTGTCTGTGAGACACCCTGATACTGCACCCACTGAGGGCACCCCAGTCCCACATCACTGCACCCACCATGGACATCCCAGTCCTATAGCACTATGCCCCACTGTGGGCATCTCAATTCCCTGGCATTGCACCCACTGTGGGCACTCCCAGCCCCAGAGGTTCCTGTGAGGAAGAAGCAGCAGCTGGACAGGATGCGGTGAGTAGCACAGGTAGGCAGGACGGGGACTGTATGTTACAGCTACGCAGGACATGGACCATATAGCACAGACGCTCAGGATGGGGACCATCTGGCACAGCTACATAGGACAGTGACAATATGGCACAGTCATATATGGATGGGGTCCATATAGCACAGCTGTGGAGGTTAGGGTTGGTACAGCCATAGGAGCTGGTCCATTTACACGGCAGAGAGACACAGGACAGGGACCATACAGACACAGACACATACAGTAGGGACCATATAGCTCCATCACATAGCACAGGGACTGTGTGCCACAGTTACGTAGGATGGGGATCATATAGCACAGATAAATAGGACAGGGACCATAGGGACAGACACTCAGGGTGGGGACCATATGGCACAGCTATGTAGGACTCAGCCCATATAGCACAACCCTGTTAGGGCATGTATGGCACGGCCATATAGGATGGAGACTATTGGGGACAAATACAACAGTCAGGGACACATGGCACTGCTGTATAGGACACAGATGACATTGCACAGCTGTGTAGGATGGGGACCAGATGGCACAGCTATGTGGTATAGGGACTGTACATCCCAGACAGGGAGAACAGGGCCTCTGTGGAGCATAAGGCACGGTTATAGGATGGGGCTGTGCTAGAAAGCTACAGAGGACACAGACCTTACTGCACATCTACATAGGATAGGGCCACCATGGCACTGCCATAGGGCAGGGACTGGGGCACAGCTATGGGATGGGACTGAGCCTCACAATTACACAGGACACAGGACTTACTGTACATCCACAAGGATGTGTATGGCACAACTATAGGGGACATGGCCCACACGGCACAGCCGCAGCTGACAGGGACTGTTTGGCACAGCCACGAGACAGGGTTGTGATACAGATGAGTGAGCATCAAGCCTCACAGTGGGGCCACCCCAGCAACACCCCTGAGGTGACCAGGAGGGACTGACTCAGCCAGGACACTCAGTGCTGCTGGCCCCAGCCTCTCCGGGCAGCTGCTGCCTTCCCAGTTCCCCTCTTCCCGTGGGCCATGTCCGTGAGTCCTCCAGTTCCCGGTCCCCCGGCTCCATCACCACTGGTGTCCTTCCTTGAAATTCCCCCTGTGGCTTTGCAGGGGTATTGGGGTGGCTCTGACTGCTCTGGAGGCAGCTAAGCCCCCAACTCCGATATGAAGTTTTAAGGGTTTTTTCCCATTTCCCGCCCACAGCTCCATCCCCACATCCCATGTGAGGCTTTAGGGATTTTTTCCCATTTCTCACCCCCTGCTCCATCCCCACATCTCACGTGAGGTTTTAAGGGTTTTTTCCCATTTCTCGTTCTCGCCTCCTGGTCAACTCCTCCATACTCCGTGGTGCCAGGAAGCCACCAAAACCACCCCAGACCCGCCGTGTCCCACTGTCTTGGCCGGGACTCGTCCACGGCGTCTTCAACACCTCCCGCGCCCCGGTGACGCAGCCGGGATTTCGGGGGTCCCAGGGAGCGGCAGGGCTGTGCTGTCTGTGTTCCGGGAATTGGGGTGGGTTTGTCCCTTCCCACATCGGGGCTACTCCCCAAAACCTCCTCCCCCGGGGGTGAAACTGCCTGTGCGGGCACAGCCGGGACCCCTTTGGCCACCGACCCGGAATCACCAGTGAGTCCCGCCGCGGCGGCTGTCCCGTCCCGGGGGTCCCGTCCCGCGTTCCTATCCCGCGGGTCTTATCCCGGGGGTCCGGTTCCCTGGTGCTCCCTGTCCCCACTCACCCGGGCGGCCGAGCAGCGCCAGAAGCAGCGGCAGGAGCGGGACGGAGCGGGGGTCCATGTCCACCTGCGGCCGCTCCCCGGGAGCCAGCGGCGAGTGCGGGCGGCGGCAGCGGCAGGAAACCGACTCCCTTCGGAGGAGGGTCCGCGGCGGAGGAAATGCCGCTGGTGGCGCTGGGGCCGGGCCGGCGGGGCCGGGGGGGCGGAGAAGACGGAACCCCCCTTTCCCGGAGGCGCCGTGCCTCAGTTTCCCCACAGCGCCGTGCGGGGCTGCACCTCCGGAGGGGCGCACTGGAAGCGGCCCGGGCAGGGGGAGGACACTGGTACCCGGGTTAGGTGCTCCCAGGGACTCCCAGGGCTGGCAGTAGTGAGTGGAGGGGTGGGACAGAGGAGTTCTGGTGGGGTCCACCCACCCAGATTACTCCCGAGCTGCTCCCAGTGATGGGGATGGGGGGTCGCTCCCGACATTCAGCCCCCACTGCTCCCAGCCAGCGCCCCAGCAGGGTCACATGTCTCAGACTGGTGGCTGCCCCATGGCCCTGGACGCCCACTCTGGTGGGCAGGGGGAAGCCCCCGAGCACTACTGCCTGCCTTGTCTGTACCCTTGGCCAGGCCACAAAAGGGGCTGCCCGGACACTCCTCCCTGGCAGAGGGGCTTGGGGTCAGGAGATCCCTTGGGGCAGGAGGGAGTCACGGGCAAGGGGGTCACAGCTGAGCACCGCCGAAGCGGGAGCCATGAGGTGGCTGGGGGCACTCAGGGACCCCCTTCTGCACTCTTGTCCCATTCCCCCCTACACCGCTCTGCTGGCCGAGGTGAGAGCCCTCACACAGCTATCAGTGGGGCTGGGACCCCCACGCCGGGGGGTGGGCACAGGTCCCCGGGAGCGGTTTCCATCTCGACTCGTGGTTCACGGGCACGCGGGTAGAATGGAAATGTGCCAGGAAAGTCAGCGACGCCCGTCCCCAGCAGCCAGGATGTCCCCGGAGATGTCGGTGACCCGGGGTGAGCAGCAACCACCTCCCATGACAGAGTACTGCCATCTCCTGGGGACCGCGGGGACGGGTGCTCACCCGGCAATGGGGACAACGATGAGGACCGGGACCCGGCACAGGATCCCCTGGCTCTCCTCCATCTCTCTGGCCGCAGTGACATCGCAGGACGACGACCAAGAGACCCTCGGTGATAGGCACCGGCATGGTGACAGCCACAGTGTGACAGTGTGGCCGTGGCTGTGGGGTGGCCACATGTGCAGCCCTCTGCACCACATTCAGCCCAGCATCTTTCCCCCCTTGCAGGGATGGGATGGCCTTGGGCTTTTAAACCAGAGCGAAAACACGTAAACCCCAACACCAAGCACTCAGGCCCACACTGGGGAGAAGGGCAGGGTCCCTGTCCCACTCCCTGCCCTGGTCACCACCTGGGGAAACTGAGGCACACTCACAGCACACCCAAAGAGGGCTGAATGTGCCAGAGAGACGGGTCTCCCCACTCCCCAGCTTTAGGCCGTGGTGTCCCAAACCACACGGCCCCCCTGTCCCATTGTCTCCACCAGCGTGAGGCAAGCGCTTGCCGGCCCCAGCCCTGAATCGTTGTCTTGGCAGCGTCCCAGCCCCAGCCGGATGGCTGCATCCTTCCTGCCTGCCTCCCCGCAATGCCCTGGGCTCCGCCGGCAGCTCGTGGCCCCCCGGGCACGGGTCTGACGTCTGGCTGACTGGTGAGTTTGGGTTTTCATCTTGGGGAGTTTTGTTTTTTCCCTGCTGGTTTCCTTTCTCCGCTCTGACTCCTTGGCCTTGTGGCCTTGGCTGACCCCAGTGCTGCCACCCCTCCTGGCCTCCCAGCCCCCTGGCTCCATGCCCAGCTCCCAGCAGCCCAAAAGTAAGTGGTGGGGGGCCCTGTTGGGGTTGCAGCTCTTCTGCCTCCTGCCCTCATTGTGGCTGGGTAAACCCCATCCCCAAGCTCCCCTCTTCTGCGGCATTGTGCCTGGGTGGTTCTGTGGGTGCTGGGGAGCCCCCACATCCCCTGTCCCCCACACCAGCATTCCCTGTCTGTTGGGGTTCTGTGGCTCACCAATATGAGGGCACCCACCCAGTCCCTCAGCCATGAGGACACCCAGCCTGGTGGCCGGGCTCATCTGGGTGTCCTCAGCGCATTCCTTATCCCCTGGGGTCAGGACTGACAAGTGGCACCGATGGCAGTGAATGTGATGGCACAGCAGGACAGGGAGCACCCCACTCCAGGGCATTGTGCCACCACAAACCATCACAGTGCAGTCACTGTGTACCACAAAAACCCTTGACAGCCAACAGAAACAAGGAAATGCCAAGGCATGAAAGTGGTGGAAATCCCCATCCCAAATCCGGTCACCTCCAGCCCCCGGCAGCCAGTGGGAGAGCGGAGAGGAACGGACGCATGTGCAGGACACGACTCAGATACTGTCTGTGTGTCCGGACACACTCCCGGAGCGCGCGGGGTTCAGCAATCGG
The DNA here is from genome assembly GCA_013400735.1 of Pomatostomus ruficeps. Classification (NCBI taxonomy): domain Eukaryota; kingdom Metazoa; phylum Chordata; class Aves; order Passeriformes; family Timaliidae; genus Pomatostomus; species Pomatostomus ruficeps. The sequence continues at coordinate 910,626 of VYZT01063220.1, read as the reverse complement.
GACAGAATGAGGGCGGCCGGGATTGGCTGGAGGATGCAGGCGCAGGCTCCCCGCAGGCCACGGATTGGGAAGCCGGGGCGAGTGGTCGGGATGCTCCCTCCCTTCCTCTGAGCGCAGCATCCCGCTGCCCCGGTGGGATAAACACCCGCTTCCTGCCCTTAATCAGCTCCAGAGGGGCTGGGGGGGGACAGAGGAGGAGAAAAAAAAAAAAAAAAACTCTGGAAAGAAAAACTCATTTCCTGCGACAGAAGAAAAAGATAAAGTCTGGATTCATTAAAGTGAACTTTACTGGGGAGAGACGGGAAAGAGCCAAACACAATGTCCTTGAAATTTCCTCCGCACGGCTCCGTCCACAAAAACAGGATAAAGCCGCTTCCGCTGTCTCTGCTGGAGTGCACGGGGGGCAGTGGGGCCGGGGGTTTGGTTACAGGCAGTCGAGGTGGGTGCAGACCTGCTGGAAAACCTCCTCCACGGAGCCCTCGGCGTTGAGCTGGGTACAGAGGGGTTAGCTGGGGGACTCGCCTGAGGGCGCTCATCCCATAGCAACTGGAGCTCTTCCAAGGATGCATTTTGGCCATGGGTGAAGAGACCAGGGCTCATTTAGGGTGAAGGGGTGCAGGCCATCCTTGGTGGGGGTCATGTTGGGAATGAGAGGGGTCAAGCCCACCCCAAACTAGGCAGGATTGAGATTTCCTGCTTCCCTCATCATCCCCATCCATCACTTCCCCTCCCCTGGGACATGAGCCCCAACTTGTAGGGCTGGAGGGTGCTGGCATCAGCCACATCCCCGCTTACCTGGCGGACGATGCCTCTGCTCTTGTAGAAGGCAATGACAGGCTCAGTGGCCTTGTAGTAGGTCTCCAAACGCTTCTTGATGGTCTCCTCGTTGTCATCCACCCTCCCGCTGGTCTCGCCTCGCTTCAGCAGGCGTTTCACCATTGTGTCCTTCCCCGCATCCACGTAGAGCAGCAGCGTGGGGGGGGCGATCTGTGGGCAGAGGGGACATGGTTGTCACCACACTGAGGTGGTGTGGGTTTGGTTTGGTTTGGGGTGGTGGTGGTGGTCAGCATGAGGGTCACAGACGTCCCCACACCACTCTCTGCCTCCCTCCACATGGGTCTGGGGGCCACCAAGACACAGAGATGTTCCCACACCATCTTCTGCCTCCCTCTGCATTGGTCTCGGAGCCATGAGGACGCTGTTCCAGTGGCCTCTAGGGCCGTGTAGAGGGAGGCAAAGGGACACTGTGGCCAAGCCCTGGCTCTCTGCCATCACCATCATGTCAGCACTGTTGTCACGCTCTGTTGGCCTGAGGACACTCTGGTCCCTCCCACTGTGCTGTGGGCACAGGCTGTTCCCAGGGCTGGGGGACCTGCTGCCCAGTTTAGACCCTTCTGGGATGTGATCTTTGCTGGGACGGGGAGGCCAGGCTGCTGCTGGTCTGAGTCCCTGTGCTAAGATGGTGTGTGGCACAGCCCAGCACAACACAGCATGCACCAGCCCTCACCTTCTTTTCAAACTCCTCTCCCTGCTTCACCTCACGGGGGTATCCATCGATCAGGAAGCCCTTCGACACATCTGCTTTGGCCACCATGGCGTCCCGCAGCATGTCCAGCACTGTGTCCTGGAGAGGGGTGGACAGAACTGCTACGGCTGATATGGGACAACATGAGTCCCACCCAGCATCCCCAATCCCTGCTGCAAACCCCACCCTGAGACGGCAGGGCCAGAGATGCCTGAGCCACATACCAACCATTACTGTGGTATGTGGTGTCCCCACTGCCACCCCTGCACGCTCCACCACCCCACCACGTGGCAGCTGGTGGCTGGTGAGGACTCACCAGGGGCACCAGCTCTCCCTTCTCCATGATGGCCTGCAGCTTCTTGCCCCGCTCCGAGCCCGAGCTGACTTCTGCCCGCAGCAGGTCCCCCGTGGAGAGGTGGGTGTAGCCATACTTCTGCACGATCTTCTCACACTGTGTCCCTTTCCCCGAGCCAGGGCCACCTGCAAGGCACATGTGTGCCCCAAGCCATGGGTAAGGAGAGGCAGGGGTATGTGAGAGCAGCAGCATAGACACGCAGGAGTCCTCAGAGCTGAGTGACACATTGCTTGGTGTCCCCAAGCCTAGCATCAGGTTGATGGACAGAGCTGACCCAGGGCACCACCACCCTATCCAGGACCCAGGACATCACTGTTCTGTTGGCACCTGGCCATCACCACTGCCTGATGGCACCTAAGGCATCACCACCCAGGCTTTTATCACATTACCTCCCAGGGGTTTGTTGTCACATCACCCCAGATGCTGCCACCCTATGCCTGGCCAGAGGTGCCCTCCTGGTCCCAGCATACCCCATGTGGCCTCAAGGAGCCAAGACGGAGCCATGGCCATCCCACAGTGCCTGGGAACAGCCCAGTCTCAGCCTCCAGCCTTTTCTCCCCAGCCTAGAGATACAGGGAAAAGGGCTGGGCTGACCCCACCAGTGACAGGACACAGACTTACCCACCACGAAGATTATTTTGTGCTTCTTGAGCTTTTCTGGAGGAAAGAAAGGAAAAAAATAATTATCAAAAGCCAAAAGGTCTATTGGAGAGTGATGTGTCCCCAGGGGGTGCCAGATCCAGGGCAGGCATCCCTGGGGATGGAGGGGACCGATCCCAGAGTCCTGGGGGGGAAGGTGGAGAGAGAAGCAGACGCGTGTCCTGGTCACCTGGGCAGGCTGGGCTGTCTGGACACGTCTGAGCACAAAGACCCCATGGCACCTCAGCAATGGGGCTGGAATCCCACTGCCACGTGGTGTCCCAGAGGTGGTCATTGTCCACGGCTCCACCGCAGGCAGGGACTGGCCTCATCCATCCCTGTGGCCGGCTTCTCACCTCGGCAGGCTAACGGGAGTTGTGCCAGGTTTGTCCTGGCACGGCCACCTCAAGCACCTGGCACAACACCGGCAGTCCCTGGACCCCAGCATCAGTCCCTGGACCTGGCAGCCGACGTGCAAGTGGCACTGACCGCCTTGTCCCCTGCCCAGCACCCTGGCACAGGGTTCTCACCACCTGTGGGATCTGTGCACCAGCTGTGGTGTGGGATGATGCTGGGGTGTGATGCCACAGGGAGAAGCAGAGCTAAAAATAAAGTTGAGCTTCTCTGGGGCCACTTTCCCATCTCCTGATTACAGCTGGATGAAATTTCAACTCCTTGGCACCCAGCACTCCCCAGGGCTGGGGAAGGAGCCAAGTGGCTGGCGGGAACCAATGGGATGTGGGGCATGTGGGGGGGCTGGTGGGACATGGGGGATGGGCAGAAGAGAGGGAGGCAAGGACACAGGGGAGGGATGGAGGAGAGGGGACCAGGGGCTGCATGTAAGGGGGACAAATGCAGGGGGGACAGAGGGGACAGGCAGGGAGGGAAGAGGAATGCAGAGGGGATGGATGCAGGGGGGATGAAGGGGATTAATTCCAGGGGGGACTGATGCAGGGGGGAACCAAAGGAATGGATACAAGGGAGACAGGGAGATACAGAGGGAATGGATACAAGGGAGACAGGGAGATACAGAGGGAATGGATGCAGGGGACACTGAGGGGCTGGATGCAGTGGAGATGCATGCAGGGGGACGGATCACTCACCTGCCGACATGCTGCCGTGGTCCAGGCACAGAAGAACTTAAGGCTGCAGGGGAAGAGCAAGATAAACAACTCAGCTCATCAGGGACACATGAGTCACGAAGTGTCTGGGGAGAAAAAGGGTGTCCCTTTTTGGCCATGATGGTGCCCAGCTCCAAGGCCAGGCGGGGGGGTTAAACAGAAGGCACAACTCCCGGCTTGGCCCTGGAACAGGGAGCTGAGGATCTCTGCTTCTGCAGCCATCACTCACCTGGCTCCCGGCAGTCACCCTCCGCATCCGGCTGCGGTAAGGGCATCCCCATGCCGGGTGACGTGTGGTGACGTTGCCGGCTTCCTCCCCTGCCCTGCCCACATCCCAATGCCTGGGGTGCTGCCCGACAGCTGGAAACCCGCTTGGGATGCCCGGTGCCACAGGGACACTGAGTGATGGAGGCAGCACCCCCTGCTCCCCAGGGGCTGGTTTTAGGGGGGTGTCCTAAGGAGGGGGTTGCAGCACCGGACTGCACCCCCAGGACTTCGGGGGGGTGTTTGGCCACCCTGCCTGCCCACACCCAGCCCCGTGGCACCCGACCTGCTTGGCCACAGTGCGTCACCCCAAACCGGCTGGACGGGGTGCAGGGACGGGGCATCCCGTGGCCACAGGAACCCGTGGCCGCTGACAGGTCGTGTTACAGCCTCGAAAGGGCAGAGGCTAAGAATGGCCGGGCTGAAACCGGCACCGGGTCATGTCCCACCAGCGCTGGGGGGCAAAGCCCTGAGATGGCCCCCACGGGGTTTGGGGGGTGCAGGACACCCGGGTTCCTAATTGTGGGGGTGCAGGACACCCGGGTTCCTAATTGTGGGGGTGCTGAGACCCAGGACAGCTGGCACCAGTCTTGGTAGGGTGACGGGGGGCTGTGGGCAGCCCCGGCCCCCAGTGCGGGCTGGGTGCCCGATGCAGTGCGGTGCCGGTCTCATGGGTGCAGGGTGAGGGTGATGTGGAGGTGACCGGCCCAGAGGCGATGGGGGGAAGGCGCTGACCCGCTCGGGTCGGGACTGGGAAGGGGGCTGCGTGGGGGCGTGCAGAGTGGCCTTGTGAGTCCCCAACCAAGGCATTGCGGGCTGCACCCGGGGTGTCCCCAGCCATCTCACCCCACCGCCAGCTCCAACCCACCCCTCCCATGCCATCCCATCGGCATCCAGCCTCCCACAGCCCCCCCGGGACCCGAGCCCCGGGACTGGGGCACCCCTGCAGTGCCCCCAACACCCTTTGCAAGCGCCAAGCGAAGACCCCCGCGCCCCTGCGCTGCCCGCCCGGTGTCGCGGTGCCCGCCCGGTGTGGCTGTGCCCGCCCGGTGCCGCGGTGCCCGCCCGGTGCCGGGGGTCCCGCACTGACCTGGCC
>VYZT01063220.1:610434-896460 GCA_013400735.1 Pomatostomus ruficeps | reverse complement strand
CCGAGCGGGCACTGCCGGGACCGGCACCGGGACCGCCCCCGGCCGTCCCGCCCCGCAGCCCGGCTCCTCCGGGGACGCACCCGCCCGTGCCTGGCGCACCGGGACCGACCCCGGCACCCACCTCGTGTGCCCCGATACCGATCCCCGCCTCTCTCCCTACCGTGTGCCTCAGTAGCGACCCCATGGCTCTTTCCCCGTCTTGTTCTGCTCTCTCAGGCTCCCCTCCCACCCGGGGATTCCTGCAGCCTCCCTGTCCCCTGTGCTCTCTCACCTCTGTGCACCACCAGCTCCCAGGGACACCACAAGGATCCGGAATGGCTGAGGAGTGGTACCCGGGCAGGTGAGACCCTCGGTACCCCAGACCCCATCCAGTGGCCATCAGCTGCAGCCCCTCCTGCCAGCATCAAGCCACAGAGCACCCATGAGAAGCGTCCCCAGAGCGAGCTGCCTGCTGGCTCAGAACAGGGCACTGGACTAATTTCTCCTGTTGGTGATAAAGAAACATGAGATGTAACCTTGAAACCAGTCCCAGACACTGTCCTGAACAGGCCTGTAACCAGAGGGAAGAGCAAGTGACAGGGACACCACTGGGCTCCTGCACACGAAGCAAGGCCAGAGGGGAAGTCACACCTGGAGCTGCTCAGTCACCACTGAATTCTTCCCCCCTTTGCCTCCTTCTGCCCCAGCCCAAAACCACCCTTGTGGGGTGGGCTGAGCCCTGGACAGCAGGTGAGGGGCAGGGAAGGGCAGCTCAGTATGGCCTGGCAGCCTCTGCAAGAGCTGGAAACAAACCTCCAGTCAGAGCCTCACCTCTGGACCCTCCACTGGCTCCTGAAGCCAGGTTCAGCCCAAGACCTGTGGCCCTTCGGGTGCCCCCATCCACCAGCATCACCCCCAGGCAGGATGGGAGACCGTGGGACATGCTGCTGGCAGGAAGTTCACAGTACATGCAAGAAGGGTCAGAGCGCCCCAAACCTGCCCTCCCCAGCCAGGGTACAGCAGCCCCAAGCACGGCAGAGTCAGCACAAAGGTGGGCCAGGTTCTGGCTGGTGCTTCCCCACCTGGCCTCACCAGCAGGACCTTCTCAGCAGGATGTCATGCACTTCAACCCACCCTGGCAGCTCTGTGGCACCCCTTGCATGGGCAGAGGACAGGCAGTGAGACATTACAGACCTTTATTGAGGGTGATCCCGCTTGCCGTGGTCCAGGGGAGCTGCTGGGGCAGCAGCTGCTGCCAGGAGAGGAAACCCAATGGGGGAAGGACACTGCCACCACACCTGCCTGCTCAGCCCCACCCTGGCTGGCACACAGACCCTTGCCCAGGACAGGAGTCCAGCCAGGACTGAGAGCTGTGATGGTTACCACACCCAATACTTCCGTGTGATCACCACACCCTCAGCTGGGTGACTGTATGGTGGGACGCAGAGGGCAGCACCGTCCCTGCACCCTCTGCACACCCAGCCTTATGGGAGTCTCTCTTCAGAAAGGCAAGAGCCCCCAGCACCATGATTAGCCCTTCCAGAAGCAAATGGAAACGGCAAACTTGTCCTTTCCAAGCCCAAAGTCTCATTTCTTTCCTCTCAGACTTGAATCAAAAAAACCCCATAAACCATATGTAAACTTTTAAAAATTCCCAGAAGGAACAGACTACTGGGCAGAGCCAGAGCAGAGGGGAACGATTGCCTAGAGAGTGGGCTAGGCAGCCCCAGGCTGGGGAGCAGGTCCCTCAGCAGGGGCTCTGCCTCACTTGACGAGCCTTAGATGAATCCTGTTTCTCTTTGGTCAGTAAATTGTAAACTACAGGTTTAGCCTCTGCAGGAGGGAACGAGGGAGCAGCTCAGTGCTGGGGAGATGTCTGCCTGGAGCTGCAGGAAAAGTCTTTTCCCGGCTACCATGCCGCAGCGTGGGCACCTCCTCATCTCCTCAGCCGGGCCTTCAGTCTGATTTCTTGGCAGGTTTCCTGCTCTTCCACATGACAAACATTATAAAAACACCTGCCATGAGAGAAAGAACAGACTCAGGTTGGAAACTTTTAATCCAGGCACTTCTAAAACACCGGTTAATGAAAAACAGAATCTCAGCAGAGAGAGCAAGAAAATTCTGCTCTCCAGAGGCTCAAACAGCCAAAGACACACACAAACACAGCCCCAAGTCCCTGTGCCAGGCTAAGCAGTAACCACAGAGAGTGTCACAAATGTCACACATTAGCTAAACCCCCAGCAACCCTCTGCCCTCTTCCTAATTTAGAAGTTTCTAATTAGAACAACAGAAATAACTCTCACCTATAAATAGTAGCAGCAGCAGCCCGGCCGCCACAGGAATGATAACGGCGTATTCCCGAGGCAGGAAATACCGGTGGATCCCATGGTTGCTGTCGATGAAGGGCTGCAGGGACAGAGAGCGGTGTCAGCAGGTGGGCACAAGACCTCGAGGTGCAGCCTCGAGGTTTCAGGAACAGGACAGAAATACCTGGCGTGAGATGGCTAAAAAAAGAGTGCCCTGACCTGCACATGGCTCAGCCACAGAGACCAAGAAGGGGTGGGCAGCGAAGGCTTTGGCGTTCAGTGGACAACGAGGGGTAGCTACTGGGGCTGGCACGGGGTCCCGCGGTCCCGGGGTGGGCAGAGCTGCTGGTGCAGAACACAGCAAATCCCTGTCTCTCTGCCCTGCAGCAGGGAGCAGCTGACACCTGCTCTGCTCTGTGGTTATCCCACCAGGATCCCTCTGCGGAGGCCAGTGGAAGGCTCTGGACACTAGGGAGCAGTGTGAGGATTCCCACACAGCAGCAAACGCTCCTACGGTTCTGGGAATGCCGGGAGCACAGACGTGGATCAGGCAGCAGAGTGAGCAAGAGGGGAATTTAAAGCCGCTGGAGTTGGAGGGGAAGCTGGTGGAAGTTCAGACATTAGCGCAAGGATAAACCTGGCCTCTCGTACCTGGAAAACTCGTGGGGAGAAGTTTGTTTCCAGGGAGAAAATCACTAATGACCCCAACTGATGTGTCCCCAGAAATGGGCGGTCTCATAACCACTTTTCCAGTGCCCTGCATTCCCTAAACTCTTCTTCTTCCTACCAGGCTCCAGACTTGTTAATATTTGTCTCTTTCTATGTTTCCCTCTGTCATCTCCCACCAGAACCAGGAACCTGGGGAATGCAAATGTGGACACTGATGACTACACCTCCATCAGGACCAGGCTTCAGCTCTCCCAATGGCTCATCCAGCCCTGGCTGGGTCAGCCCGCCTTGGAACAGCAGGTGGGCACCACCATCAATGTTTGGTCTTGCCCAGGCAAGGCCAAGAACACCCAGACGGGACAAGGACTGCACCAGCACACAGAGGAAGCTCTGCCGTGACATTTTTAATCCAGAAGGCAAGAGTCCTTCAGGCACACAGACACATCACCACCTGAACAAAGGCCAGGGACTATCCCGAGTATGGAGTGACTGGGATTACATTGGCCAGAGGAGACCCGTACCAGTACAATGATCCAGAGGGTGTAGTAAACAAAGAGGACGAGGCTGAAGGCGACCAAGCCAAACCCCACCAGCTGGTCCGTCGCTGTGGCCTGCAAAGGGAGAGACAGAGCGGGATCTCCGTGTCAGCCTGTGCGGGAACGGCTCAAGGCACCTGCTGCTGTTTACGTGGCCGCGCCGCTGCGGGGCCGGGACACCGCGGGGGACAGGAAAACCCGAGGCACGGCCACCGCGTGGATGAGACACTGCAGCGGGATAATTCAGCGTGGGCTGCTGGGCCGTGCCGCAGGGAGCTCCCTGAGCCAGTTCACATCCCAAGGACCGACCCGGCCACGCCCGGGAGGCGGTCGGGCCCGGTGTCTCCACAGGGGAGGCAGCCAGAGAGCCTCGCGTGGGCTCCGGGCCGCGATTCAGCCCAAGCCCCCTGTGCCCAGCAAGGACCCCGCTCCGTCCCCCCGCTCCGCTCCGGCCGGGCCCGCACTCACCATGGCGCCCCGGCCTCCTCCTCTGGCCCCGCCCTTCCGGCGCGCCCGCCAATCAGCGAGCGGCGCGAAGGCCCCGCCCCGGAGGCGGCCAATCAGCAGGGTGGGCGGGGCTATCGTCGCTGGGTGGGCGGGGCGTGCGCGAGGCCCCGCCCCGGGCCCGTCACCCCCCCGAGACGCCCCGAGGGGAACGGGGACTGCGCGGGCTCGGGCCCGGCCCAGAGACGCCCCGAGGGGAACGGGGACTGCGCGGGCTCGGGCCCGGCCCAGAGACGCCCCGAGGGGAACGGGGACTGCGCGGACTCGGGCCCGGCCCAGAGACGCCCCGAGGGGAACGGGGACTGCGCGGGTTCGGGCCCGGCCCGGGGTAACCCCCGAGAGCTCCTGCCGTCCTTGTCTCACCCACAGGCCTGAGAGCCTTGCCACAGCTCGGAGCTCCTGCGACTCCAGTGCAGTGTCCTTCGTGAACGGGGTACTCTGGTTGCATCCCCACCACCTGTGCCGGGCAGTGAGGGATCCCGACACCAGCTCCGTCCCCTGGGACACTGCCATCCCACGCCCCAGCCGTCCCTCCGAACAGACCCAGAGGACAGCGGGAGAAAAGGGAAAAGCGAGACCGAACAGCCAAGGGATAGACATAAGAAACAGAATCAGCTGCCTCCCCTTCCCTAAACAAGGAAAAAGGGAAGACTGCTTGGGACTCAAAGGTGCAGCTGACCTTTGTGTGGCTGAGGCTTTGGGAAGATGGAAAAGGCAAAAGCTCCTTCCTCCCAGGGCTCCTGTTCCCCTCCAGCTCTGTCAGGCATCAGCAATGAAGACCTGGGCACTGACTTTAGCTCACCCTCCGTTAAGGGGATGGTGAGCCTGTGGTGGCTGAGGGGTGCTCAGGCGCAAGCCCTGAGGATCCAGAGATATTTATTCCCTGGAGCTCTGCTGCGCTGTGGCCCCAATGCCCCAGGTGAGCCTGGTGATGTAGCCCCATGAGGAGAGGCAGTTTAGGCAGAGCCGAGGCTGGGACAGAACACAGGATGCTGCTGGCAACTCAGGCAGGTCACCTTTCCCCAGGATTGCTGCTTCCACGGGACTGGTGCTGTGGGGCCAGCTGTCCTCTCCAGCCCTTCTCCATCTCCGGGGAAGGGCTGGCAAGCATGTCTGCTCCCAGCCACCAAAGCAATCCTAGAAGGCAAAGCCAAACTCCATTCCAGGCCCCAGCACGCCCATCTCACCCTCCTGCTTCCTCTGCAGATATTTAAAACAAGAAACAGAGCAAGAAAAATCAGTGTGAAGTACCAAAACCCCTTTATTTTTTCCCCCAAACCATAACAACATTTGACATTATATTGATTTCCTCATATATTTGTTATTTCTCTACGTTAGGAACCAGATACAGAAAATACAAACACGAGCTGTTGAATCAAAGACGGCACAGCATTCCGTTAGAAAAAGAAACAAAAAAACTAGAGGAGCAAGATAAAAATGGTGAAAAATAGTCATTCCCTCCAGCCCAAACTTTCCAAGAATCATCATCAAAATAGAGCAGTGGAAGTAGCTTCTCTTTCTAAACGCACTTCTGCTTTAAGACAAAAGTTAGATTTATCTTTAGATTTTCAAAGTAAAAAAATGTTAAACTATCTTTCAAGCAATTTTGGAAGTTTGCATAGACCCATTCCCTTTCCAAAAATATCAGCCATCTCTCTCTATAGAATCTGATACAAATCGAGTGCGCCTCAGCCGAAGGTCACCAAACTCAATTCATTTTCAAGAAAATAAAACACGATCTCCCCTTCCCCTCCCTCCCCCCACAAAAATATGGGCTCTACCGTTAATTCCACGTGTTTGAAGCAAAGTTACCAGGCTCAGCCGCACCCCTCGCTCACAGCTTCATCCCAATTCCTTTTCATTTCCCAGTTTTCCACGCCCGCTGCCTCCCGGGGCAGAGGCGCTGTGGAGGCAGCGGGGTCGCATGGTGCAGGGAAGGGGCTGATGAACACAGCTCTCAGGAGGGAAGCGGAGGGAATTTTGCATTCATCAATCCCCCCACCCGCAGCAAGGAAGTGGCTTTTCAAGGACAAACATCTGCGACCAGGCAGAGTTTGTAGGAACTTGTCCCTGGGGACTGGCCTTGTCCAAAGGGCTCAGTCACCAGAGCAAGAACTCAGCTAGAGACCGGGGGGGCAGCAGGGACCGGGCAGGAGGGGGAGAGGGGGGTCTGCAGCCCCCGGGTAAGGCAGCGAGGAGGGGAGGGGGAGCCCCTCGCCAGGAGGGGTTTAACCGAGGTGCTCTAGCGTACCTGGAGTGAGGTTTTCCCAGAGGTTCCCGGCAGTGGTGCAGAGACCAGCTGCACTGCCACCCGCTTAAAAAGAAACAGGAACGACAAAATAAATAAAAAGTCAACCCCTCCTATTCAGATGAGAATGAAATACATATTTCTTCAGGCCTCCGCCTGGTTCGGAACCCTCTAAAAACTGAAGCAAACGTTTAAAAGGGCTTGTTAACTTTCTGCAGGGGGCAAAGTGATGTGGCAATGAGGGGGGGAGAAATCACACGCCTGCTGCCCATCACTCCAAGGGTCAGGACAGCACGAGGCCCCCGTTTAAAGTGCTGACCATGCAAAATATGACGATGAGGGAGCAACATCCTTCTCCCCTTTTATCCATCACAATTTCCAACTGAAACCCATCTCCTTCACCAAGTAACGACTAAGCCTATTCTTTTGGACATTCAGTTTTATACTGGTTTTAAAAAAAGAAGAAGTTAGTAAAAAAGTTACACTGAATTTCCTAATGCTTTGCAATGTGCTTCCACCAACTAGAGGTCTAGAAACTGGGAGAGCAGAGCCCACACGTTTTTACTGATCCCCAGACTGAAGCAGAGAGCCAGCTCTGCTGTCCAGGGCCAGCCAGGCGTGAGCAGCCCTGCTCGTCAGCATCAGAGACCCAGAGGATGCAGAGTCTTGCCAATAAGGTCCTTTCACTTGTTTAAGCCACCTCTGAATCCCCTGAGAAGGGGAACAATGTGGGGAAGAACATCCACCCCCCCGTCAGCTCCCCTGAAATAAAATATCAATGAAACAATAATGCAGTCAAAAAACACCAGCCTACTGGGTTTGTATAAAAAAAAAAATATTCCATAAACTTCACAACAAAAAAGAAAAACCCAAAGGAAACTAGCCAGCGGTTTGGGTCTGGAAACTGATTCACTTCTTAAATGTTCAAAGTCCAACAAGGAACAGGCAGCAGTGATGCCACAAGGAAAAAAGTGCTCGTGAGATGCAGCTTCCTGAGGCAGCGGTGAGTGTGTGGGACAAGTGACCCCACAGCCACCACCTCGGGTGCCCACAGCTGCCTAGGGACTGCTGGGCATTGCTTCTGCTGGATGCACAGTGGGAGCTCTGCATGGGATCTACAAATAGGAACAGACTGCTCCTCCCTCCCTCCGGGTCTGCTGTGTGCCCCAGCCCCGGCTGTGCTGTGCAAGGCTGGATGACTAGGACTGCTTACTCACTCAAAACCAGGGGCAGGAGAGCTAAAAAGCCACACAAAGACCAGGATCTGTGGTGTCACTAATGTGGAGACAAGGAAGAAATACCTTATGAGACACAGTTATCAAAAGTGTGAGCAGTGATGTGCCAAGCCACTGGAGAAGAAGCCAAAGACGTGCCCAGGTTGGCCACAGCGATGTGATGGAACAGGTTATGCCTCTGCCAGCCTGGGAAGAAGAGACCAGTGCTCTCAAAAGCTGAACTGCTTCTCCTCTTGCTTGCTGGGAAGATATTTCTCCCTCTCTCCCACTGGGGGTTTCGTGACATGCCGAGCTGCCAGTGTCTCGGAGCAGCCAACTCTTGCCAATGGAGGCCAGAAGAATGCCCTGGGATCCCAACTGCTCTGACAGTGACTGCCATTGTTTTTCATGGGAACAGAAGCAAAACAGCAGAAGTGAGCTGGGTTTTGGCGTCTTTCCTGGCTTATGTTTGCTCCTTTCAAGTCCTGGTTGGATCTGATTTCCTGAGGGGCTTTGTTGGCCCCTGGGGAGCAGCCAGACCCCTCAGCTCTGCACGGCCATCCACAGACAGGGCAGGAACAGCCACTGCTGTCCGAGCCTCCTTCTGCCCTCACCCTGACCTGAGCAGATGGTTAGGCCAGGCCTGGCTTTCTGGCAGGGCCCCAGCAAGAGAGAAAGACAAGCAGTTGTCTCCTTCCTGCAGACATGTGGCACTCCAGGAACACGGCAGGATGCTCAGCAGCCTGTAAGTGAGTGCCAAACCTACCCAGGCTGAATGAAGAAGAGATCACCATTAAAAAAAAACCCCTAGCAAGTGTGAAAGAGCTTTTGTTCTATCAGTCTCAAAAGATCCAACACTTTTTCCCTACATTAAACTAAACCAAGGTGTTGTCTGTATCCCCTTTTTACCCTAATTCAAATTTAATTCCCTTTGAAGGGAAAGGGTGGAAAAGATGCATATCCTATATGTGGTCTGTTCCAAACACAAAAAGAAATCTCTTGACTCAAAGAGAGAAACCATCAAAACAGAGTAAGCAACTGTATAGTTCTGCCACACTGCTGAACACCCTCCCCATGCAGCATCCTTAGCTAGAAGGGTAAAAAAAAAAGCTAAATCAAGGCCTTTTCATTCCTTGTTTCTCATTCTGCCAGATTCCCTTTTCCAGTAGCTCATCTGCGTGCATTCTGGCCAAAGAGACCACAGTTAATCCTTTTTTTTTTCTCCTTTAAAAAAAAGGCTTTACAATAACTAAGAATTTGAACAACAACGTGATCAGTTACAAAGTCTTTCCTTACTTTGAACAGGACGAGTGTGTGCCTGTGCCTGTGCCTGTGCACACACAGAAGTGTCACAGGGGAGCACATTCCCAGCCAGGTCCTGGAGTGTGGAATTGCTCTGAGGGCACGGCTGCTGAGTGCTACCACAGTACACTGGCAAAAGAGGAATGGGCACTACACAGAAATAGCTTATCAGCCGAGGGGCTCTGTACAGGAAGGGCTGCAAGCACAGCCTGCTGCTGGCCAGTGGCCGGGGGGCTGCCCAGATCCTCACTGGCAGTTCAGCTGCCAGGAGAGTCTCCAAGTGGGAGCTGAAAGGGATCGACAACTCTGCCACACACTGCAAAGAAAAGCGGCAAACAACTGCAGAAACCAAACCCCAAGAAGAGCAATTGAAAGATCAACCAGAGAACAGTTTGAAGCCCTGTCAGAAGAGTTCACTCACCACAGAGCAGGTCAGAATAGCTGCTGTGGCTAACGCAGCAGCAAACACCCATTCTATCCTTGAAGGCAGAGACAGTAGCTTCTCCCCAGCCCCAGCAGGAACCAGCTCAGGCACAGATCTCTGCTGACAAGGCAAGAAAGGCCAACCAACACCAAATCCCTTACTGGCCCAGGCCAAGAGAGGCAATTGACATTACCACCAAAACAGAGAGACCAGTGCAGTCAACTGCATCCAGCTCTGGCCCAGGGAAGGGCTGTCAGATGATATTCTTTTCACAGTCCAAGAAGGGCAGTTCCCTTCCTGAGCCAATGAAACAAGAAGAAAAAAAAAAAAAAGAGAGGCTCTGTATTCCAAGCTCCAACAGGACTATTTGCTGAATCAGTCCAGTAAACACCGATTATACTCCTGGAATAGTGAGTAGAAGCCTCCTCCAGGTAAAATCTGTAACCTCTAAAGTGCTCCTGCTAATGCTAGTTGATGAACACCCCCTTCCATGCCCAGCAGTGGAAGGGCTGCTGCAGTCAGTGGTGTGACGAGCACTCGCATGTAACCGTTCACCAACTCCCAGCTGGATTGCAGTAGTTTTCTGAAATGCACTTTTGGGAAGTATTTCCTATGAGAAGATGTTGTTTGGGGATGTGAGGGTAAGAAGGTGAAGTGTACACCGCAGCATACCTTGTTCAGTAAAACCATTGCCTTGGGAGGTGATGTTGCCCTGCAGAGTCAATGGAATAAAGCACCCTGCAAGTGGCCATGTCACTGTGTGCCCAGCAAGCAGCTCTGCGTTTGGTTAGAATGGTTTCCCCCACTGCCAGTGGTTTGAAGAGTTCACAGTGGTATAACCCAATGTTCTGGGGAGACAGAAGCTGAGAAGTCCCCTGCTGCAAGTGAATGGGTGGAATGAGGGATGCAGATGAGCAACATCCTCTGGGACTAGCCTAAGGACAAGCCCCAGAGACACCTTGTGTCTGAGCAGGAACAGGGGGAAGGCAGGCACTGGAAGAACCAGGAAGCAGAGAAGGACAATGCCAAATCAGGGAAAGTGCATGTTCTGGAGTGGTCTCGGAGTAGTTCTGCAGTGCAAACATGGGGAGGGGCGTGGTGAAATCCCTTCTGGAATGCTGCATGAAGAGAGGTAAAGGTTGGCATCCATGTGGCAGCGGACTGGGTAGGGGGCCTGTGTCCAGCAGCTCTACCCTGTTCTTCACATTTAGTGGGTTTCAATCACCACCGGCTCGTAAACTCCAGAGGAGACCCTGGGGAGGAAGAGGGGGAGAAAATGAGGAGGACAGGTTATTTTCCGCAGTCATTTTGAGCAACCAAGTTCTGATTCAGAGCTCTCCACTCTCAAACATCATCCTCTAACCCCACAAAAAACACTGCCAATAACGAGTCAGCCTTGTGGGAAGTCAGTCCCTGGAACACAGAGGGGACAGAGATGGGGGCAAGTCAGCAATAAAGCACTGGGGAGACCTGAGTGTGACACATGAACCCTTCTGAAGGTCACAGCAAAAGGGGAGTATCCTATCCAGAACAAAGAGCCAGCATACCTGGCTCTGCTGTCCCCCCCAGTTTTGTTACCAACTTGATACATCTTTGCATTACCATTATTGCTCTTTTTAATTCAACCGAAAAGGTGCAATAAAGCCTCAAATGCAACTGGCCAAGGGCTGTACTAAGCGCTTCAGTGGCAAGAAAAAGTTTTATTGCTTCAGAAGGCTTTCATGAGAGAACAAGCGCTCGATGATTATGGAGGAGGCAGGGAGAAGGGACAATAAGAGGCAGGGAAAAGGGACAATAAACCCAGCTCTGCCGCAGTTTTGCTGCAGGCCAGCAGGAGGCAAACCTCCCTCCTTCAGGAGCAAACGGGAACCAGCCTCTACCATTTTGTCCTTTCACTCCTCACTTCTCTTCCTGGGTCTAACGACCAGGATCCCATTATTCCTCTGAGCTCCTGCTGAGAACTGCATTTATACTCTAGTGCAACTGCAGCCTGCCACCAAAGGGATCCCAGGGCTGTTAATAAAACCACCATGTGGCACATGATGTTTAAAAATCTCTCCTGTAGCAAAAAGTGGAAGTTTCCTAGGTACAAAGCTCACTAATCTCTCTGGAGCCCCTCTGTCTGCCAGCCTTTTGGGAAGCCTACCTGTTTCCCAGCTGAATACCGCTCAGCGTAGTTGTTCCATCTCTGCTCACAAACAATCTCAGGTTACTGTCTGCAGACAGAAAAGGATGATGGACATCAAAACCCAGAACTACCGAGGCTGACAGGAACTCCCCTCCCAGACACAGGATCAGCCTAGAACAAGTGTGGCTCAGGAGATGCACGTCCACACTTTCTGGTGGTGTTCCCAGAGTCATCGAGCCCCTGGAAACTCCTTTCCTTGCTCCAAAAGGGAGTGTCCACAACATGAAGCTTTGGAAGAATAAAGGCAGAGATATTAACTCCGTCATACTCCCTCCAGCTGCCTCTTTTAAGGCAATTCCATTGATACAAGTTCTTGGTCAGCTTATACACATCTGAACACGAGATGTGGGGCCTCACTGCTTTTGTAGAGTCACTGGAAGGGAAACTCAGCCTGTTCTGCTGGTGAGAGGCAGCTGCATTCAGTCTACTTTTAACCCACGCTGAGTGAGGTGTAAATCCCCATATGATAAGAGTGCTACCATGCCCAACAATTTAAGGTGACTAATGGTAAATTAAGGAAGGACAGATAACAAGCTAGGGTCAAGTTTAAAACTTAACAGAAAACCTCAGAAAAAAAAATCAGATTAAAGATTGATTTCTGTGCTAAACTTGAAAATGAAAGTGAAAACAAATGCAATTATTAGTTTTCTCCTAAGAGATGCAGTGACTGCAATGGAGAAAACCCCTTCTTAAGCTCTCTGACAGATCTGATCACCAGCACACGGTAACCCGTGTTTCTCTAGAGATGTGCTGTTTCCCCTCCACTCGTGCTCTCCTCTTTTGATAAATACCCTTGGGCTGACCCTGGACGAAGGCCACTAGAGCAGTGCAGACAGCTGATGCAACTGATTTCCACTGCGCTGAGAATCAGTATTTTTCCTCTCTCTGCCTGCACGTTTGAGCTGCTATTCAATCTCTGCTGTCGTGTGTGGAACAGCAGCAAGTGCTATCTGTAAACACATGTGCAGCTCTCAAACCCACACTGTTATCTACCACAGAAACACCCAGCAAGCACTAAAATCAAACAGCTGTCAGAAGGAGAAGGGAGCCCATGGCAGATCAGATCTGACTGTAAATGCCTGACAGCCTTGAGAAAGGAAAAGCCCAGACATCCCTCCCCTCTGAGACTCCTTCTCTCACCTTCAGTATTGCTGACATCTGTGAAGTCCTGACTCTGCATTATTTTCTCCACTATATCATCAGCATCAATCCTGGTGTCATCCACTCGGGTTGGGTGACTCTCCACTGAATCCTTTTTCCTCCTGGCGAGAGGAAATACAGGAAAAACTGACTCAGCTTTTCAAGACACAGACTTCCATACACTGTCCTGCTTCTCTTGGCCACAGTCTCCTCCTCAGTGGTTACAATCTGATTCACTGCTGCTGAAGACAAAGGAGCAGGTACTGACTCTCCTTCCCAGAGAAAGGTCTTTGCTCCACAGTTACTCACCGGGAGGGTCTGTCCAGCAGCAGGGGTGGTCTGGGGGGGCGAGGTGGCTTCTCCAGTTTGTGGTCCCCCCGCTCCCCCTCAGGACACTCCACGGTCATGCTGAGGCCCCCAGAGGCGCTGCTGCTGGTGGATGTGTTCCGGCGGTGGGTCAGGTCGGACATGCTGGAGGAGCGCGAGTGCTCCGTGCTGTAACCTGTCAACACACAGGGATTACAAACCTGCTCCCCTTCCTGGCAGCACAGCTAACAGGCAGGGCAGCTTCACAGCAGCATTTCTGCTCCTGCACACAAAGCTTTAGACAGCTATGAGCTCATCTGCACAGACTGAACAGGAGGCTGGTATTACAGAGAAGGATGGGAGAGATGGCTGCAAATTGCTCTCACAGGAGCTTCTTGTAGGAAAGAAAAGTGATGTGGCCAGTGCTGGCAGAGCTGTGTGGATCAATGCTTACCAGAAATCTTGGACTGCTGGCTGGCATAGCTCGAGTTCCGTGAGTGCCCTGAGTGGAAAACTTCCTCTGGGCTGGACAGGTTCTGATCTGGCTCTTCTGGGACACCTGCCAAGGAACAAGAGGACACTTTACACCATAGCCAAGCCAGCACATGGGACACTGATCAGCTGGGAGTGGAAGCTGATCTTGGGATGACAGATCAAGGAAAGGGCAAGTCTGCTGGCAAAGCCCTGCTGTACAGGCCAGCACAGGGCTTAGAAACACCCAGAGAGTAGGGAAGACCACAGTGAGCTTCTCTGTCAAATTTATCACTATTTCTATCCAGCACGTGAATTTACAAACATCTCTGGGCGTTTGTAGCATCTAGAAGGACAAGCAGTGTCTGAAACTATCCACGGGTAAAAGCATCGAGCTAAGACCAAGAAAGCCACAGAACAAACCAGATGGCCACAGGCAGTAAAGGATTACAAACTCTCTTTGGGTGCTTCTGTTACTGCCTTTCCCTTTCCATTACTTGTGAGAGGTCCTGTACCCTTTCAATAATCTCTGATACAGACACTTGAGCACAACCTCTGCTCCTCTGCTAGCCCGGCTTGTCTCTCTTGCAGGAAGCTTATCCAGACCTGCACAAATGTAACATATTAGCCACCTTTGTAAGAACACCACTTGCACCATGTGCTCAGCCACTGAGGTGATGAGACTCGAGTGCTATTTTGGTGCAGTGTATCTGCCTACGCATTTGAGATGTGCTGGGAAGGAAAAAAACTGATGTCAAAATGCAGTGCCCTTGAAAACGGGCTCATACAGAAGCCAAAGAACTGCATCAAGAGCTGGAACAAGGCCACTAGACCTTAAACCAACCTCTAAAACCTTCCGAGGAACTTTTCTAGAAGATAAGTCTGAGCAACAGAATAGCTGAATGCAGAACAATGGTGTCATTGAACACAGTGGAAAGCACGGATGAGTGCAGGGCATGAATTATTAAATCCCCACCAAAAGGAACAAACTGCTTTATCTCCACTAACAGAAATACACATGTGGCAAATATTCAACCTTCCTCTCCTCAGCTACACTTCGATGGCTTTGTTATTCTCAATATTCTTAATGAGCAATGGGGTTGACGACGGGTGCGGGAAAACATGAAAAATTAAAGAGTTTCTCTGCTTGCAACTGCTGGGAAACACAAAGGAGTGTCCAGCACAGCCAAGCATTGCATGGCTCCACGGTGAGCATTCAGACCTGAGCTGAGAATGGTAGCTCTTGGCTTGGTCTGGCGCAGGGAGCCGATTGTGGAGGAACTGCTGCTGCTGGTGGTTCCCTCGCCCTTGCAGGTCAGCTGCAGAGTAGAGTCCTGCCCTGGGATGGTGATGGATTTGGCGGTGGAAGGAGGCCTGTAAAAGAAGGGAAGGAGGTTACAGACTGCCGGGCATCATTCTGTCCATCCCACTCTTCAGGAGCAGCCCAATAACCAGAAGCTCAAATGGGATGTTGTGTTTTGTTTTCCTACATGCAAGACTGGTGTCTTCCCTACCTTGGGCTGCATTACAAGAAAAATCAAGTTTTTGAGGTAAATTAGGGAAAAAAGGGACCATTCATTCATTTATATAGGACAACAGGCTCAGAACTTGCACTGTCCTCCAGGACACCATCCAGAGCTGCCCTTTCCCCCCCAGTACGTGTCCACTGGCCAGCTGGCTTCACAAACAGGAACCAGTTTGCTGTTGTCCCACTCTGAATTCCAGCTTCCTTTCCGTTACACCTCTCTGGCCAAAATGAAACCTTTTATCCCAGCAACCCTGTCCCCCCATTGAAAGCACTTTTACAATGATCAAATAACCTTTCCCTTTTTTAACTGACTACTAAACTCCTTCTCAGTGAAACTGAAGTGTTTCTCCAGCTGTCAGAATTATTCTTGTGGTTATTCTGCGAGCTCGCAACATCCCTTTGCAAATGCAGACTGCAGAACAGAGCTGGGAGTGCCTGGAGCCCCCTCCCTTCCTCCAGAAGTGCTTTTGGGTGGAAGCCACAGCATGTGCAGCATGGCAAAGTGAATATTCCTGTTGGAGCCCTAACCTCCCTCTAGTCTGAAGCCTAAACTGGAACTAATGGATCACATTACGGTTTTTAAGTGAGAAATAAAAACTTTTATTTGTCTCACTCGGCACTCTGAGGGAAGATGTTACATGAGAGCAGACCTTTGTAGTATTTTGGGAGAGAGAATATTTGATACTGGCAGCTGAATGGCTATAAAGCTTTCAGGAAACTCACAGCATGCTTTTACCAGGAAAAAAACCTCCCTAATCATGTTATCAGTAATTTGCATGCAGCCAGGTGCTTTGGGGACTTTGCTTCACAGGTTTTTAAGGCTTTTACAACCTTAAGTAAGCAAACTGCTTCTGCAGCAGCTGTGGGAGCAGCCCCTCAGTCTCTGTCAGCTCAGTTGCTCTGCCCTTTCCAACAGTCCCAGCAGGAGAAGGTTCATGGAGTGCTGCAGAACATCAGCGCTTGGAAATGATTTCCCAGCACAGTTTAATTCCTGCCTAACCCTCTAATGAGTGTCATTTACCAGAAGCTCTACTGATCAAGGACTATTCCACATGCAAAGCTTCTATTTTGAGATATTTGCACATCATCAACATAAAAGGGAAAAGTGGGAATGACTGCAAAAATCCTTTAAGAAAATTAGGAGGTTTGACTTTCAGACTGAACCTACTTACATTAAATGGATATTTATATCCTATTCTGTGTAATTTTCAGGCATTCTAAAGTGGGACTTGCTTTCATTGCAAAGGAGCAACAGGTATTTTTGTCAGACATTATTACCAGACATCCTAGTACCCTAGATTTAAAAGATCTGTCTCTGCTATAAAGTGATGGTTTAAGATATCCAAAACTTCTTTATTACACTTCCTTCTGAAGCAGAAATTCTTCAGAATCAGATGACATTGATTTTGGGTTTAAAAGCGTCAGGAAATGCTAGAGTTCTATGAAAAGCCACTCACAAAACAAACCTACCAAAAATTATGCAGCGTTTTTAGAAGAATTTGAGCTAATTTATACACTTCAAGCTAGCTCCTAAAATTAGACCTTTTGGCCCAGAATACAACTGCTGCAAGAGTTGGCCTCAAGGTAAAGCTTTCTTCTCTCATACTGTTGGGAGGCAACATGAAATATTCCCTTGGGCATGTGGCAGTCCTGCTGTGCAGTAACACACCTTCCAGCACACCACAGCAGGGCTGGGATTGTGATGCTGCACTGGGGTGTGAGGGAAGGATGTGGCCAGGATATTTCTTAGTTGATTCACCAGCAATTCTTTAAGCAGCAAAACTGCTCCACAGCCTAACTGTACTTATTCTTTCCCATCAGTATGCATTAAAAAAACCCCACATGACTGCAATTTCTCTGCTAATTAATACAAGTTGTGAGCCCTGTAGGAAAAAAATAAAATTAAAATGATTCAGCCTTGAAGTATTTTTGTTGCTGTTTCAATCTGAGACCTTTATCCCCCATGATACGTGCTGAAGCGTGTCCACTTCCAAGACTGTTTTCTTTATTGACCTTTCCCCTCTTGGAGGTCAGTGAAACCAACTCCAGAGCCATGAGAAATTCTATCCGCCAGGCAAAACATGAAGTTTGTCATCAGAATCTACTGGTTTCCAAAACCTAAGTTGCAACAGCAGGGAAAATCCTGTGCACAGCAATAATCAAGCTGGGAAAGCCAGAGCAGAGAACAAAACCAATTAATAGCACAGGCTGGCTATACTTTTCTGGCTAGTTCAACCAGTTTAACTGTACTTCCCAATATCAGGGGCATTTTTTTCCCCCTCTCTTCATCAATTTTAGTGTCTGCCCAGAATGGGGTACACCCAGGAACTCACGTTTTGAAGCAGGGGTCCCCAGAGAGCAGGGACATTCCGATCGTGACCTGGAGAGGGGACACAAGGCACATCATTAGCTGTGCTGCACTGAGCTCCTCACTTCACAACAGCCAGGAGGTCAAGGGCTAGGTGTAAAGATTAGCAAGATCTAGCTCCTTTCCCAAGGAAATCAGCTTCAGGGATTTAGCAAAGTATTTCCCTCCCTGCCCCGAATGCCTGGCATCAGTAACTCACAGTGGCTCAGCAGGACACCAGCCGGGCCACGCTGAAAATGCCTCGTAACCTTTTCCCTCCCTCCTGTTCCTGGTTTCTTTGTCAAGGGTCACTGCTTGGCCAAATCAATGCCAAATTATCAAAGGGCAGCTCTGGTAATGGGAAGCTTCCCAAGTCAGTCTAGCAGCACAAAAGCAAAATCCTGTCTCTGTACATCTCTGTACATAACAGGACCTTCTCTCAGGCCTGGCTCCGCACTCTGATCTTCCCAAAGTCCTAAGTACAATTTCTACTGGGTGCTTTGGTACCTTTAGGATGGAGTTGTCCTGTCGGGTGTTCTTAGTATCATATCCTTCCAGCAAGCAGCAACGGACAGTGGATCCAGAGCCCGCAAATTCTGCCAGATTTAGATCAGCAAAGCCCAGCTGTAGCCAAGAAAACATTGGAGGGGAAGGTGAGAGAACAGAAGTTACTCCATGAAGGGATACATGGTGTTACACAGACCAAAGGGAGAGAGCACATCCGTGAGCAAGGTCAGAAACAGCAGCCAGGACACGGAGTGGCAGCTGTGAAGCTCCCCTGTTCTTGAGGATGGACAGGGTCACATTCCTAATCCCAAGGCAGATGGACACTGGAGACCTTCAGGAAGCCAAGCCCACGTGGAAGAAGGATACACAGTAGTGCTGGTGGCCAGGACAGTGTTAACCAGCCTGCAGCCGTTGCATAACCAAGGACATGGAAGGCACTAGGTCAACGATGTGGAAAAAACAGAATCACACATACACAAACATAATAAGGCACTCTTTGTATTGGGCCATCCCAGAATGCAGTGGAGCATGTGAACCAGGAGATGAAAGGATATTGTTACAGGGGAAAGTGACACCATCCTGAAAAAAACAACTGAGATTTTGGGCACAGGGAGCTGGAGGCCCAGAGCCATGTGGCACTGCTTGTGCCTCACCCCTCAGAGGCAGCTGCTGGGCTGGGCAGCTCCTGGAGCACTCCTCCTCAACACTGCTAAGGTTTAACTAGCAAGGGGTATGTTTGACAGGCAGAAGGGAAGAGGAATGTTTTGAGAGATTTAGTTGTGAGCTCTCTAAACCTTCTCTAACAAACAGGAAGCAAACAGAGAAGGTGACAAAGCTGAAGATCACAGGCATTTTCAAAGAGGGCACTGATGCCTCCAAAGTAAATACAAACACAATGAAGAGCACCTTTGTTTTCTGCCCTAATCCCTGGTGTGTTAACAGTGTGTTTCAAAGAAAAAGTTATAGCTTCTTTTCTGCACAGCGTTAGGAATAGAAGGCAGTTGTGTCTCATCTGATCCGATCAGGAGGACATGCTGTACTCCGTATTTGGCTAAAGCATCCAAGCGTGGAGCGTCTGCGTCACATCAACAACAGGTCAGCTCCCAGGAGAGCAGGGCACCCAGGTGGAGCAGCAGCAGGTCATTCTGTGCGCTGCAGCACATCCCTTCTGCCCTGCTGTTGACAGCTGCATGACACAACTGAGCAGAGAGCCCCAACAGTAGCACCATCCTAAGGAATTGTGGTGCCTCTGTCAGCTGAGGAAGCTGATGGAGTCACAGCACAGAATAGTCCCTGCTAGAGGAAGCCTGGCTCCCACTGTTCCAAGTCAAGAGTCTAAACCACAGTCTGCTCAAGATACATGACTGAGGGGGAAACAGCAGCAAGATTAGTATAACTGCTTCCTTCATCCCATTTTCAAAGGGGAACTTCTGATGGGAAATGCAAAAAAAAAAAGAGTGGGATAGGGAGGGAACCTTTTCTCAGCAAAAAAAGAAGGGGAAAAAAAATAACCTTTCCCTCTCTCTTCTCACTTCTTAAGAATTCATTTAATGCAAGTGTTTCTCCAGCCCTTGCTGCAGAAATTTCTCTGTCTCTTCTAGCCAAGGGCTATGCTCTTTGCTAATTATTCGCTGATAAGGAAAAGGACAGTGAAATTTTATCTCTTAGAGATAAACAGAACAGAGGAAAGCCACAGAGGGAGATGCAATCCGTCACTGTGACAAAGACACAGCACCACCACACTAGGAGAACAGCATGGCACAGGGCTGGCCCAGACCCAGATCCCTCTTCCTCCACCACTGCACTAAATTCTGCGAGGAGATCAACACTGGAGCACAGAGTGTGGGAGAACCCTCCAGCGACCCACATGGTATGCTGAGGTCAGAAGTTCTTTCAGGAAGCAGACTCCCAGTATATAGAGGAAAGATCCCTTAACAAAAGGATGTTTTCAGATATAACCTTTCAGAATAGTTTCCTTAGTTTTCCAGCCAGCTGATGGTGTTTCTTCCAGCTCAGGGAAAGAGTTTCCTCTTTATCAGTCCTTCCTGTCGTCTTCTGCTCTGTCACCCCTGACACCGAGGTGACATTCACGTCAAACCCAAAGGTGTGCGAGTCACTGGAAACTCTGCCTGGAGCACAAACAGCCAGATCACCACCCTCAGTCCCTGCTGAAGGGGGACCAGGCATAGAGGGCATTCACAACTTTCATCTTCCTCTACATCTGCTGCCATGATGGGAGAAGTTCTCAACTGAATTAAGAGAGTTTAAAAAGGTGGGGACTCATGGTGTAAATGGGAAAATAGTTGCATGGACATGCACCACAGACTTCTGCTAGAAACATTAGGAAGCCCAAATCAGTTGTCATGAGGACCTGCCTGAACCAAGCCTGGTCTACAGGGCAAGACTGCAATTATCCTGTCTAGTGTGACATCTCTCATTTCTGAGCTGCTTCAGATCATCTTCACGGAGAACACATCTGTCTTCTTCACAAATGACCGAGCAAGAGATCAGCCTAAGAGATGACAAGTACTTGAGATTCGGTCTCTCAATTCTAGGCTGGAGAAAGTCAGTCTTTTAAATGCCACTAAACACAACTGGAGACTGTGCAAAATGGAAGTCAGTTAGAACATAACCTGAGTAAGGTTTCCAGGTTAACTTCACCTCAGAAATGTGCCTTCAGGCTTCTTTTAATTCTGTTTTTCTAAACCCTGTGGAAAGCTTGACGATGGACATTGCAGGAGGCATAGGCTGATGCATTTACTACGTCTCTTCCTCCAGCTACGCTGCTCTCCCTGGACATGCAGCTCTGCAGAATGAATAACCTCCCCACAGGGTGAATTTAGTGAAAGAGAAACTGGTGGCCCTAGAGACCATGTCCTAATTAGCAACAAAAAAGGAATGATGTGCCTTCTCCCACCCAGCACAGCAGAACACAGGAGCGAGTGCGGTACATCCTTCACAGCCAGTTCCCTCCATGGCCTCAGAAAGGATCCTGATGAGAAGGAATTCTTACATGTGCGTGACCAGAGCATCTGTTTGTTTAGAAACCAGCAACAGTGACTCATTTTCAAACAAACATGATTTCAGGCACTGTGTGAGCTCAGCTTTCAAGCCATCATTGTCTCTTGATCCAGCACAAGGAGGAGAAGGGGGTGGTCCATTGTCTGTCCCATAGTTTCTCTTCCCTGTATTTTCTTGCCTGTGCTAAGACCTCAGCCCCTGCTGATCCGTTTGGCTTTTGCCTTGGCTGTGCTTTAGCACGCAGTGATTTCTGCTGTAGGCTCCTGCCTGCACTCCTGAGGCAGCGAGGTGCCTGCCCCAGCCCCAGCTGGCTGCTGAGCTCTGGAGAACAGAACTGGAGTCTGTTTCTTTATTAGAGACATGCTGCCAGAAGCCAGAGAGTTCACATCTGACTCAGAACTTCCCCAAAGTTTGAGGACATGCAGATCATCTCTCCAACCCGTCTCAAATCCACATCCAGTGCAATCTGGATCCTGTCCCAGCAAGTCAGATTTTCTTGGGAAATCTCTTAACTCAGACTTAAGCTACGAACTAATGAGCATCTCTCCAGATTGGTCCACTCAGCAGCCACTGGTTTCTAATGGGTGTAAAGCACTAACAGGAGACACGACCATCATCACTCTGCTACATTTGCCCTTTCTGAGCGCTTACCTTTGAGTAGGTTTTTCCGCCCTTCAGCTCCTATATTGGGAGACAAAACAAACAGGAAAAGCAGCTATTATATGTGCTGGGGCAACAGGGGGAAAGTCATTACTCAGTTGTGGAATGTGCTCTCAGGATTCACAAGCCTCTCTCTCAAGGATTACCACCGCCCTGGTCGCTCCCACCCTCCATCAAAGATTCTTCTTGGAGACAGAGGCTTCATTCCAGCATATCCTGTCCGAAACAATCTTTCCATCCCACCACAGTCCAATCTTTCTTGCTGCCAAAAAGCAGCCAGTAACCAACTGCCAGTACACTACTGGTGGCACTACCTGCCAGACGCAAAGCTGGATGCTCACCTTACGGACAGACACTCGGCATATGCAGGGGTCCAGGAGTCCTGTGGCAGGGTTGGCACTCATTTTACACACAAAGGTGAATTTCTTTTTCCAGCGGACACAGTTTTCCTGAACTTCCTCTCTATGAGAATGAAAAAAAAAATTCAAATAAAGGTACAAAGCCAAATCAAGACCAGCTATTAAGTATCTTTTTAAATGATTGGCATCGTGGCCTATAAAGATCCTCTGCGACACACACAAAGGTGCTAAGTTAGCATCAAACTTTTCACTAGTCAATACAGGCAAAATCCACCCAGGTGACAGAAATACTAATCATCTCATCAACAGAATTTGCCTTTAAAACTCTCACAAGCTTTCTGACATTTCCTGCTCAGCCGGTTTAGCTCATTCACCATTCAGCCTGGATGGAGTAAATCTCCATACCCAAACTGTGCTGAAGGTTCACAAGCTTATCTCCCTCCAGAGTGTCTGTTTGTACAGCCTCTGCACAGCAACCGTGCTGGGTGTCCTGGATGGCCTGTCCTGTCCTGCTTCTCAGGGTGGCACTAAGCCAGTGAGGATGGCCAGCTCGAAGGAGGACAAAAATGCACCTGGAAATGCTCCTGATGCAGGCAGACAGGGCCACACCAAGCACACACTGCACTTCAAATCCTGCAGGGGTTCAGCCAGGGAAGAGGGGGTTTTGTTTGCACCATCCTGATCTCCAGGATGAGTGGAGAAGCACATGGCTCTGGCACAGCCTGAGCCTGCAGGAGGAAGAGAAGAAGCCTTCCTGAGTGCAGGAGTCACTCCAGGTACAGCTCTGGCTTCCACACAGCCCTCAGGGGAAGCTGGATTTCACCTTTCCAAGGAGGCTGGTTCAAAGGAGCCTGGAAACAAGGTGTGTGGGTCCTTCCACGGGGCTCTGGTTTCCTACGGAGCCTCGGCAGGACCTGATCCATTTACAGC
Source organism: Pomatostomus ruficeps (assembly GCA_013400735.1). Lineage (NCBI taxonomy): Eukaryota > Metazoa > Chordata > Aves > Passeriformes > Timaliidae > Pomatostomus > Pomatostomus ruficeps. Next base: position 873,821 of record VYZT01063220.1, on the reverse strand, counting down.
TCAGAGCTTGGCCCTCAGCCAGTTCAGTCCTCAAAGTAATGAGGCCAGGGGGAGGAAGGGAAGGCACTGCTGACAGCTGTGAGCAAGCAAGTTTGACTCTTATCTCTCCTCCTAGCACAGGACAAAGGGGCAAGGGCACCTGATAAACTGTTTGCTTTAGCAGGGAAAGGGAGGCTTCCCCATCTGACCCAGGCACGGTGTAAGCCAAAGGGATTGGTGGCAAAGGGGAGAACGATCAGCCTTGGTAGTGTCTCAACTCTTTCTCGGAAGGAAGGGGAAGAAGCTGTAGCTCACACTGCCATTAGGGCAGCCTCGAGGTGAACCCCACGGGACAGATCCAGGGACTCGGTCCTGAGCCAGGAGGGCCCTGCTAGTCCTCCAAGACATTCTGTGGGACAGAATGTACCAGCCAAGGCAGACACAGAGAACAGAAAAGGAATAGCTGACAAACAACTGAAACCTGTAATCCTCTGTAATGCAGATAAAGGCTGATCATCCCTGTTTAAAATGAGAGAAAACAGAAGGCAACAGTTCCTTCAAGGTAGAGAACTTAAACTCCTTCCAGACAGAACTCAGGCTCGCTACTGAAGTCAGTAAAAAGTGAGACATCTGAATGCCAAAAATACCTTTGAATCTGGGATTATTAATTCAAGATGAGATCTGGTTCTCATTACTGCACTCAACTCACCCCAGCTCTCTCAGACAGGAGAAGAAACATTTCCAGAGGGATTAAAAAGGTTTTGCCTATAATAAAATATTCACTATACCAACCAAATTAGGCACGTTACGTTTCAAATACGGGCGCCTTAAACCTGACTTAATAACGGGCATTTTAAATAACCTAAAGGAAGGAAAAACTCAAGATACAGATGAGAAAAGGTATGCAACAGAATGGAAAACCAGCTGTGAACACACGCTTCAGGAACACAAGGCAGGTACAGGGGGATGCAGGAAACACGGAATATTTTAGAAGTATTAGTCATCTTTGAAAAGGAACTGCTATTTTCTAGAACGCAAGGCTAATGCTAAAGCTACTGCCGACACCAGAGCTCCAAGTGAATGCTGGAAGGCAGCTACAAGTGAAGGATGTTCAATCAGACAGCAGCACACTGGTGCACACCTTGTTCCCAGCCCTGATCAGAGCTCTAACTCCTGCCAGACGAGAGCATTCACGGGACTAAGCTCCAGCTCCCAGGGCACTGCCTGGCTCCCACAGCTGCAGGATCATCAGTGGGATCAAGGCTTGCTCCAGCACGCAAGTTTCCTTACTCAGGAGTTCTCGCTCATTTCACAATGCAGCCATTATTAAGCATCTGCTGGATGCTGCTAAGTCCAATGAAGGCTAATTACTTTAAAATGTGGCAAAAAGTACTGATTAGCAATAAAGAGTTCCATAGCTAATTTGCCTTTAGCATAAGCTCCTCTAACAGACATTCTGCTTCTTATTAAGGATGTACGTTGACTTTCCAGAACTGCTGTAGATACCACACAGTGCAAGGGATTAGGAAAAGGATATGGGGGTGTTATGTTACTCACAGCACTGCGATCATGAACCTGAGCTGCAGGTGCACACATAGCTTGGGGTTTTTATGTCTTTGGAACAGTCTGCACAGGGCAAGAAGGAGTTTATAAAACAAAATCCAGAGCTGCTTTCCAGTCACAAGTTTCATAATCATTCCATAATGAATTATAACCTTTTTTTTTTTTTAAGGGTGGGGGCTGGGTCTCTATCATTAGACAAGCAAGCAACAGCTCTATTGTTTCAAACCAAAGTCCAAAAAATTAGTTCCACATTTCCAAAAGATGGCATGTAGAGAAGCAATGGGCTTTGCCTATCCACCTCCCTTCAAGCTATCGTAAGGCTGGTAATTAGAGAACACTAAAATAGGGACAAAAAAAAGGAGAAACTCAGATGATGAGCAGTTTTGTATTTAGTCCTGGAATATTTTCTGATGTACAATTAAGAACCATCATACAGAAACAAAAAAACACCCAAGAAGCGTGGTGAGGGCTGCACCGAGAGGCGTTTTCTTCCATCCTAATCACAAGGCAACTAAAAGTAAAGCAGAAACGAACAGCTTAAAACCAGAAGTGTCTAATTTTAAGTTTTACTCTGTATTTGGAGAACCAGAAATAGTTCAGACCAATGCCAGGTCTAGGTGCCAATTCAATGAGCCTTCAGAAGTATTATTTTAAAAAAGCTGTCTGTATCATTTTGCAAAAAGACTCCCAGAAGATTGAATCCCTGCCAAGCTAAGCTTTGCCCTCTTCTGACTTCAGACTTATTCAAAGCTGTGTAATTACTCTTCCAGACCTAAATATACATCCTCAGAATAAACCAGTGCGATCCTGTGGCAGCTTTTGTGAAAAGTGGAGTTTTGGAAAGAGCTTAACGAGGTCTTCTAATCCTGGAGCTGCTCATCTACCTCCAGCTAGAGGAACAGTTTTCTGCATCCCTCATCCACCATCCTACCCCTCAAGAGAAGCTTTACCAGAAAAAGAGTAGCTGGAAGATGTTTCACCATAGCCTGATTTTAATTCAAGTAATGGGAATGATGCACAGCAGGGACCCACTGCTTTACCTGCTGTTGGAGAGGCAGCACTGAACTCAGGGAAGCCTCCAAGGCCTCTCTGGGTTCAGATCTCACACACAGCTCTGGAGACAGGCAGAAAAACACACAGCAAACAGACCATAAAGGAGAGAAGTTTCCCAACTGTGATTTTAGTGCCATGGACAGACTAGCAGTGTTACAGAAAGCCACAAGGCTCACTCTGAATTCAAGCTGGCCTTTCTAGAAAAAGGCCACGTATACGACCCATGCTATCTTGGGCTACTGTGAATCTCTCTCCCACATGAAAAACCCAGCTAATGAAACACTAGAGCAGAGATTAAAACTTCTATTTACAGACTCAGAGCCGAGTTGTGGGTATCAACCTTCCAGCACACCACCCGCTGAAACACTTTTGCATTGCTGAAGCATTCAGAAAAGCAGATGTTTCACTCTTTATGGCAGTGTGTCATAAAAAGGCCACAGCCTTACTGGAAAGGCTGCAGCAACAAAAAATAGCTTTTAATGTCAAGCGTTTCAGTAGAGCAATGTCTCAGTCTGATGTTTCATGCATGGGGGAAAATGTGGGAAAACCTCAGGCTAAATGGGACACTATAGACATAAGCACACACAAAGAGCTTCTTATTCAGATTTCCTCCTCCTCGTTACACAGAGGGGAAGGGTAAGCTTTCCTGTTTCTGATGCTCAGTCCACATGCTCACTGTCCTCCCTCTGAGATGTGGATCTGTGTCAGAGCCTTCAAGCAGAACTAATCCCCCTCGCAGCAGACCTGGTCCTCTGCACCCTCCTCCCTGGTTCACCACTGCAGCAGGAGCAGCAGCATCTTATCTGATAAGGCACAGGAGAGATAACACCATTTTAAAGAGGCTGCCAAGCCAACTCCCAGCTCAGATTCTTTTAAGTGCAATGAAAAACAGCCCTTCAAGGAGCCCTGACACACACCAGCAGTGGGTCTTTTGGGGAGTAAGGGTACACAACTGCTGCAATGCAGGTACAATCCCCTCAATCACAGAGGGGGATGAAGAAACAAAAAATCACGGTATTTCAGCAGATTGCACCTGAAAGGCATCTTCTACACCATTTCTTTACACTGCTCTGCTTTCATCTGCAGAGACACAGTTAAAACAGTCTCATTGAATCCCCAGCCCTTCCAAAGGCTGAATTAGAGCAGAATCACTGACACTCCCTTAGCTTGGCAAAGCCTGGAACAATCCTGCATTTTGCTCCAGAGAAGACTGTTACTATTTTAACCAGGTTTTCTAGTGCAAAGCTGTAGGAGAGATCTTTGGTACAGACAAAGAAAAATCCCTGAAAAGCCTGTTTCAAAACTGACTTTCTAAGATACTCAGGAACCAGTATTCACACCCCGGTGTTCACAGCACACTAAAATATATCCCATCCTACTAACACAGCAGGTCCTGCTACAAACACTGCCTAATCACTGCCTATAAAACACAGGAATTACAAAAGTGGGTGAACATTCATACGTAATACAAAGCAAGCCCTCATTTAGCCATTAGCTGGTTTAGATTTACAATCCAGAACGTGCAGGTATCTCCAAATAATGGGCTTAGGACACGGCACTTCACTGCAGTACACACGTTATTAAAGAAAAATGCAGCTCTGAGGCTTTGCCATGCAGATGCCTGGCAAGGAAAAGCAGAAAAATCCACAGTGAGCAGGATGCAATGTGGGCAGACAGCACGTGAACAGGTCACATCAGTAAAGCTTAGGGCTGCCATAATCTGTTTTATTTTGTTGTCAAGCTCATGGAGGCCAAACACAGGTAGGAAAGCAGAAGCAAACACGATGCAGCAATAGGTGCTGGGAAGCTCAGTGGAAACATATCCCAGGAATGAGAAGTGACGCATCATACCCCTTGGGGAACACTGTACAGAGTAATAAAAACCAGCGGGATACACAATGCATGAAATCCTAGTTTAACCTGGAGGTGGACGTATGCCTTACAAGTTTACACAGAGGGGTTCTGCCTTCCCTGAGCAGAAGCAGTGCAAGGGCTGCAGGGAACTCCCAACAATAAATTTACTCTGCTGTGCCTGAGCTTACATCACTGGCCAGAACAGCTGCCAACCCAAGGAGCTGGACATCTCCCCCTCTGCAAACAACCCCGTATTCTCCAGCTGACAAGTGCTGGTTGTCGTTCAGCAGACATGAGCAGTTATGATGGAAAAATGGCTCAGAGACAGATGATGCAGACTGTGTTACTGAGAGAACTAAGCAAGCCTTTGTCTTTTGAAACAAGTCTTATTTGGATGTTTCACTGCAAGTGTTTCAAACAAGGGTTCAGCAGTAAGGTCACTGCATCTACCGCCTACTCGCAAAATTAACTTTTGAACTCCCAGTAAACCCTTTCCAATGGCCCATGCTGAAGAAGGACACCTACTCACATCTCCCTTGTGGCATCAGCTTATACTGTTTAGTTCTTCATTTGCACAAGAGCAGTGATATGTCAAGGCTCTCTAAATGCCAAAGGTGTAGACCAATGCTTTTAGTATGAAGTAATCGCACAACCCAGAATTTTTGAGAGGGAACAAGGCAAGCTCCAAAACTTCTGTAGGGCTTCACCTGCTGTCTCAGTTCCACCTCACAACAGGAGATGGACATACATCCACTCCTGCTGTTCACTGGCAGCTGGGGAGGTGGGGAAGAGTGGAACGGTGAAGGAAGAGTAGGGGAAAGTCAGCTCAGGAAGCCAGATTCCACTTACGCAGTTAAGAGCACAGGCTGCTTAATCCCTACTTGACTGGACATGAGACAAATACAGGAAAAAGGATTAATGGCAAATGTACAGGAAAAAAAAAAAAGCTAATGGAATAAAGTTCAGCCACAGCTGAGAAACCAAGGTAAGGAACAGTCAAGAGGGCTCCACTGAGGGACAGGGCCTGATGATGACAGCACCAAATACGTGAAAGGCAGCTGAGGAAAGAACTGGAGCAAAAACAATGAGGTGAGCATGAAATAAAAACCGGATTCAAAGAATGATCTAGAAATCATCCTTAGGAGTAAGCTGGTATCTAGCAGGCATGACATGGGGCTGACTTTTTATGGCTTGAACCTTATTTCCTGAAGAAGCCTATTTCTGTAAAGTACAGCTTTGGAAGTGTGTGTGTTAGACTTTCCTCCAAGGCAGTGATCAATCTTGATACAGGTCCACCAGCACAAGTGATAATCCATAATCCCTCCTGGAGAATGGGGGGGCAGTCAGTCACTCACCAGAACAAAACCCTCCAACATCAGCATTCCTAGTTGTGTATTAACAGCTCCTTTGAAAGTAATTCAATTATGTCTAAGCTCTAGTCCCATGAAGCCAGACGTGTGTCTTTTGTAAGTGACAGACATGAAATGCTGCACCTCATGCATTATGTCCCATAGGCAAGAGCTTTCCAGTGCAGCACATCCCATGTACTCCAGATCACTGCACTGGGTGGCCAGGCTCTCCAGTACATTCAGGGCTTCTCAAACCATTGGGGGTTATCCTAGAAGAAATATTTCTAACCATTCCTTGTATCTAAATCTTAAAACTATTAAGCTCCTCCTAACATGAACTGTGTTAAAAATACCATGAGAAACGAAACAATGGAGGTTATTAAAAAAATCACATGCAGCTGGTGATCAAGTGCTACAGGAGAAGCTGCATAAGGAAACAAAAATTGTGCCAAATGGAGAAAGAAAGTCACAGAAAAATGACACTTTAGAACTTAAGCTATAGAACAAGTCAGATGAGTTTTGGAAGGATAAGCAAGGGTGGAGCAGGGAGAAAGCATGAGGAAATAATTCTAACAGACTTGGCTACAAGCAGCAAGGGATGGGTACAGGGCACTTTAAAGATGGGACATGCCCAGCAGAGCCACTGTGCTTTGAGGTAATTGTAATTTACATTCTGTCATCTTGAAGCAAAGAAGAAAAGCTGGACATCAGGGAAACAAGTCCAAGAAGGGAGTGTAACAGTAAATGCTGTGCAATACATCTATTGTTACACACTGTGCTGAAGGCAGACCAACCCAAAGCAACACATATCCAAGGGACTTCTTGCCACATCTACAGAGCACAAGCTCTTCTTGGTCTGAGGCCAGGGATGTGTGCCAGGAGCAAAAACATCACAAGCAAAGAACCACCGAACTCCAAAGTGTAAAGAAAGGAATAACTGGATAGATGACTCAGTTACAAAAGCACAAGTCTCTAATAATGTGCATATTGAACGCTGAAAGACGCATTTGCTTTTTTTGAACTCTGATCATGCACTGAGTCACCACATCAACTCCTACTTCCATTGTTCCGATAGACTTTGTCGGAGCTGGGTTAGCCAGGAACGAGCCATGTGCCAGGCTGCCAAGCCCACCACCAGTGCTTTCCTTCCATAAGCAAATCCACAAGGATTGAAGTTGCAGAAGAAACCAGAGCGGGTCTGCCCTGCAGACAGCACTCGAGTCTGCTCAGGTCAGCTCCCACACCCAGGTTGTTGTACGCCTGTGGTCCCTTCTCCAGCCTGGCTCACACGTGTTGTTCCTCTTGCTCTGTGCTGCAGAAAATTGGGCTATCTTGCAGTTCACACCCACCATGCCCCGGATAACTTGTCTAACTCTGGTTCAAAATACCTCTCGGATCTAATGTTCCACAACTACAACCACTGAACAAGCAAATGCGCATAAAACAGGCATGAGGGCAACTTAGTTAAGTTACCTCTAACCTAAACCTTCCATCCAGCCAGGCAGACTTACAGGGGGATGAAAAAAAACAAGCTGAGAGAATTCCCTGTTACTGGGGGATGGAAGGCACAGAAGGAGGGGTGTTCAGGCTCATTACCAACAACTGCACAGTAAACCTCACAAAAGTGAAAAAGATCCTGACTCTTCCAGGGCCTGTTGGCCCTTTGGACAAATTATAACTCAAATTTCCCCTGTGGTTCTAACAGATTGAGGAGCTAAAGCTTCAGAAGGTCCCAAACATTTCAGAAAAACTCTAAGGTTTGCTCTGTAGAGATGCTTACAAGATTGAGGTAGAATAATACAGTAAATTTCCATGTCAATGTATGTTTCTGTATCACACTGTGGCTTTTCTAGAAAGCCTTCTCACTTCTGGCAGACGACAGATGTAAAATGAAGACTCGCTGATTATCCATTGCTGGTGTATTTATAAACTTTCTTCAACCCCTGAGTGTTAGCTGTCATTCTGAGAGATTCCAGATTTGTCTTTTGCTGACTAAATTTAAACTCCCAGTAAAAAAAGACAGCAATGTAAACTCCACCAAGGAGAACTCTGATAATGTCCCCAGCACACAGAGCACAAGACATGACTACAACTCTGTAGTGCAAGAAAGCTAGCTTTGAATACATGATGCTCTTATGAAGAAAAAGCTACTAATAAAGAAAAAAGCTACCTTCAAAACAAAAAAAAACAACTGTTGCCCCCCAAGATGAGAAAAATCCAGACGTAGGTCTACTCAATCGCCCAAAGCTTTGCTGGGATAATAAATCTGGCAAATGAACACTCAGAAGGGAATCAACACAAGGCTAGGAACATCACTGACACAAGTGATGTGCAGAGACAAATGTTTTTGCCCCTAAGGCAGATTTAGGGCATGTGAAGATATACTGATGCCAGAATAGTTAAGTGATTCTTTTTGCCAGTATCAACCCTGTTTCAACCAGGAGAGTTTGCCAATGTAACTGTACCAGAGAAGTCTTTATAGTGCAAATTAACCTGCACAAGAGGACAAGTTCATTTCTGGAATAATATCATTAATACCGTATGATGTAACATCACCGCACTTTGGCTCAAACATGCTGAAGAGTCTTTCAGTAAATAAGCTGCCTGAAGTCAACCCTGGTGCTAAAAGTAGGTTTAGTTACCCAAGAGGTAACACCCAACCATGCTCAGACGTGTTTCCCTATGAGTCACTCCTATAGAGTACATATTTACTCAAAACAAATACAGTAGCCCAGGAGAAGGCCCTTTATATGTTAACAGCAGCTTTTTCATTCCAGGATCAACACAGGTGCTTTATGATGGCTCCTTTATAGAGGCACCATTCAGCAGTACAAACCAGGTCACCGGTTTTACGGACAAGGTCCAAACATGTTCTCCCTGAACCTCTGTCCCCTCCACCAATACCCATCACTGTTGGCGTTTATCAGCAAAAAGGCCACTCAGCAGGAGAGGTTTGCAAATGAGAAGAGGCTGCTGAGCAAAGCTTGTTGACCCCTGACTCATCACTGTACTAGTGGTGATGGGCTGGGACTCCTGAATCTGCCTCTCCCAACTCTCCCTTCCCTTCTGCCCCAATTCCAGCGTCACAACTGGACTGACAGAGGCAGCAAGAGGGGAGAGAAAAGAGTCTGAGACACAGCAGTTATGAGCTGCTTTTGCTCCTCTGGAGCCACAGCTGCAGACAAATACAATTCTCTAGGAACAACCAATATCTCATGGTGCCACTTGTCCTAATGAGAGAAAGGTAATGTCATAAATGACATCTTGTTTAAAAGCAGAATATGGGAGAGTTCTTCCTTTAGTGGCAGCAGTGACTGCTGGTTAAGCCCTTGGGAGATGTCAGCACAGGATCCCACTGCAGGAGCAGGTTTCTGAGGATCAGAGAGGCTTTACCTCCTCCTCGGTGGCTGTCACCACCAGCTGTATTCAGACACACTCCCTTGATTCTCCCCTGCTGAGAGCAAATGACATTGGAGATATACTGCATCACTTCTGGAGGGAAAACAACACGCAGGTTTGTTTTGAAAGACAGATACACTTGCACTTAGAGCAGGAAAAGTCATTGCTATAAACCTACATCACAAATGGGCCTTAAAGAGAACAGGAGCCACAGTACGATCAGCTACTCCCTAAACAGCACAAAAAGGGTGTTCAACAAAGCAGAAAGGCAGCAAATGACAGAACAGTTGTAGGAAATACACTCCTCCACAGCACAGTTTCCCTTGCAGCAAAGAGCAGTGGAGGCTAGTGAAGGTACAAAATGAGCAGCATTGCATTTGAAAGAATTCAGCATTTATGCAGATGCAATCACCATTTGCATTTTTATTTTGATGAACAAAATTATCCCATAATGACTGGAAACAAAAGTGACCGGACAGAGAACAAGACAGCTGGAAAATACTGTCAGGGTTCACTCTGGCCTCCCCGTTTTGTACGCCTCACACTCCCAACTTGCATTTCAAGAGAAATGGAAACTCGATTGGCAGACAGGAGCTCAGGTAGGCATGCACTGACCAGTCCTTCACGTGGCAGCTGGCTGAGGGAGTTGATCATTAACCCAATAGCCATTAGTGAAACATCTTGCACAGTCATTTCATACAAAGTTTTATTCTGGAAGCAAAATGGAGGTATGTGACTACCCCAAATTGAAACCCTGAGGCCACATCCATTTCACAGGGTTTTCTATTACTGGTTCCTTGATCTGCTTGTTCGTTGGAAAGCCAGACTGGAGCATAGCGCTGGGTAATTGCTGACAGGCACCAAAACAAACCTTACATTTTGTTTTCTACATTTGGTACACTGAATGGCAAGAGATAGGATTTGCCTCACTGAGGGAAACATGCAGCTCTAGAAAGCTCAAAAAGAAAGTTTTCTAGCTTTAGTTGCTTATTTCAGAGTAGTTACCAACCACATGACCTTTGTGGGTGTGCAAAGCTGCATTGCTAATTAGTGCTGCAGCTTTCTAGCTGTTCCAGGACAGTAAATCCACATATTCTCTTCCTTCCTCCCATGTAAGCACTCACAGTGCTTTCAGGCTGAACAGAGTTCATTTCTTATTTAAAATACAGCATACAGCAGTAGAAGTATTTTTAGTTTCATCCCATCTCCTACTACAACATGGGACCTTCTTCAAGGCCTCCTCTCACCAATGAAGTAGGATAAACCCAGCCAAAGGAAAGGCATAATCTTGCTCTCTTGCCAGCTCAGCTGCTCGCTATCTGCAGGGAGTGTGGCTGCTATAGACTGTATATGCTACTGCTTATGTAGAACATCCTGTCTCTTCCACACTTGCCTCCTCCCAGTCCTTTGGTCTCCATGTGCTTCCTCTTCATTTTCTTCCTCATCCCCATAACTCCATCCCATTTCCTCATCTTGGCCTCATGCACTGAGCTACAGGGGCGACCCTGAAGAAGCACGCGACAACAACATCCATCACAATCAGAGATTTGGAATCGTGTGCAACAATTCCCTTTCTTGCTCATCATATTAAAAATACACCAAACAAGAAGACTGTTCATGCAGTGAACACAGGCACAACTGTTTGTCTAGTGGGAAGTGCCTTTCAAACCCGGGCAATAAATGAGATGCTGAGTCCCACTGTATGGTACCACAGGGATCATGCTGCCAAGTCCAGAGTTACGACCGCGACGTGCATCGTGTCTCCCAGCAAGTGCACTTGGTACAACATGAATAAACTGCAAGGGGGGAAAAAAAAGTCTCTCACCCTGCAGGGCAAGCAGCTGGTACTGGGGTGAGCTGACATATCCTGAAATAACACCTGAAATGATCACATTTACAGCACAGATTACTGACACGAGGTCACAGGATGCTACAGAAGAAACATGCAGATCCAAATGCTGGTCCAGGGACCTCCTACAGGCTTCTGGTTCTTATAGAGTAACCCAGAGCTATGAAATAATTCCTGATCCATTTCAGAGCAGGCTGCAAGCACCGTGCAGAGCTGGCAGCCCACAGAGGATGCAGAACATATCCTGTTTGAAGAAGGGAGGTCGCACACAGAGCCACATCCGCCTGTCCTCGCACGGATGAGGCCTCACAGAGCCACACACAGGTGGATGCTGCAGAGCTCACCATCCCACACGGCCAGGCCTGTGAGCTTGCACATTTGCCCTGAAGTGAGGGAGGCTTTTGATCTGAGGGAGATGCTAGGCTCTTTCCTGAAAAACTACCAGATGTAGTTTCCTGTAATAAAATAATAATAAGAAATAAATCTGTACCTGCCTCATTTATCTAGAAACTGGTACCAGAACAACTTGCCCCCGGCAACTTATGGCCTATTAAAATACTAACTGCTGTGCAGAGAGACCACAGGCTGCCAAAGGCACACATGAATTCCTCAGAAATTCAGCTACAAAGCTAGTGTCAACACTGATGGCAGCTAAGAGTATAAAGAGACTGGAAACCATTTAGGTTTTTCCCTGTATTTCAGAAATAAATACATGTACATGTCTTAAAGGAGCGGGGCCACTCTCACCTACCTTACTGTCACCTTACAAATCAAGCAGGCCACAGAGCCCCAGTTTTGCAGTAGAACATTAATTTCCAATGAGTAATTTTTCTGAGCCAAGGGCTGCTTAAGTCACACAGATAAGGCTGTTGCTAAGTGTCAGCTGTCAAAGCACTGCCAGCTCAGAATCAGCAACAAGGGGGAAGTTTGAAAGCTGCCTGTATCTGAACGTATTTACTGATGCTGTACACACAGCATATCGGTTACAGCGCTTCAGATTGCAGCTCCTGCTCAGCAGAGCAGCCCCTGCCTGAGTCACAGCAGGCAGGACAGAGCCAGGGCACGAACAGAGACTGCTCTTTACTCAACAGGATACAGCCCCCGTGGCAGGAAGGTTTTAATGTCACTCAGCCAGTCTTGTGACAGGCCCGGTGACAGGAAGAGACAAGTATGGCACAAAGCAAATCAACCTACCTCAAAGCATCTGTCAGACCCTGCACCAGAGCCCAGAAAAGGTGAGGGAAGTGCTTTGCAAACTCAAAGCACAACTTAAGATGGTTTGTGTTGGGGACCTTGACAGTGTTCCACCACTTCTGCAATTATTCCAACACTCAACTAACCTCATCCACCGCTTCTGCTTTCACAACTTGCACCTACATTTAGCTACACTCTTGGAATTAAACCCCTTCTTCTCATCTTTGTTGTCTAGTTTCTCTGTATTTGTTTTGGAATAGGTACTATACTTTAATATTATCTTGAAACAGGTAATGTTTTATTGCAAATCACTTCTAGAGGCTGTATTCAAATCACTTCTCCATTAACACCCCCAGCCTATTCCTGAGGCTCCGTCAGGAAGGAAGGATGTTATCATGTGAAGCAGCTCTGAAACATGAAAACTCACTCTTTTGATCTGTGTAATAGGAATATTTGTACATGTAGGGAACGGCTGCATTTCCAGAGACATTTGCAACAAAAGTACTTTTAAAATATGTTATCACACTACATGCTCTAGGAGAGGATAGAGCCAAGCGCATGCTCACCTAAAATATGGAGCTGGGAGGATGGTTTAAAGCCACAACCAAGCTCCTTGCTCTACTAAACCATGACAATCCCACTGCAATCAAGAGGCAGCACTCAGTAAGTGATCCCTTTTTCACTACAGCCAGTTTTCTTCCCTCTTGGGGACTCTAGAAGAAACTATTTAGTTACCTAACCTTTGTTTTAAGGTAGACAGTAGGCAAGATTCAGATCTCAAGCAAGCTGAATCAGTCTTTCAGTCTCTGATTAAACAAACAGTTAATGATTTTCCGGTCTGAAAAAGCTAAATGTCGTCAGCCTAATTACCTGACAGATCCTGTAGCATCAGGCACAATGACTATTTATGTAAAGACAGTGAAGTAGTTGATCTCTTAACTCCTGACACCAAGAGCTGTGTTCTGGAGGTGGTACAACTTGCACCTCCCTTCACAAAAATTTTAGAATCACCAGCCACATGTTAGCAGGGTAATGCTTCTCCCCTTTATTTATGTTCTACAGAAGTGAAAAAGTTCTGTTTATCACTAAGGCATAACGATGCTTTTTATCCCACCAGCTGCCAGAAGCAAAGAGCTTCAGGTCATTTGTGCCTACACGATGATGACAGAGACACATTTACACAAAAGCTGACCTCAGTCCACAGGGAGCTGTCAGTGTGAGGTGCCTTCCCAAATATCAGCATTTCTTTGGTTTTCTGGATGCAGCTTTACATCCCCCAAAATAAAGTATGCAGTGCAGGAAGTGGCCTTTCATACTGATTCAATTAAAAATTGCAAGGCTAAGAACATTGTGGGTTCAGGCTGCAGCACTGACATACTTGGAGGTCAGACCACCCCAACAGGGTCAACTCTTCCCAGATCGAGCCCACAAGCAAACAGGACTGGGCTGCAGGAGACAAGCTACATTCCTTGTTTCAAACTGCTGCAATGAGTGCCAGGATCAGAAAACCAAGCTGAAATGCTGCACGTGCTTGGAAAAGCACGGTCCCGAAGGAAATACAGTCTGAGGTGTCTTCAGAAGACAATGAGGAAGGTGGGAAATGCCCTCCAAGCTGCTCAACTCATGTAAAACAGTCTTTCCTCTAGAGTCAGACAGGGGCTTTCAGAGTACAATCCCTTCCTTAAACCCAGAAATACCAGAGTGAAACTGTTGGCAGGCTAACAGAACAATGTAGGATGAGGTGTCAGGAGTCTGTGGCTAACACCTGGCTTTCCACTTCCTTCACATTGTGCACCGGCAACGCTCACTGCCAGCACAGAGCCAGAAATCACTCAGCACCGAGGCAATGAGCATCAACATGAACTGACACTGTAAGCAGAGAGGGGGAATTTTATTAAGCCTTCCTCTTCTGGGATACTCAAAGATGTACATGCACTTACCACATCAGCCTGTAGCTTCAGGCACTCCTTTGGACATCCAGGCTCCTGCCTGTGCTGATCCATGGATGGGATATCTCCCGATGAACTTATTGTCTCATCTCTCCAGGAACAAAGCTGCACAACCCCCCTGAAAGCTTCAAACTGGTACAAAATGGAGCCACCCACCTGCTCCACAAAAACGGTTGCCATGAATACATCCCTACTGCTCTGTGCCTGCTATTTTTAAAGATACTGGGGAGGCAACTGAATTTTTTGGTGGTTGCGCTATTTAAGTATCTGGATTAATTATATTCAAGGAATATATTGGCACTTCTCTGTGGGGAAGTAGAGAACCTGCCTGGCCTACACCTGGCTCAGATGCCTTTTCAGATGCCCAACTTCTGTAATCCAAGAGCAAGGTGATAAACCCACAGACACAAGAGATGCTTTTAACACAGAGCGCTGTAAAGTGTAACCGACGAGTTTTATCCTCAGAAGCCCCACCACAGCCTAAGAAAACTTTACAAAGGGAGAGGACAGGACAAGCAAAAGGATATTTACAGCTGAAACTTTAGTCATTAAAATACCTATAGTTTAATGCAAGGCCTGAGCACAAGAAGAGTGGAAAGAGAGTACCTGAAGAAAATAATAATTAAAAAATCCCAAACAAACAGAAAACCCGGGAGAGGCAGATCCCCGAAGCTCAATGTGCTGACAGGACCTGAGCCTTTTCTAGACATCCTCGAATTCCTAAGAGCATTTAGTCTTAATGCATTTCAGACAGGTTGGTTCCCCTCCAGCCAGAAGTGTGAGCAGTCTGGGAAGGGGGTCCCAGCCCAGTGTGTGTCCCAGCAGACCCAGAGCACCAGGCTGTGGCAGTTATGTGTGTGTAACCCAGGCTAAGGTGGACGTGGGACAAGGACAGGCTGACGGGAGCCAGCAGGACAGGCTGCTGCTTCTGCCACAGCTCAAATGACCCTGGTGCCACCTGACAACTCCCTGGGTATATCATATTCCCACCTCCTGCCACAGACATGAATGAGGTGCTAAGTAAGCTTATTGTAAATAACCTGGAAATTTGTCTCTGGAGGTTCTTATACAACACTCCTCTTTCCACACTACAACTACAAAAACTGATTTAGTGTTTCCTATGAAGAGTTCCTACACCGCTTTCTAACCTCAGTTTACAGACTCCAGGTGACATGGGACACCTTATTCAGATCAGTTCTCTGAAAACTCATGGTTATGAAAAGCTACAGCTCAGCTCGATCACAGCCACAGACCTCCAAATGCCCCAGATCACAGAAGCCCGAATCGATCACAGAGCAAACGCCAGATTTTGTACATAAGCAGCTCACAAGAGACAACCTGCCCGACATTACAACCTCAAACCCAATCAGTTTTGGAAGCGGTTGATTTCAGAGAAAGAATCACAGACCCTAAATAACTTAGAGACTTCTAACACAGCACACACACAGTATCTTCTTTCCTTTAATCTTTCCCAGTGAGTATCAAAAAGGTGATAGAAATTAAGAGAGGAGCAAAGCCAAGGCATGACCTGGGAGCCTCTCCACACGGTACCTCTTCTGGAAATTCATCCCTCCTGAAGTTTCTCTAACTGCAACAGGGAAAAATATTTGGAAAACGTCAAATGACTCAATACCACTGAGACCCGTAACTTTTCAAACAGGAACAGGTTTCCATGTGCTTCCAGTTAGAGAACAGACAGGTCGGGGGAAACGGGGCAAACCCCCCAGCCCACTTCCCCTTTGCTCATTTTGAAAGCTCTGTATGTGTTTGGTTTGAATTACAGTTGATTTTGCTGCTGGAACACATCTGCAACACTGAGCGAACTGCTGAACCCCAGCCAGCTCGGAAAACAACCCACACGGCTGGCAGCCCCAGCAAATCCCAGGGACGGCTCCTAGAAGCCACTTTCAGGGACAACAAGGAGAGGGAGGTAGACATTTCTCTGCACAGGCTTTTCCTGAGACATCCTCCAGTGCCACTTATTCTATTACGACTCCGGGAAGCAGAAGGGTTAATTTCTTTCCAAGTTCACATACTGTTTGAATTCCTTAGATAAGCTGCTTCCACCAAACCCAAGGATCCAGCCTCAGGGGAGAGCACTGTGAGGAAAAGCTCTTTTGATAGATTTTCTTCAAAAGAGAAATTAATTCGAAGTCCATTTTTGGAGGTGTTCCATGCCCATGGCTTCTACCGACTGCCCTACCACTTCTGTTTGCAAGACAGAAATGTTTTATGCTTGCCCAATAAAATCTTCTCTCCTGAAATGAGAAAGCTCAGCACACAGCACCACAAAGAGGAAAACCAGACCCAACCAGGCTTTAGCCCTGGGACAGAGCAGTTAACAGCTAGCACAAACTAATCCTGTACCTTTAAAACTGAGTAGTCACTCAGGAAAGCAAAAAAACAAGTTCTGAAAGCCACTGAAGGCTTCCTTCACATCTTGAGGCAGAAAGCAAGTCTGGGCTGTTATGGAATTCGTGTTTGCATACTGTTGGTGATAATCTGTGTGCATAGTTGGAAACAAAGCAAGTTTTTATTAGCAATTAGTAACAAGAGCGGGGACAGCCCTGCCTGAAGGAGTCAGAGAAATGCCAATACAGGACGGCAGAACCTTATAAGATGTGTAGCAGAACAATCCCAACATGACATAGAAAGCACTGCTGCTCTGAACTGGGAAATGCAATGGCATCAGTTCAAGGAGATAAACTGGGTCTTGAACACCAACAACTTTGACTCCAGGCAGCAGTTTTCCCTTGCACAGCAATTTGCAATGCAAAACAAACTACTTCCACCCTTACCAAGACGAGAAATTCAGAGTCAAAGGGGGAGAGCAAAGTTGCAAAGGGTTGATTTGCTCAGATGGTTTTCTACAGAGTTAAGTTTCAAGTAAGGCATGAAGGCAACACAGAACAAGGTTTGAAACAGTGTGTGAGAACTTGGGCAAGGAGTGGGGGAAAGAGAAGAGAGGATTTAATACCCTTTCAGGGAAGTGACCTCCCTTTCCCTCCCCTCATCTCTGAAAAATTCAATCCAGCTCAAATCAGCCAACACCACCCAGGTTCACAGCTCCCCAGCTACGTACTTCCCCTGCTCCGGAGAATAATATGGCATGTGGGGCCCTACAACAGAACTATTAAAATCCCATCAAGTGGTAAGCAAGTGGTGGCCATATGCTAAACCACTCAAGGGAAAGAAGCACAGCCAGGCAGCAAGTCTGCAGGCAGGGTCTTACCTGGTAGATAAACTAGTGAAGTCTCCTCCATCTAGCAGCCTGATTTTGCAGAACAGAACCCCATTGACAAAGGGGACAGCAGTCAGCTCTTCTAGAGTGAAACTTGTCTGAAACTTGAATTTCTTCTTCTTCATCAGGAAAGCCATGGGCAAATTCAGTGTGGAAAGCTCAGGAATTCCAAACAAGATCAGGGAGAAGTGGCTCGCAGCACAAACAGACAAGCTGAGGAAGGGCACTCGTTCCGGGAGCACAAGCAGGGAGTAAATTCCAGTTCAGTTACAACGACGGCCCAGCTTCAAACGAACGATTCTCTTCTCTTTGGTGGTCGGATCTGGCTGTGGGATCATCGCCACGGCAGGCTTCAGGTGAGCAGGAAGAGGTCAGATTAAATCTCTGCAACATCTCCAAGGGAAAAGGGGGGGAAGGAAGTTGGGTCTCAGCTCCAGACCAGCAGGAGCTGTCCCAGTTAGAGGCTGCAGTGCTCTGTCTTCAGCACAACCCCTCCTGAAAGCATCTCTAGTGAGAAGTCATCTCGAGTCCCCGGAGAAGCCTTGAGTCTGCAGGCAGCACATTCATAGAGTTTCCAGCCTCTGTCTCTTGTGCAACTCTGATACAGGTCTTTGGGTCAGCCTTTGGGAGGGAAATGAGTAAATTAGTTCCAGCCAGTCTTGGACTCCTCCTCCTGCTCTAAAACCTGTTTGGATGGGTAATATTCAGTCCAGACTCATTCCAGTGTGAAGAGGTATGGCCCCAATTAGCCCAGCCCCAACATCCTCTTTCCCCTTTTTGCCTAGGGCAAGCTTCGCTGTTGTCATCCCCCTTGTAATTTCTGTTTTGCAAAGCAGCTAATAAAAATTTGCTCTATTTTCAGCCATCATCTTTAGAAGCAGTTTACAGAGCAAGATCATTCTAATGTGTAGTCTAACAAGAGGAAGGAAAAGACGTCTCGATAAATTAAAAATCTGTTTCTTTCCTGCATTTTCAACCAGCCCTAAATGTTAGCACCTGTATCTTATAAACGGAGAAAGGAGCAGAGAGGAAAAAAAAACAAGCAGCCTGCTCCAGATTACACAGAATAACAAGCGAATCAGGTCATCTGGCTGTCCAATCGCCGGGCCCACCGGGAATGCTGCCTTCCCCCCGGCACCGGGTCTGCACAGAGCTGTGCCCTGCACAGTTCAGATTTTGGAGTTGGAGACAGCAATTTCGTTACACATTTACACAAACAACTAAACCAGGGAGGCAGGAGCTGATTAACATCTCAAAGGGGCAAGGTTATGAACACCGGGCGGTAAACAATCCTCACTGAATCTAGGAGCTACCTACGTGGGTGGGTGGGTGATTAAAGACCCTCTCCCGCCCGGTGGCTGCGGGAGAACCCAGCAGGCTCTGCCCTCCACAGAGGTTCCGCTGTCCTGCGGACACCTTGGAATAGAGTAGGGGGGAAATGGGTCAATGCTCCACACCACCAGCTCTATGAGCAGTACCTGCCCCTGCACCGAGCTGCTTCCAGGTCTCAGCCTTGGCTGCTGCGAGGTCACAGCCTGTCCCCCGGCACTCCGGGGTCATGCACTGAATGGTATTCAGGACCCAGCTTTCTGTCCGAGCCCTGCACTGAGCTGTGCCCAGGTCTCAGCTCTGTGTCTGAGTCGTGCCCAGGTCTCAGCTCTCAGTCTGAGTCGTGCACTGAGCCGTGCCCAGGTCTCAGCTCTCTATCTGAGCCCTGCACTGAGCTGTGCCCAGGTCTCAGCTCTGTGTCTGAGTCGTGCCCAGGTCTCAGCTCTCAGTCTGAGCCGTGCACTGAGCTGTGCCCAGGTCTTAGCCCACCTCCCGGCCCTCTGAACCCCCGAGTGCCCTGCAGCCCAGCCCCTGCACCAAGAACCGGGCCAAGCCCGGGCCGCAGCCCAGCTCCGGCCCCAGAGCCCGTGCACCGAGCTGCAAACCCCGGGCTCAGCCCCCTCCCAGCCCGTGCACCGAGCTGCAGTCCGCTCTGACCCCTCTCCCGGACCCCCATCACCAGCTGCCTTATGGGAGGTCTACATCCCGCTTCCCAGCGCCCTCCACTGACCTGCGGTGCGGTCGCGGTCCCGGGCCGGTGCCTGCCCGGCCCTGAGCGCTCCTCCAGCCCGCTCCTCGCCCGGCGGCCGCCGCTCCCCGACACGGCCGCCTCTGCCCGCGCTACGCCAACTGCGGCTGCTACGCCGACAGCGCAGGCGGCGCGCAGGCAGCGCGCGGGGAAAGCGGCGCCACCGCGCTTCGGGAATACCGACAGCACGTAACCCCCGCCCTCCTCCCCGAGACGGGCGAACGCCAGCTGCGCCGCCCGATTGGACAGCAGCGAGGAGGCGGGCTGAGCGCTGCGGGGCGGTGATTGGCTGATACTGAACGGGGCGGGGAGAGGAGAGCAGGGATTGGAGGAGAGGGCTGTCAGTTTGGACAGGCCCCGCCCCTAGCTGAGGGGGTGGGCGCGCAGTGGGGACTCCGGTGTCCCCTCAGTGGGAGTTGGGCTGGGGGGCTTCCCGCTCTGCAGGATGCCTGGGAGCCCTTCTGTGGGCTTAGCAGCCCCCAGGGGCCTGCGGTTGGGGTGTCCCTGCCTGGGCCGAGGTGATGGCAGAGGCATCTCTGACATGAGACATACGGAGCTCTTGGAGTGGGTCCAGCGGAGGGCAATGAGGATGACTGGAGAATTGGAGCATCTCTGTTATGAGGAAAGGCTGAGGAAGATCGGCCTATTTAGCCTCGAGAAGAGATGACTGAGAGGAGACCTCATTAATATGTATAAATACGTAAAGTGGGGTGCCAATAGAATGAAGCCAAGCTTAGTGTAGTGGTGCCAACCACAAGGACAACAGGCAATAGGCAGAAAGCGATGCCCAGGAAGTTTTACCTGAACATAAGGAAGAACTTCTTTCCTGTGCAGTGATTGCTCACTAGCCTAGAGAGGTTGTGGAGTCTCCCTCCTTGGAGATGTTCCAGACCCATCTGGACACAATCCTGGGCCCTGTGCTCTGGGATGACCCTGCTTGAACAGGAAGGTAGGACCAGAGGACCCACTGTGGACCTTTCCAACCTGACCCGGTCTGTGGTTTGGTGACAGACATGGTCTCTGTATCCTCCTGACATCCAGGAACCCTTCCCCTGGCTTGTCCCAGTGCCCAAGCAGCTCCTGGTGACATCCCTCTCATCAGCGTGTCCCGAGGGCTGCAGGCACACTGCTCCTCAGGCCACTCAGCGGTGTGGCCACCCTGTCCCCTCAGGACACCACAGCGTGGCCGTGGGTCAGGGCGGCAGTGCCTGGGCTGGCTGGGAGCAGGAGGGAGATCTTGGCACCACACAGCCCTGGGGGCAGCACGAGGCAGGGCCTGCAGCTGGAATCTCACCCTCCAGATGTGAGATGTGGCAACCTGTTGGGCACATGTCTTCATCAAAATGGCTCCCTGTTATTATGTGCTGCTGCTGTGGCCAGGGCTGCAGCTGGGATCCCTGGTTAGGCTGGATTCCATCATTTAAGGGCACGCAGAACAAAATGTTTCTCCTTGTCCTGAAGGAGCCTGCAATCATCAACGTCATTTGCCTAGTTTTTAAATGTAGGGATTTGCCCAAGAGCTTCTGTGGCTGAGAAGTTGAGGCTTGTATGGGAGGAACTGTTCCCAAGGCTGATATGCAAAGCTTGGATGAAAGCCTGGGAGTCCTTGCTCTCTGCTAGGCTTTGATGCCCAGACTCCTTGCTGGTAATCTTTGCCATCTGTGCAGACAATATCAGAGCTATCAAATAATACTACCACAATGTGAGCCTTGGGAAAAAAAAAATAGATTCTGCTAGGAAAAGTACACAGCAATGTCCTTGGATAAAAGGGAAAAATTTGATCAAGCCAAATGCATTGTTATGATTTTTGCTTACCAGGTTAAGCTTACACAGACTTTGGACTGGGAAAACATTTTGTATTGGTGCAGTGAAACCATCACAGGACATACCAGGAGTTACCAGGAAACAGCAAGGTTCACAGGCTGCTGTTACAGGCAAGGCTTCAATCCTTCTATCAATTCCTATATGGTGTTTTCAAGGCTTTGAAGCATTGTGGGAGATGAGCTGATATTTTTTGATTTCTGTTTCCAGCTTATCGAGAAAGAGCTGAGCCTGCTAAATATTTGATATTTACCAAGCTATGATGCTGAAATACCGGAGGCATCTGAAGAATCCAGCCCAGTTCTCACGCCGCTCATGCCCCAGCACACTGCTGACAGACATGTGGATGCTCTGCTTCCACCCCTAGGTAAAGGACAAATGTTTGTGGTGTGGGAGGAGGCTGTGTGTTATCTGCTATGATTCACTCTGATAAATAACCTCCTCGAGGACTTATCTTGTTTATAGAAACAGCCTCAGATGCTAAAGTTTACAGAGATTTTGATCCTTGCTGTTCTCACGCATATTTACTTTGCAGTTTTACAAGAAACATCTCTTGAAAACCTCAGTGTTTTTATAATTAATTGAATAATGTGACTGATGTTAAAAATAAACGGGTTTGGAAAAATGCCCAGCGAGCTGCTGAGCGGTGTGTAGTATAGCAACCATAGCTGCATTCTCAGGGTATGTGTGTTTTCCTCAGAAACGCAGTCTCATGACCGAGAGATTAAATCTTTATTAGTTTGAAATTCACCCTGTTGATTTTGCTGTATTTATGCTGCATAATTGTATCTGGAGAAATTCACATGTTTTAAAGGGACAGTGCTCCTGTTTACAGAGGGGATGGGTTAGTCTGAGCCTTCCACGGAGGGAATGTGGGTGTGAGGTATCTTCATCCATCCACCACCCCTCTGGCTTTATATTATTTTCCATTCCAGTTGCAATCCATTGGCCATGGGGCCATGTGTGTGTGACCAAGGTGCTTTGATACACATGGATTCTGCTCACACCAGACTCACACCCTGTGGATTTCTCCTCTATGGCCGTTCCCAGCTCACCTCTACTCCCTGATCCTCAGCCACGTCCCTGCCCTGTGCCCTTCCTGACCTAAGCCTTTCCCAAGGCCGCTCCCCAGTTCCGCCACCACTTCCTCAACTTTTGCTGGCTCAGGGCATAGTCTTATCAGTCTGGGATGTTTTTAACAGTCTGGGCTCTGCAGTTAAGTCTGGGCCTCACCTCTGCTCTCCTGGAGAGGTGTGCCCAGCTGGCCAGGGCTGGGACCGCTGCTCTCTGCAAGTGAGCACCAACAGAGTTGTCTTGTCTTGCCTCCTCCCTGCTTTGAGGACAGAGATAAAGCAGCAGTGGAGAAACCAGGCAAGATAAATGCAGGAGGGACAAAACTCAGTGAGGTGAAGTGAGGTAGATTCTGTAATGCGTTTGGTGAGCCTTCAAATCCTATCTCTTATCCCAGGGGAATCCCAGATGTACAAGCCCTGCAAACTACATCATCAGCATCTTCCTCTGGAAAGCATCAACACGCATTTGTTCTGGCAGCCAAATGATTAAAGTTTTAAAACTAAATTACACACGTTGCTGTAACAGCATAAACACAGTAATGGTTCTTCTCTGTTACACCTGTCGCCTCTGCTGTAATGGCTTTAATGAGCTTTCAGCCTCATCATCCAAAAAAAAGATATTATCACACAACACTTTATACTGTAAATGTGTTCTTGGAGCTGTGGGTGGGATGCAATGCCCTGCTCCGAGGAGCTGGGGGTGGGAGCTGCAGTGAGTGGGTGCCTTCCCAGAACAGGGGGCAGATCCAGGCTGGGGAACTCCCAAAATGGGGCAGGGGGTGCAGACACCATGCAGGCAGCTGGAAACCCTGTGATGGAATGGGTACCTATCCCCATTGCATAGGATTATCCCACGGTGTGGAGCTATTCCAAGCTCGCGTCTTCTCAGTTTAATAACAGGCTGTGAGCTGCACTTTGATCTGCTTGTGTTTTTCACAGGTTCCATATTTAACTGAGCTCATCACCATGAAGGCTGGGAACTGTTTCACTTTCTGTGCCAGGCTGGGTTTCCCGTTGGATGTGCAAGGGACACACCTGCACGGTGGGTTTCTGGCCTGCCAGCACTGGGAATCCTGCTATTGACAAAGGGAGCCCAAGAATCTGGAGTCGGTGGATTCCTTTCCCCAAATATGCGGCTAGACCTGAAAATCCAGCTGCCTGGCTTTTTTTGTTTACTGGTTTCCATGTCTGCTTCAGTGTGTCCTGGGAATGTGCAGCAGGACTCTCTTCTTCATTCTGTGAGGTCTGTGGGTGGAACTGGATCTCGTTTGCCCCTTCCAAAGTCTGCAGACCTGGAACCTGCTTTGCCTCAAGACATGTTGTGTTTATTAAGCCTTATCCTGTGTCTGTATCCCAGCTATCCATCCCTTCAGTGCTGTGCTGGACAAGAGACTCACTGGTTGTGGCCATGGTCCATCCCACTGACTGCAACCCCACAAATGCCGCTGTTACCCCAAATACATCAGGAACAACTGTAAGTCTGTGGTTCCCCTTTGACACAGCAACCTCTAAATTGGGATCCCAGGTGGCAGAGGTGAAAGGAACAGTCCCTGCTGGCACTGGGATTCTGCCTCGGGTTAATCACCTGCACAGCTGAGACCCAAGGGATATCGGCTTCATCCTGAAAGCTATGCTCCTCAGTCTCATGAAGCTTCTTATCAGATTCTTTCAAGCAAGACAAAGAATCTTAAATGCTTCAATTTTCACACTGACCTGACCACACTTCCGCTGACAGTACCTGCTGGCAACAACCTCTCGTGTGACAACAGGAAAAAAACCCACAGAAGTTCCCCAGAAGGATGCGTTGCCAAAACAGGCTTGACAAACTTTAAAAAATATGCTGGAGGAAGTAAAGGTTATTTGGGTGAGTATGCGGGTGATATCATTCTGTCCATTGGTGGGGATGTGCCCCCAGAACTGTGATGTGGTGATGGCAGCACACTGTACTTGTGGGGTACTGACAGATGTGTGCCCTTCTAAAAAACCTGAAAACCTGTCCCTTTGCCTATAATGAGGAACTTGATGTGTTTTTTTAAAATCTTATGCTTGCCCATTCGGTTCTGCAGTGAACTCATCCCAAAGACAGACATCTCAATGTCCCCTGCAATTTCTGTGGGAAATAGAAGGACCTGGTCTGAGTCCCCAGACATCCTGACTTTTCCAGACATATCTCATTGCTGCGCTCTGCCCTTTGATTTTCTTTCTCTCCAGGCTCTCAACCCTGGAAAGATTCGCCAGAGAAGGGAGCAAACAGGATCCCACAAGGTCTGGAGGCCAGGGGTGGTTCCTGGGACGGTGCAGTGCCGCAGCTCGGGATCCCGGCGCGCAGTGCCATCTCCTGGAAAGCCGGGCTGCAGCCGCACACATGGCAAGCAGAGCTTTGCTCCGGAGGGAGCAGCGGTGCTCCTGGCGGCTTGGTGCTGCCCTAAGGGCCACAAACATTTTCTTCCCACCACTGAGAGTCCCCCACCAAACTTCCCTTTCCCCAGCAGGCAGGGAGGTGCTGCTCACTCTCGTCTCTGAGGCATCCTATGGCAGAACATCTCTGCATGGCTCTTTCCCAGTCTGGATGTTGAATACAAATCTTTAGGTACAAAAAGAACAGTAGAGGAGGAAAAATACGTATAAATATTACTCCTTAGCTTTTGTTCTGTTTGGGCATCAGTTGCCTGTTCAGTTGAATGTCCTGGGTACTTGTTTGCCCTGTCAGTGTCCTGTTCACCTATTCCTCCTGGTTTTAACCTTAAGGGACACTTTTCTCTGTCCCTCCCCCAAATTTCATGACCTCTTCACGAGCAACAACCAAGCCCCTCATCACACAGTTCACCCTATATTTAAAATGTTGCCACATCGTTTTAATGAGACAGAAATCTGTACACAGAACACACACTTGAATGCTGCTGGCTTGACTAAGCTCTGTATTTATGCTGAAAAGACAAGAAAAATGGGTGGTTCCAATGGCAACACATTTACTCTGGAAAAGTAACACAGCTGAAGTGCTTAGTCACTGAAAAAATGCACACTGCAATTTAAAGCCAAAGGCTGGCATTTCTACCATTATTTTAGGCTGTTGTGGCATCTTTTGAGCAGTTGGGAAATTACTGTACTTCAGTAATCAGTCAGACACTGTGAAATAACTCGTGCTCCAAGGTAAGCCTGTAAAAGCTATTCTTTGAAAAAGACTGTAATTATGTAAATACAAGGCCACAAGGTTCACAAACAAGAGGAAAAGCTACCGTCACTTGTGGCTGTTCACAGCTCTCCTTGGCCCCTTCACAGTGAGGATTCTGTGTAGCAAAGTTGTTGTCATGATCTCATTTTCACTTCTGCCCTGGCACATACCAATGAACTGAAACAGCCTGTTTACCAAAATGTATTTTTTATTAAAATTCCTATTTGTAAAGGAGAGATCATTACACAAATGAGGTAAACCAACACATATGACATAGTTTTCACTTTAAAAATAAATTTCAATTCAGCAATTGATTTGATTCCACAGAGTCTAAGAGGAAGAGTCAGGCAAGTACTACTCATGTGGTGAGATGCCAGACAAGGCAGGATCCACCCTGACTCAGCTTGGAGGTGTCAGTCCCAAGGGGCTGGGAGTCTTCCAGGGACCAAACGCTTCTCACTGTGTTGTCCTTTTCTCCCCCATCAGATTTGGAGACAAGAGGAGATGAGTAAAGGCCAGGGACAGACAGCAGTGACCTCTTCACCTACTACTCTCACCAGGGGTTCCCCATCAGCATCTCCCCATTAAAGGCTGTGTAAAGGTTTCCTTTGTGCAAAGTCACTCCCTTGTCAGCCCTAAAGGAGACTTAACAGCAAGTAAATACCAGCTCTGGAAAAGTTCAATTTCAAAAAGTAATACCTGGCAAGCAACAAGCCTGTTAAATGTAAGCCACTTTGAAAGGTAGAAGAAGAGTTACAGTTCCTTTTTTTTCTTTCCCTAAGTTTTCTTCCATGCATGTACAAGTAGACCTTTAATCTAAAAGTTTATGAAGTTACTGCAAGTCTGTGAGGATCATGTTGACAATCCTGTGCAATTATGCTTTCTCATTAAGGACCAAGCCCCACAGCCTGAATGCCTCAAAGAGAAGAGTGGCTGTGATGTTGTTTTACCCTGTATAACGGTATAGGACAGTGAGGAGAGCCTCAGCTCTGTTTCTCAGGATGAGGCCAGCCAGCAGACAAACACGGAATGGCTGGATTCACTTCCAGCTCCCAAACAATACAAAACAAACACCATCAGCAGCAGAAGCAAGTAATGCCCCAAAATTCACCCAAATCAGTGGCTGACAAACTCCTAAACATTGTGAATTCCTGTGTGGCTGCAGCTTAGTCCATGACCTTTAGTCCAGGTCCACTTTGATGGATCAAGGTATTCCGGAGGTGACAGACTATGCAGATGAGGGACAGATGGAGTTTCACCATTCCATCCACCCGAGTGAAACTCATCCAGGCCCTTGGGTATTTACGCTGCGACAAATAAAGACATTGCGCCAAGACGTATTCCAGGAGAGTTTCTGGTACACAAGACATGAAACTTTCATTACATCTGCCAAGTTGATAGAGAAATTTCATGACTGCATGCAGATAAAACATGAGGTGAATACACTGTTTCAATCCCACTGGGATCCTCAGGGAAGCTGGGTGGGATTTAAACTGCACAGAGGCTGGGTGCTGCTCTGCACGGGCTGGATGTCACGCTGCAGGAGCACGATCCGCAGCTCTCAGTGCAGAGGGAACGTTCTACCACATCCGGTACCACATTTCCAGTAAATGCTTTCAGCAAAAGCCAGAAACGCATTCACTGTGTGCACTGTGGTTCATGATCACGGTACCTTGGCAGCTGCAGCACTGATATCCCGACAAAACTCTCCACGTTAGAAGTCAGTTAAAGGCTATAGATCTCGAGAGAGAGACAAAGAGAGAGGTGTCATACTTAGGAGAGATTTTTTCCAAACAGAAATTAAAAAATAACTTCTAAAAAAATGAATCTATTGTTTGAGGAACTAAAGCAACCCATGTTAAGTTGCTGGTTTATGACACATCCTGCTATAGCTCTGTATGAGAGTCTGAAAAGGCAGATTAGCACAAGATTAGCAGAGAAAGCTATTTAGGCTCAGCCAGACCCCAAGGGAGCCATTCATACTAAGAGCCAGCCCCCCTTGCTCCCAAGTGTCCTTTGCCAGCACGGGCAGGTTTTCAGCATGGCAGATGTCCCATGGAATCATAGAATTGTTTAGGTTGGAAAAGACTTAAGATCATTGAGTCCAACCATTTTCCCAGCACTGCCACATCCACCACTAAGCCATGTCCCCAAGTGCCATATCTACACATCTTTTAAATCCCTCCAGGAATGGTGACTCCCACCACTGCCCTGGGCAGCCTGTGCCAGGACTTGACAACCCTTTTAGGGAAGAAATTTTTCCTATCATCAATCTAAAGCTCCCCTCCCATCGCTTTGTTTCACTGGATCATACCATCTTGCTGCCCTGTCTGGCCAGGGTCAGTGGTGACCGATGGACTGGGCGTATTGCTCTGCAAAAATCGACGGAAGTCCTTAACCATGGGGCGGAGGACTTGGATGAGGGCACTCAGTGCTGCCTGTGTCCCCTCCATGGCCTGTGCCTGCCGCTCCTGGGCGCACGCCTGCACCTCCTGCGAGCGGCGAATCATCTGCAGCAAGTCGTTCTGCTGCTCTAGGTGCTGGGCAATCTCCTTCACGTGCAGGTTGGTCACTCGCTGCTCCTGCAGGAGCTTGGCTGAGTTCAGGGCTATGCGGCTTTTCAGCTCCTGGGGCCTGGCGGACACTTCGTGCTGATGGGCCA
Organism: Pomatostomus ruficeps; assembly: GCA_013400735.1. Classification (NCBI taxonomy): domain Eukaryota; kingdom Metazoa; phylum Chordata; class Aves; order Passeriformes; family Timaliidae; genus Pomatostomus; species Pomatostomus ruficeps. Next base: position 845,586 of record VYZT01063220.1, on the reverse strand, counting down.
TCATCTCCAGGGGCGCCTCGGCGGTGACGGTGGAGGGGGCTTCTGTGGTGCAGTACTCCACAACCCCGTCCTCCAGACTGTGGTAGGTTGTCTCTGCAGGAACTGAGAACAAAAGACAGAAAGGGGGTCAGGAGTAGCTCCGATACAGGATTTTTATCTACACGACTATTCAGTGAGTATCACAGGAATACAGCCTGTTCAGTGAGATAACATACAATGGCCAGCAATGCACAAAATGACCTATTTAAGTCTACTCCACCCTCTGTCGAGCTTCCTTCTGGGCTTTACAATCCAAAGGAATAGGGAATGCCTTATCTGTCTAGACAATATTATTTCTCAACCTCCAGTTCAGAACAATCTTTCCAAGCAGCACTAACTGATATAACAGCAAGGACAAGAACCAGAATGGCCCCTGTTGGTAGGAGAGCTGCACTTTGAGACGCTGCACACTGGGAAATCAGCCCTGGAGATGTTTTATCCCCCCTGTTTTTGCTCCCAGAGAGGGACTGAAGAATCTCCCAAGGTACAAAGGATCCTTGATTCCCTTGTTCTTAAGGCTGAGTCCAGCTCTCAAAGCTGACTTTCAGTAGGTAAGTGTCTTGTGGCCACTCCCCTACAGCACAAGGGCAGACTGGGAGGAGCATTTCATTGCAGAGATGTGGGGATGTCTTTTTGTTGGGGCTTCTGCCTGCTCAAAGAACTTGTGGACACCCTGTCCCTGGAAGTGTTCAAGGCCAAGCTGGATGCAGCACCCTGGTCTAGTGGGAGGTGTCTCTGCCCATGGCAGGGGGTTGGAACTGGATGCTCTTTAAGGCCCTTTCCAACCCAAACCATTCTGTGGTTCTTTCCCCACATAAGGCTGGGGATCTCCTCGCAGGGGGGTGTCAGGGCCTCTGCGTGACCCTCCAGTCCAGCCCGGAGCGTTCCAGCGGGCGCAGCACTCACTCTGGGTCAGGGTGACCGTGGTGGCCGATGCGGTGATGGGGATCTCGCTCCCGTCACCCGCGCCGCAGTCCCCGCTCGGCAGGCTGATGATGGTGGCCTCTCCCAGCAGGTTGCAGATGCGCTGCTGCATGGGGGTGAGGATCACCGGGGCGGCTGCGGCACCCGCCGGGTCCTCGCCCTCGGGCCCGTTGCCGCCGCCGTTCTGGTTCTCGCCTCCCCCTTCCATGGCAGCCCGCACTTGGGCCACTTTGCGCCGCACCTCGGTCTTGAGGTCGGACCACTTCTTCTTGACCTCGGGCAGCTCGCGGTGGCAGGTGGCGACGGCGTTGACGCGGCGCAGGATGTCGTGCCAGGCGGCGGCCTTGGCGGCCAGCGGCACACCCGCGTTGAAGTGGTTGACGAGGAGGTGCTTTCCCCGCTCCAGCTCCTCCACGATGATCTCCACCTCCCGCTCCGAGAAGTTCATCTTCCGCTTCTTGGCTGGGGGCGCCGGCGGCGACGCCATGGCCATGAGGGGCACCGGGACGGGGCACGGGGTCACACCTGGGGAGCCTGGGGGACGCTGGGCAGGGCCGAGGGGCGGCAGGGCCCCCCCACCCCCAGGGCCGGGGACAACAGGGGGGCCCCGAGGCCCCTCAGGGCCCGGAGGGGTCGGTCCCCCCCGCTCCCTCTTTGGCACCGCCAACGATACGCAAATTGCGTACGGCGCCCGCCCGGCAGCCCCGCACAACGGCCTCCGCCCTGCGGCACTGGCGTAATGGCTTCCAGAATCGGCCCCTCTTCCTGCCATGTCTGATTGGTCCGCCTGCCTGTCCGTCACGCGAGTGTCCCGCCTCCCACCTGCATTACCGCATTGTTATTGGCCAACAGCTGTGTCCATCACGCGGCCGAGAGGCGGCCCCGCCCCGCCGCTGGTCTCAGGGCACTGGGCGTGCGTGGGGCCGGTGAGGGGTTGCGCCTGCCCGTGGATTTCCCCGCTCTAATCCCATAGGGTGCCTCTGCTGCCCATCAACCCAGAGCGCGCGCTGCTTTCCAACCCACCGGATGCGCGCCACGTCCGTCAAGCTCGAAGCGGCTCGCGGCTCTCGCTGTGACTGGCGATGTTCCCTCCATCCCCGCCTTCCCGGCGCCTCAGCCAATCGCAGTTGGGCCGCGCGCCCGCACCGCTCCCTGTGCGTCACTCAGGAACGCCGCGGCGCTCCCTTCCCATTGGTGGAGCCGAGGGCGTCCTCCGTGACGTCATGACCCGCCCACTCCGCGTGACGGCCGCGGGGCGTGGCCCAGAGCTCGTCGCCGGCTGTGATTGGCTGGCGCGGGACGTCACGTGGAGGCGGCAGCGCGTGGCGCGAAGGCGGAAGCGGCGCCATTTGCCGGTGCCGCGGGGTGAGCGCAGGGTGGTGGCTGCTGCCGGCGCGGTCATGCCGGGGGCGCGGCGCTCCCTCGCCTCCCCGGTGGTCAGTGGCGTTCTCTGCCCGTGCGGATCCCCGCATGCATCGGCGGTGGAGAGCGGCGGCGGTGCGGGAAGCGCGGGGTCCTGTGGGCGGTCGCTGTGCGAGGCCTCCGAGCAGGACCGGCGTCTCCGCGCCCTGTTCCAGAAGCTCGACGTGAATCGCGACGGCGCGCTCTGCATCCACGACCTGGCCGTGGGGCTGGGCCGCCTCGGGCTGCACCGCACCGAGCTGGATCTGCGGGTGAGCGGCGGCGGGCGGTGGGATCCTGCCTGGCGGGGCTGAGCGCTCCCACGTTCCGGGGGTGAGGGAGGGTTTGGCCGCTCCCCTAGTCCGGCATCCGCTCCGGAGCCCTCTCTGTGCTCGTCTCGGGAGCAGGACGTGGACTCTGGAGACCGTCCAGCTGTGTCTGGCCGGGGCAGCGGTGGCACCTGCGCATGGTAGCACCATGGCAGAATCTGCATCCCCTTAGCGTCCTGTTCCCCGAGCGACAGCGGGGCTGTGTGCTGCGACACGGCCGCTCCGCTCCCCGGGGGCCCTTGCCTCAAAACCACCCTGCCGGCTTGCACACTAGACCTGGAGGAATCGGCTTGCTTGCTTCCTGTAGGCATGTACGGTATTAACTGCCTATAATTAATCAGATTCAAACCTTAGTGTTTGGGCAGGAAGAACCATGAAGGAAATCGTCTTTCTCCAGGACTCAGGAGAGGGCACCTTGCATGCTGACTTACCCTAATGAAAGGCCCTTTGGAAGCGATTCCTGCACTCAGGGTGTTGTGCAGGTTTCATTGCATCACCGTGTTCCTCACATGAGTCTGGCACCGTGTTGCTACTCATGTTTGCCCAGGATGGGTTATGCCAGACTCGTTTCTTTTAAGGGTTTAGAAATACCTTGGAATGTAGGGAGGCTGCTGTACTGTACAATTTGCACATGGAGTGTATAAAACATGCAGCACTGGCTTTCTCTTTCAGTACTGGGAGCCTTTTGTGCTCACACCGCTCTGTGTGATGCTGTACACTGAGGGCTCCAAGGTTCAATGTGATGCTGCTCTGTTTAACTGTGATTAGTTTAATTTACATCTCTATGATTAATGGGCTTGTCCTCAGCACTGCACAATTTGTCCCTGCCTAGTCACTTGTGTTTTATGTGCAGGCTCATAAAAAAGCTGAGCATCATGTGAAGATAGGAGATAAACACATGGGTGCAGCCAGGGATGTGCCACTACAAAGTGCCTGAGTCCTGCAGGAAGGAAGAAGAGTTTAAGAATAACTTCTGAGTCACTGAAAAGATATTTAATTCAACTAACAGTTCGTATTCTCTCCCTGTTCTGGGAGTGGTGCCTCAGTTTTGCGTGCTTTATTTGCACAGTCCTTTCCAGAGTTTCTAGTTCCTTTCTAACTTTGAATCTCCAGCATCTTAACTTCTAACATTTCTTTTTTGGTTGGCATCTTCCTTGCTGCTGTAAAACACAAGAATTCCTTGGCAGTGTGATCTTGTGAGTAGTTTAGTTGTGCTGCTTCTAAAAATAACATGAGTGCCATGGGGGTTTTCTGCTGGGTTGCGTTTGGGTACGTAAATACGATTGTACCACAAGTCACCTGTGCATGCCCTGTGACACTGACCTGCTGCCACCTGTGGGGCCCAATCCTTGGCCTCTGGCAAAAGTGCCCCATGGCCCAGAATGTTCTGTGCTTACTGCCTGCATGCCTGCCTTGGTTTGCATTCCCTTTTCTTCCTGTGCATGTAATTCAGTCTAGCCTAACATTCTCCAGCCCAGGAGGGAGCACCTTAAAACAAACTGCATTTTTACTTCCCAGCAGAGAGTTTCTTTGCTTGGTGCGCTGCGGGAGAGGCACAGAGGAACCGTTCTGCAGGGACTTGGAATTCGCTGCCGGAGGGAAGCGCTGGCTGGATGCTGCTTAACAATCCTGTCTTTCTGCTGAAGCCCTTGTCTGTCAGTATTGTTCCTCAGCCCTTTGCTTCCTCTGCATCCTCTTCCACATCGATAGTGTGAGGGGAGTGAAACCCTGGCACAGGTTGCCCCGAGAAGCTGTGGCTGCCCTGTCCCTGGAAGTGTTCAAGGCCAGGCTGGATGGGGCACTGAGCAACCTAATTTAGTGGAAGGTGTCCCTGCCTATGTCAGGGGCTTGGAACTGAGTGCTCTTTAAGGTCCTTTCCAACCCAAACCATTCTAGATTTTGCAAAGCATTGTTAGTATGGTAGAGCATCCCCTTCAGCAGGGTAAGAACTTTTGAGAATGAGGATGCGGAGTTCAGAACTCTCAAGTTCCAGTTAAAAATGTGGGAAGAGCCCTCAGCTTGCTAGAGAACTTTTGTGGCGTGCAATTTTTAGGGAGATCAAGTAAACTTCCTGTTTCCCAGGCAGTTCTATTAATAAGTCAGTCTTTTTTCTGCTCCATCCTTAGCTAATTATGGCACCTCAATGCTTAACTAATGTGAGGTCACGCTCAAGAAAAGTGCTTAAGTGTCAAGATGAAAAACCTTTCTGATTTATCGGGCATGGTGTTTGGAGACCAATTTAGGCATAAATCACATGGATTGCCTGTGATTAGTAAATTACTTGGTGCCTCTGGTGCACTTTATTTTTCCTTCCGTGCAGCAGTACATTTGATATGGGAGTTGCCTTCCAACGCTTGGGAGCAGATGGAGAAAACATTGGGCTCGTAAAGTGAGGTTATCGCCAATCTTAGCTGCGAGCTGCTAATCTCCCTGCGTCAGTAGGCTAAAAGTCCTTGTGGTAACAATAACTTTTGGGCTGAACTCGAAAAGAAAATGAGCAAAATTTTGGCTCCTTCAATGCTTGAGAGTTCTTGCTGAGATAAAACCCTTTGTGGCATTCTTGGAAAATTGCTGCCTTCTCTTTTAGAGGTGGCCTTCTGTCGTGGGGGAGAGAAGGGCTTGTACTCAGATGTCCTTTGAGGTGGAATTTGCTTATGTAAAAGATGCTTTCTTTTTTTTTTTTTTTTCACTCATGCTGTTATCTTTAAACCAGTTGACAAATACAGTGTGCCAAACCACTGAGCCTTGTAACGACATGCTTGTTTGCACTGGTCAGCATGAAGCAATCCACATACTTCACTCTGCTTGGGCAGTAAAGTGATAACCATATGAAGAATTTTTTAAAAGCATTTCTTATTCTACTGTTTGAAAGGACAGTCTTTTACTGCTAAATTTCACCTACCTCTGGAATGGTAAATGTCCTGTTACTGTTGCTTTCTGACTTTATATAGACCTATGAAGCTGGAAATATGCACTCAATGGAAATATGTTGAACCAGAACTGTTTCCTGCATTGTATCTGGAGATGTTCTATTGCTGAAAGAATGTGTAATGGTAATATTTGTGTGTGCTAATATAACTGTTTTCCTGCTGATCCTGACTAACTGTGGGGCTGGAGTGCTATTCCAAAACCTCATCTCTGCTGCTGAAGTTCTAGACAGTCTGAACTGGTGGAATTAATCCCAGCTGCCTGGAGTCAGACTGAAGTGGGGAACTTTGTCTGCAGCTGCCTCTTCTGTAGTGGTGCTGAGCATCTTCTGCTGGATTAGTTCACTTTAAGAAGCAGAGCAAACATAACCCCTGTCTCTTTTCAGTCCCAAATGTCCTCTTTGCTTGAACACTGATGTCCTCCTTGGCCTTGTGATTCTTTCCCCTACTAAGTTCATATGTGTGACTGTGATTGCTCCCTTGGTATCAGCTTCCCCATGGGAAACTACATCAGCTCCCAGTCTGCTGAAATCAGCTTTCATCACTTCTTCGTTAGCCTGGTATCTCCTCTTTGATCTCCAGGTCCTGGCTGTCCAAACTCCCCCACAAGGTCTGTTTTTCACTTTTCCCATGTACTGAGAAGCAAAGCTGTGCTGCTGCAGCTGGACTCTGCAGTGTTCTGTTTGCTTCAGGCCTTTCCTCTGAACAACTTTGCATTTTAAGTGTGTCCCTGGACTCTTCCAGCTGCATCCATGCCATTCTGGGATAAGAGATCAGTTGGCTCTTTTGCAAGTGATTCCGTGGATGGATTGAGAAACTCTTTCTTCTGTAGCAGTTGCAATCGTAAAAAAATTTTATCTTGTTTTTGATCAGTACTTTATCTTCTGTCATGACATCATTTAATTCTTCCTTTCAGGCTCTATTTATGTAACTGTTTCATTCTTCAGCACTTTTGAATACTCTGTTTTATACTATGCACAATGTACTGCAATTCTTAGCAACTCTGTGGGGCAGAGGAAGCAGGGACTTTTTCCAGTGTGATGCCTTCACCTGTTTTCCATTCACAGCCATCTGGAATTGGAGGACCTGAGTTTTTACTCTGTTACAGCAGTCAGTTTATGATAAAAAGAGCAAAATTCTAATACTGTTCTGTAATTTGGACTGGAATATCTCTCCAGCTCTCATTTAGATCTCACAATACATTTTCAAACCTATATGCATTTATGCATTATCACATTTTCATGGTTTATATGTCTTGAATCCTGCTGAGGCAATTGTGGAGCTTCTAGCCAGGTGTTTGTAATTCATCGTGAAGGGTTGAGCAACACAAGGTTGTATCAGACAAATACTGTTACAGTTTGAAATTCCAGTTGAGAGCCTTCCTTCTGCTGCCAACAAGTTCTCATCCACCCATCTCCTTACTAATCCCAAAGGATTACCCTTTGTGGATACCCCAAACTGGTTTAATACAAGGTGAAACCAGTTTCAATAACATGTTAATTAACTTCACATATTCATGAATAATGTTTATTAAAATAACAAGCAAAATAGATCATGTTTGTGGGGTCTGTAGGGAGTGGAGGCCTGCTCTTGCTCTTTGTAAATTATGAAATGTGTGGTTTGATGGAGGCCCTGTTCTCATGCACTTGAGCAAGAGCAGAACTGTAGGTCAGTGATTTAATTGTAGATAAAACTTTCAAATCTCTGGCGAGTGGTTAGTTGGTATGAATTTGGGGTTTGTTGCCTTCTGTGATTAAGGCTGAAGACGCAAATGAACTCTGTAATCAATCACACGAGTTCTTGACAGCTGCAGAAAAGGCTTTGGGAAGACAGGCTTTGGCACAAGGAAACTTCTGGGCGCAGTGTTGGTTATTAATAGCCTTGGCCAGCAGCCCCTACAGTGAGAGCTTTGGGACAGGGAAAGTCAAGGAGACGGGCTGGCATCCCAGCCACCCGAGGCTGTCGCTCTGCCAGGACCCAGAGGTCTTGCAGGGACAACAGGAGGAGAGTGGTGCTGGGGACCAGGGAATCTCAGACTGTCTTGGTGAAAGTCTTTACCCAGACCTGGTCTGTGGTTAGCCCTGCCTTAGTGTGATTAATGTGTGAAATGGGCAGTGTGTGTCCACTTGATGTTCAGAGGACAGGTTGGGAGCCAGGTTTTAGATGCAAATCTGCACAGGAGAAACTTGCTCCTGCGTGTTTCCCTTGCTTATAAACAAACAACTGCAGATTAGACAAGCGTTGCTTTATGTTCCTGTACATACAGGACCAGGTATATAACTCTTAAGGGATGTTTGTTCTTCCAGGATTGTTTTTTGTCCTATCTCGCAGAAAATTGGAGAAGCCTGGTGGTTCTCTGGTTTATTTAAGAGAGACCTTTGTCCTGTTTGCACAGTGCTAACGACCAGGGGCTGCTGGCTGACCTTTGAGAGATGTAGGTGCAACTTTGACTAGAGCATATAAATTTTAAATGTCAGCATTGTTTAAGAGTCTCTCTTCTAGAAAGGCATCCTGAATATCACTGATGTGGCCTCATAGTATTACTTCTTGCAGGATGGAGTCTGTTCTGAACTTTGTAGGGAAATGAATGCGTGTAGGAACTCCGCAGCCTGAGTGGAATGAAACAACAAAACTCATTCAAAGCAGCTGATGGTGCCTGTGTAGAATATGCAGCAGCGCTTTGGTCTTTCAGTGTGTTCTGTGGGGCGTTTTTTAGTGACCAGGGCTCAATGCCTCAGGAAGTAGTGGACATATCTCCTTGTCCTCATCTGCCCTGAATTATTAGAATTGTTAATGTTGGAAAAGACCTCCAAGATAGAGTCCAACCTTTGACCCAACACCATGCTATTAACTGAACTGTAGCACTGAGTGCCACATTGAGTTGTTTCGAGAACACCTCCAGGGATGGTGACCCCATCACCTCCCTGGACAGCCTGTGCCAGTGCCTTACAACCCTTTCAGTGAAAAAATGCTTCCTGATGTCCAACCTGAACCTCCCCTGGCGTGGCTTGAGGCCATTTCCTCTTGTCCAGTTGCCGGTTGCCTTGGAGAAGAGGTCAACTCCCAGCTGGCTAAAACCTCCTTTCAGGGAGTTGTCAGATTACTCAGATAGGTAAAAAACTCCAGACTTGGGCACACTTACTGTTTCTTTTAATTTTAATCTTTTATCTTGCTGAATATTGAGCAGAACCCTCAAATGGTTGGTGAGCATTAATAAAATGACATCAAAGCCACAATAAGGACACAGTCGCTTGTTTGAGAGCCCTACAAATGGTGGTGGTTGCACACAGTACAACATGATACGGGGTTGGGAGGAGGAGAAGGGTGAGGGAGCTTTTTCCTACAGGCCTACTTGTAGCAAATGGGAAATGAGTCTTTGTTCTTGTTCATGTCCTATCGCTATATTTGGGCCTGTGAATGTGGGACATGAGCACAGTTTAATGATGGCCCAGCCCTTGTCTCAGGTGGAGAAGCATAGCTGTGATAACTTGTGTCTGAGAATGCAGCGGAGATGGCTGAATTTTTCCAACTCACATGTCATGAGCTGCAGAGGGGCTTCTGGCAGCTAAAGTGATTTGCAGTGGAGAATTCCGCTCTAAGAGAAATTGTTGAAATTTTTAGATCATGAGTAGCCTGGAAAGGCAAAGCTGCTTGGTATGTGAACCTGCATTGTTTAGCCTGAGGAGAACCGTGGGGGACAGGCCTGGGCCTGGGCTGCTGCGGGGCCATCCTTTCTCACTACCTATTTTCCTGCTTAGCTGTCTGGTACAGCAAGAAGTTGATTTTTTAATTTTGTAATTCATCATGAAGGTTGAGTACTAAGGATACCCTGTCTCTTGGTTAATCCCTGCTCCTCGTATAATATGATATGACCTTGGTGGAACTCTCTGTCCTGGGCAATGGCTCTGTGCTCCCCCTCCCTGGCCAGCTCTCACTGTATTTTTGTATTTGGCACTGGTTATGGATGCCTGAATATATCAGCCTGGGTAGCTAATTGCTTGTGCCAGGGTTCCTGTAATGAGGAGACCTGGCTTTCTTTGTAGTGTTCCCTGAGCTGTGCTGTGTCACCTTAATATATTAATGTACTTGAATGTCCCCAGACAGTTTAATTATTTAAGCAGCAGTGGCCAAGACGTTTAGATTTTATGTCACGGTGCAAGAAGCGGGCAGGGTTAACCTCAACTTCCTAAAAAGTGTGAAGTAGTGACGTACTTAACGTTTTCCTCTTTCAGAAATTAAATTTGAAGAGATAAGAGGTAATTAGTAGAGTCCTGGTGGCCCACCCCAGCTAGGGGCTGGGTGCTGTCTCGGGGTGGCACACAGGTGTAGGCTGCAGGGCTCCTTGGGGTGCTTCCAGGAGGCTCCCAAAGGACATGAGTCACTGCTCGTTCCTGCAGGGTCACCTAAGGAACCAGAGACTGCCGGCAGCTCTTCCTGTGCTGGAGGAGGAAAAGGGTCATTGCTCCCAGCACAGCTCCCTTGCCTCTGCCCCCCTTTCTTTTTGTCCTCCCTCTCACACTTTTTACACGCTAGCAAGTTGGTGGTGACAAGGCTCACATGTTTGCCGGAAAACGCGGTGCATTTACTCAAAAGTGTTCTAGAAACCATTTTAAAGCAAAAGTGAATTTCTGCCAGGTATAGCAGCCTGGAAAAGGCAAGTGTCTGTCTGAAAACTCGAGTTTTAGACTCAGCAGGTACGATGACGTCTGAAAAGGATACAGGATACCTCAGTTCTATGGCTTACGCAGAACCTTCCTCAGCCAGCTTGCAGTCCTGAGGAAAATACTTTAATTCAGCAAAACACGTCAGTCTCTTGCTTTTTTTCTCCCTTTTCTGTCTCCATTTGGATAGATTACATGACTTTATTGTCAGCTTCTCCTCAGGCTATCTAATGACTATCCATTTTGGTGTGCAGGGCTCTGAGGCCAGCTGCCACAGGCGCCTTCTGTCCCCAGTGGCTGGTATGCTGGCCAGGAGCCAGCGTTCAGATCAGCCCTCCTGCTTTTTCTGCCTTAAATCCCAGGTCTGGATCATGCAAACTGCTGGATTGGAGGAATGGCTGTCTCCTAATGAAGCTGAGGTTGGGAAAGCTGTTTCACTGTGGACTAGGTATTTGTTCATGATTTCTAGAAAAAGTGAATTCTTGCTCCTCGTGTTCCTTTGTGTCACCTTTCAGGCTGAACTCACAGTATTTATTACCTCTTTTTTATGCATGAATGATTGGCTTCATGGTGGTTTTGGTAGGGTAATACTTCCCTACAAATTCTCTGTAGGAGTGCAGTTGTCTTGCTTCTAGCTATAATCATCTTGCTGTTACTAGGTTTATTACTCTGATGTAATAAAATTCCCCACTTGGTAAAATAAATGCACCTTTTTTTTTTAATATGATTAGAAAATTGTCTGTTCTCAAGGAGTTGTATGAATTAGTGTGGTGGCAGAATTCCTCTGAGGTTTCCTTTAGTGAGGACAGAGGCCAAGGAAGCATTGCTGAGTTTCTGCTTTAATTACACCCCAGGCATGTAATTTCTTGCACAAATTATTATTTTCTTATGAAATCTCTGCAGGAACAAAGGAAGATGGGGGTCCCTGACGTGCACACACCACTGATGTTAATACCAATGAAGGGTAACAATTGCACAGTGTCAGGTAACATCAGCTGTTAAATGGGGCCTTGTGAATATTCAGTGACCACAGAGGACAAATCTCAAGTTCCACTCGGGGTGCCTTGCCTTCTGTGTCATGACTTGCAGCTGTGTGAGTGGCAGGGCAGCCTGCCTGTTGGTGCAGGCGGCTCAGATGCCCTTTCCACACTTTTTTGGACCCCATCCATGAGTAGCCTGAACTGGTTACCCCAGCAGAAAGCTCTGCAGCTTTTTGGCTGGGTTAATGAGTTTGTCAGAGGAGCATGGGAGCAAGGTAAGCTCAGGGTTTAAGTGGATGTGTGAGATGACTTGGAGTGGCAGTAAGCTTCAGATTAGTTCACAGCTGCTTGTGAAACCACAGCCTCAGGCTAATAGAAGCTGATTTTGAAGAACCGTGCCCAGTTCAGAAAATCTGCTTTGTTCCTCTGGCTTGAGAGCATTAAAAACTTCCAAATGTCATCTTAAAGAATCTGATTCACTGCGTGTTAGAAAGTAGTTTAACTTCTGTGCTTGTAGCTGTGATGACTGGCAGCAGCTCAGGGTAATGGAGGCATGACAAGAATTCTTCAGTCTTTTTTGCCTGTGCCTGAGCTGCTAACAGCATCCCAACTAGAACTGGCCAGTGCCATTCCTCAGAGAGGGACAGGCCCTCCCACACCCTCACCCCAGTGTTACTGCCCCATAACTTTCTAAATTTTTTCTGTGTGGTTCATTTTTGGTATGTGTCAAATTTTAAGATAAAAAGCTTTGTTGCATACTGTACATAGACCTTGTGATTAAAAAGCATTTTTTTCCCCTTAAGTAATTCTGGTGTATTTGCAGAAGAATTTTTTTAATGTGATGTCTTCTATGTGCTTGTCTCTCACTTTTTCCATTACTTAGGTTCATTACAGGAATTCAGTGATAGCAAGTTCCCAAAAGTGATGTTCATCTCAAAATTTATGTGCAACTTGACTTCTTAAGGCTTGCAGACCTTTTAGATTTTGGATTGTATTTTCACATCTAATATCTGTATACCAGAGGTGTCCTGCAGTCTTGTCACTCTCAAAAATTAAAAGCTGAAAATGGAGGTCCTTGGCTTGCTGTGGCTCTTGCTGTGCTGTGGTGGGTAGGGAGCCCCAGGTGATGGAAGCTGTGGGTCTGTACTCATTTCTCCTGCCTGTAAAACCCCCAGACTTTTATGGAAGAGTCACAGTACTTTGGAAGTGAGGCATGCAGTGCCCTCTGTGGACACAAAGAATCTGGGAATATGAAGTGAGTTGATGGACTGTAAAATGGGAAATGCTGCTGGGTTCCTCCAAGGTGAGTTCTGGTGGGAGGCCGATACAGCCTCACCACTCAATGAACAACTGCTGCTGTGGCAGCAGAGGAAAATGTGGCATTTCTTGTATCATATCAAGCAATATCATGTGTCCCTGTGCTAATATAATAATATCTACTTGTAGTCCCACTCTGGCTGGTCCTACCTTTGACTAGGTGGTTCAAGGCTCCTCCAGCAGAGCTCGGCCAGCCGACCAACCAGCGAAGGTTTAAGCCCAGCTCTTGCACTGATGAATGGCCGTAAACGCCGTGCTGGGAGCCAAAGGCAGCAGCACAATGCAGCACCAAAGAGCTATTGTAGGCACGGATGAGACTATAATAGACCGCGGAGAGAGAGTGCACTTAGAGGTTAATGCGGCCATGGCTGGGCAAAGCCGGCTTCTCTCTGCACAACCATCTGCTGCCCTAACAAAGAGCAGCAGCCGGAGCCGCGCACACCCCGCGGATGCTCCCATTGCTCCGGGGCAGCGCTTTCCGCGCTCGGGGCGCTGCCCGGGCCCGCTGCGCGCGCTGCCGTGCTCCGGAGCAGCGCAGTGCTGCCAGCGAGGATTGGCTGGGCACTGCTGCAGTGGGGACGCAGCCCGGCTGCTCGGCATCGCTGCTCAGCCTCGCTGCTCGCCGGGGCTGCCGCCGGGATGAGCCGGGACGCGCGGCTCGGTTGGCAGCTCTGAGAAGCGCCTCTCGGAGAGGTTCATCTTTAGCTTTTCTCCTTAAGCGCAGCGTCTCGGCTCCTCTGTCCAAGCAGTCTCCAAAGCGCAGCGTCTCGGCTTCTCCGTGCCAGGGGGCTTGTGCTTTGTCTGTTGCCGTCAGATTTCTGAGGCTCTGGTACAATGAGCTGCTTGTCAGGCCAGGCACGACTGCAGTAGCAGCAATTTCAAAAGGCAGGAAGCGTCCGCAGGAGCGGTCTGTAAAGAATCTGAGCCTGTGGAGTTGCTGGGTTGAACCTCCCCGCTGGCTGCCGTGCCGATTCCTGTCTTCGGGGTGCTTGGTAGTGCAGTCACATCATCCTTGGCAGCGGGCAGCTCCTGAGCGCGCAGGGTTTCCCTGCCTGGGATGCTCGCTGGAGCAGCAATGCTGCAGACCCTGTGGCATTTTCTGTCTAGCTTCCTTCCCAGGGCCATATGCCAAGGTCCTGCAGATGAAAAAGAGGATGAGGCCAGAAACACCACCCCACTTCCAGGCCCCGGGGAGAAAGGGCCAAAGGTGTTGGGGAAGACACAGGACAGAGGGACTGATCCCACTGAAAGGAGACCAACTATCCTACTGGTGGTTGGACCCGCAGAGCATTTTCCAAAGGTAATGGGATATCCAGGGGCCTGAGGAGGGTTTGGTGCACATGACAGTGGAGTGTGTGGTTTGCTGGGAGAAGGGGTATTGCAGGTGGAGTGTGTGAGTAGTTGTGTGTGTGAATTTGGGGAGGGGGGAGAGGAACAGGAAAAGAGAGCAGGGTCCAACGCGTGTTCTTGCTAGAAAGGAAGGGGGTGGGGGAGCAGGGGAGTGACTGAAGAGAGGAGGTGATCTAACCTTCCAAACATGATGTTCAAAGTGTGGGAGGAAAATGCTGTTTAGGGGCAAGGGGGATTATAGGGGCCTCCAGGGTTCCTGGGCAAGTTGTAAGAAGCATGACTGAGAGGGCAGGGAATGATAATGCAGGTTAGTGGTGAGTCCCACCCCTGCACCAGAGACCGGCAAAGAATCAAATGCATCCTAAAATGTTCTGGAGGCAGTCTCTGGTAATTTGGCAAGGCTTTGGTAAAACTTGCATGTTTTGAGCAAATGAGTATCTGGCTGTATTATTTGAATGGCAGAGCCCGGAGGAGAGTAAAGCCTGTCCCTGGGGAGAGAATGGCATAAGGAAGAGACTAAAATCTTCTTGAGGATGGGAAGTTCCCAGGGGTTGGGAGAGTGGGGAGGTGGTGGGGGTGCAGAGTTGGCAGAGAATAAATGGGGAGGCTTTGGGGAGAGGCGAACAAAAGCTGCTTAGTTTAGTGCTGGGGCTCCCAACACTGTGCTGGCCGACTGCAGTTCTGGCTTATTTAATGGAGGGAGTGCTGTCTGTGTGCCCTGAGGATGGTGCAGTGAGCTCTGACTACATGTGGTTTAAAACCAAGGGTGTGACCTGGGATTAGGGGGGAAGGAGTTGGGTTTAAGGCCTGTGAAGGGTGGGAGGTGGGGATAATACTGAGGAGCTGCAGCAGGGATAGGGATGTGTGACTTTCAGAATCGAGTTTACTTGACAGGGAATTTGGCCTGGTTGTTGCTGTGAGCGTTCTCTTTAAAATGAGGGATGAACAGGTTTAAATTGTAGAGGGGATTAATATCTGTTCTGCTGTTGTTTTGAATGGAAACAGACAGGGCGACATCTCACATTCTGGGGAGCAGAAGCCACTCCCTGCTTGAATCAGACTGAAAAATCTGCAGGGACTTTTGCCTTCATCTCTATCCTTAGCAGTTAGCACTGTGTATCCCCTTCCAAAAGAGGAGCATGCGCGTTTTGAGGAGGACTTTGATGCACAGAGGTTGAAGAAGGACAGAGGCTCAGAACTGAAGGGAGTGGTGATGAAAACCTTGGGATTATAGGACTGAAAATCTCTGGTGTCTTCCAGAGAACAATGGTCTCTCAGTCAGGGAGAGTCCATCTGTTCCCACCTGGAAATAAAGCTTTCTCTGAAAGCTGATACCAGTCTTCTCTTTCGTGTGTGACACTGGGAAGTTTTGCTGCATAGGAACCCTAGGATTTGGCTAATGCAGAAATACCTAGAGGATAAGGATGTGGTAAAATGGAGTTATTGCATCTTAGGAAGTTACTGCCCATCTGCCAGGAGGTTGTGACTGTGTAATTTTAGCTTGCCCTGATTGTAAAGTAAAATGCAGTGTAAAGCTCTTCTGTTGAGGATTATGCAGATATGTTTTACCTTGCAATTCAGGCTGGCTAATGCTTCGTCCAGCCTATGGCTCAGCTGAGGGACAGTAACTTGTTAAGATGCAATGACTTGTTTGTGCTTGATGAGATATCAGTGTTCCAATTACCTGTCTGAAGGAGAAGTGTTGGGAAAAGTCTCGTACAGCCTTAGGGATATATAATAAACCCCTGTGAGCAAACAGTGTTATTTGGTGTTTATAGAAAATGTGGGGTCTTTTGTTCTCTGCCACTGGCTGGCTGTGACCTTGGGAGCAGTCTCTTGACTGGTAGGCCACTTTGTTTTATAAAAGAACCTGTTACTACTTCTCCTTTAAAACACACACAAAATAACACACCTGATACTGGGGTTTCTGTAAGGAATTGATGTGTATTATTAAACTTGACTGGAGGGGCTTCCTGGCCTTAGCTCTTCAGCCTTCACTTGTCATTGGTATGTTCCTCCTCAGATGTTTGCCTGAAGGTAACGATTTCAACATGAGGCTGTTTTTGCAAATATGGGGAGAAAATTGCAGATGTGTTGTGTTGGCCCTGGATCTGTGTACACAGGAGACAGGCATGATCTGTTCCTGATGTCACCATCTGGACTTGTAACTTTGGATCCGTGTGTTGTCAGTGGAACAGGTCACCTTTCCTGCTTGCCTTTATGTCAGATACCACGTAGTGCTGTCTGCTGTGCCTGGGCTCTGTCCTTCCTCTGGCACAGCCTTGGCTGGTTGCAGCTCTTTCCTCTGCTGGGGTCTCAAATCATTAACTCCCTTCCTTCCTACACTGTACAATCTCTGTGCTTTGTGAGGACTTTCTGTACTGTCCAATTAATTATAAGCTAGTTTCCAGAAATTAAAAAAGACCAAGTCAGCAGAACCCAGTGAAACCTTCTAGCAATAGGGTTGGAGCCCAGAAAGCTGTTTTGCCTCTGAAGGAGCATGTTATGTGACTGTGACGCTTGCTGGCACTTGATATTTTTAGAGCCTTTTTTTTTAGCAAAGTAAATTCAAAATTAAACAGCATACTTTCCTGCTCCTTGTATGGCTGCATCTTTCCATCCTTTGGGAAGTACATTCTGGAGCTGATGTAGTAAACCAGTGATGAAGCAGATGCCTAGAAGAGTGCAAATTACTTGGAAAGGTTAGCATTGGAATGGCAGGGTATGGAAACTGGTAACTTGTGCAGCATTTAAAAAAACAGATCCTATAAATAAAATGGAAATGAATTTGCTGAAGGGAGAAAGAGCTGGGTTTGTCTTCCTTCACGGCTCATTTTTCTTGTCATCAAGGAAACTGCAGAGGATATTAGCCAGGCTGGCTCCACATGGCCCAAAAATGTGTAGTTTCAGTGGCAGAGTTGGTGGATGGAAATATCAGCAAGGAGGGACTTAATTTGGAGCTCTGTGCCCTGTCCTTGGTTTGGTCAGGAATAGACAGTGCTAATGAGGGATGTACTGTCCGTGGCTGGCACCTGAAGCCCTAGGATGAGTGTGCTGCTGCCTGCAGGGGCTGGAGCAGAGGGACTGGCTCCGTGCGTGCTGAGATGTGGGCAGTGACCCCACACCAGGGTCCCAGCAGCACTGATCCCTGCAGCTTTGAAGAGCTGCCTGGCTCTTGAGTATTTCCAGCTTTATCAGGATTTTTTTTAGCTGAAATATAAAAACTTCTTAATGCTTGTTTAAGTTCCCTTTGTCATTATAACCTGAATTGCTGGTATAAACTTCATTTGTAATCTGTCTTTCCTTCTTAGCTCGCTGTCCTGTAATTAATACCCTGCTTAAAATCAGCTTTAACCTCATTAGCTTTCTCCTGTCCTCTGACGTCGGTAGTAGGGCTTTTTTTCCTAAAATGCGCCGGTTTTGCCTTTTGTCTCTAGCTGCCAACTCCAAACAGAGTTTCTTAGGAAAATCTGCATCATGTTGGCATAGCAACTGAGCTGCCAAGCAGCTATAATAGTGATGCTTGGCAACTCATGACAAGCACTACGGAGGATCTTAAGGCTTTGTGAAGCAAATCAGAGTTAGATTTGTCCATGTACTACCTGTTGCTGGGGGGGATCCCCTCTGCTCCCCTCGGTGAGGGTGTTTGGTGTTGGACAGTGGGGGGTTTGTATCATTAGGGTGCTGCTTTCAGTGAGACTGGGCTTGGTGGGAAGGCTGGGGTGTGCTGTTGGCATGCATGCAGTGAGCTGCTGCAGCTGATCTTTAAGAGGATCTGGAGTCCCTGAGAAGATCCTGTTTTCATGCAGAGAGACGTCAGCAGGGAGTAGGTTAAGCCTGGTTAGGTAACGTGGCACTGGTGCCATGGTAGGTGAGGTGCCCCAGGGACGGCAGAGGAGACCATTGTAGGTCACGACTGCCGAGGGTACTGAGTTGCTGTGAGTCGTGATCCATTAAGCTTTAAAAAAAAAAAAAATCCTTGAAATTAAGCCACAGATTAAATATTCCCAGTTTATGTGATTGACATGCAGCTCCATGAACAGCTCATTACAGACCTTGGCTTTGCTTTAGAGAACAAAATACCAGGGTAGAGATGTAAGGGCCCCCTGTGCATGAGGGCCTGAGGAGGGGAGTGCTGGCTGGACTTTGCTCTGCCAGGCAGGCTGTTCAAACACAGCAAACACCAGAAAATGTTGCTGTGTCCGCAGCAGTGGGGAAGGCTGTTATCTGGGCTGGCTCGAACCAGTTCAGCAAACACACTGTGTTACTTCTAGTGCAGACAGGATTACAGCGTTCGCGTTACTGGCGGTGGCTTTTTGCATTTTCCTTGTGTGATAGCTTTTCTCTGATAAATACCAAGACTATAACTTAATTTAAAATTCATGTTAGCAGTCAGTGATTCTGTCCTGAACAGCTTTAGGTGTTGCCCCATACCTCAAACTCCACTAAATGCTCAGAAACCTGTAATTATACACGTTTCCTCCAGCCTGGCTTGCTCCTAATGAGAGCCCAGGAATTCGCTTACAAAGCGGTTAAACTGTCAGGGGTAGGAACAGGAAAATGTTGTTCTGCCCGGGACACTTCTTGTAGCCCATATCTGTCTGCAATGTTTAATTAGAATCACAAGAGGATGAAAAATATTAAGCTGGTGTAACTGCTGTGTGGATGCTTAGCTAGGAGGCTTAGAAGCAGCTGGGTCTGTTTTGAAGCCTGCCCTTGATTTTGGTGATTTTCTCTGTATTTGGCTCAATGACAAACCTCCTCAGGCTTTATTGCTGCTGTGTTAGTAACTCTGGAGTGCTACAGAGGGGAGAGATCTTGGTGTGCAGGGGTTGTCTGCTTTTAGCTGGCACAAGCAATTTTGGGAGAACTTGCAACCAAAGCCAGTCAACTCTGGCATGACGAAGTAACCTTGTAAAAGTGGAAAACTTTTGCTTAAGCTGGCTATTCTAAATGTGTATGAAAGCAGTAAGTGGCTGACATCCTGTTCTTACTGTGCTTTTAAAAAAATAATTTTTGGGAAGACAATGATAGTCCTGCTGTGTTGCACAGTGGGAGAGGCTGTGATCAGACTGGTCCCCACTGTACCACCTGTGTAAATCCCCGCAGAGGTGAGAACAGGATCCGAGAGGACTGATCGGATGTAAGGAACAGCGAGTGAGTGTCCTGGCCCTCGGCCAAAGCCTCTCGGGTTAAGAGGGACAGGCAGTAAGAGTTAACCGGCAGCGAGTGGGGTGTGAGGTACCCGGGTTAATGGGACCGGGTGTTGAGCAATGGGAGGCAGCTCACGTGTCCCCTGCGTGTCAGCGGGCGGCACTGCCCAGCCCCCGGATTCCCTTTTATGTAGAAGGGCAGGGCCTGTGCAGCCAATCCCCGCAGAGCCGGGCTCACTCATAGCCATGTGTCATGAGACTCGCTGCTATTTCCTTTCCACTAGCTACTGAAATTAGCTCAGGGGAATCACGCAGTTTTACTTCTCTTCCTTGCCGGTCTGTCTGAGCAGGGCAGCTGAGTCTTGGGCTCAGAAAGATGCTTTGCCTCTGCCTGTATGTGCCGGTGTTTGGGGAGAGGCAGACAGAGTTTGAGTACTTTGAGTCGAAGGGGCTGCCAGCTGAACTCAAATCCATCTTCCGACTCAGCCTCTTCATTCCTTCCCAGGAATTCTCCACCTACCGCCAGTGGAAGCAGGTATGGCCCTGAGAGAGGAATGGAAGGGAGAGAGTGAGTATTGGAGGGGTGGCTTGCTTGAGAGGGGGAGAAGTTAATGTTGGCTCTGTTGTAATAACTGTGTAAAGCATGGAAACGCTTCTCGTGGCCCTTGGCAGGGATTGCTGAAGCAGCGTGGAGTGAACTCTTTTCTTTTTGATTCTTCTGTTCTGAATTGGGTGAGATTGCAGTGCCTGTAAGACTGTTTAAACCAGTTGATATGAGTTAAATAGAAAAAAGGGGTTTTCCAAATATGGAGTCTTCCGCTTCTATTGGTCTGTTCAGATACAGCATTTCACATCCTCTTCCTTGTTACATCCTTCCACCCGCCTCCTTCTGACAGCAGGGCTGGCATGTAGTGTCAGCTGAAGCTGGTGAAGGTGAGCAGGTTTGTGCTGTGAGCAGGAGAGCAGCTCTGTGTCAGTGACTCACCCAGGGGTGGGTGGGCTGAGCCGGGGAAGGTTGTGCAAGAACCTTTTGCTTTGCTGTGGAAGGGAGATGCACTAAATCCATGGAATGCTCCATCCTAATGTGTCACAGCTCTTGCTTTCAGCTTGTTGCTACTTTTTTTTTTTTCATGACTAGGCTGTCAAGAACCCAGAGAGCTGATTATTGATCAGCCATGCTGGGGAGGCTTTTTACACCTCTGTGCAGAGACACAGACAGCAGGCTGGAAAGTGTGTGAGTTCCCACAGTGTGCTCCAGGGGCTGTGACTGCAGTGACCACAGGAACTTCCTCGGCCAAAACAGCTGTTAATGACCAGATTTTGTTTGCTGTTGGAAGCAAAGAGGTGCAGGCAGATATTTGTTCACACCTCCAGAGAAGCTGCTGGGAGCTTGGCTTTCTCACTCTTCACATGTGTGCTGCGGCTTACTGCCGGGCAGGCAGCGTTTTTGTGCTGTGATTGGGGGGGAGGAAGGTGAACAGGGCAAAGCTTTTGTTGCCTGCGGTCTCTGATCACTCGTGGTGCATCTCTGCAGTTGTCGGGCGTGCTGAGAGAGCGGGAGCAGTTGCACAGTCACATCTCTCTTACAGTGCCTCTCAGTTATTAATGCCTGCCAACTGGTTGGGGGTTGCCAGTGAGAGGGAAGACCTGATTCAGCTGTTCAAGCCCAGCATGCTGACAGGAGAGGGGTGTTGGTCTATATTTAGCCTACAAGTTGAATGTGAGGTCGTATCTGAACTTCACAATGGTCATATGATAAATGGCTGGTTAGGAATACTGGACATACCTTGGAGGTCAGGGTAGCTGGGACAGCACTTTCTTATTTAAGTTCATAAAGTGATTAGGAATAATCCTCATAGCATTAGGGCTAAAGAGGTAGGACTTGGTGGGTGAGAGAGAGAGTTTAACTAGCGAATTATTTAGTACTGAAGTAATTTAAAATGACATTGAAACAAAGATGGCTTGTGAAGGGGACTGGTGCTTATAGACTGAGGACATATCACAGTGAGTTTAGGCTTCCCTAATACTTGGAAGCCTAAATATTGAACAAGATAGTGGTGAACAGAGGGCTAACCCAGTGTTTGATCTCAGCTCAGAGCTTCTTTAACAACCCATCCACTGTTGACATAAATGTTACAAGAATTAAAACAAAACTTTGGGTGATGCACTAGACTGAATCACACCTCATTGCGTGTTGCTCACAGTTTCATGCTGGAAAAGACTTAAAGGCTGTCAAAGGCAAGTGACTGGACAAGAAGGGGAATAGGAACTCCCTGAGCCACATTCTTGCAGTCTGGAGATCACCTCACCTGTCAACATGTGCCCTTAGATAGGACAGTCCATGGGCTATTGCCTCACGTTGCAGTGAGTTAATTAGTCATTTACCTTGTCCTAGATGTCTGGCACAGTTTGATCTCGATTTTAGCTTTGTCCTACTAAGAACCTATTCTTGCTGTATATGCATCTCCTGGAAACTGGTGTAATTAAAGCACATAGCTTCAGGGTGCCTAAACCAGTTCACAAAGGTTTTTATCTTTGGCTGGGTTCACTAGAGCTGGACAGGCTTTTGCTGGTTGGAGTTAGTTATTGCCAGAGGGAGCTTACTTCTCTAAGGATTGTAGTAGGCACGAAATTCCTTCTTCTGTTCAGGTTTTTTATTACCTCAAGTTTTGTGATTCACTTTTTATGCAAACCTGTTGCCTCATACTTAGTTCAAGAACCTTCACAAGGGCTTTGCAAGGTGTTAACCAAGATACAGTCCCAAGATTAGACACATGACACTAGCAGAATATCCCTGATAAAAGCATGAGGCATTCCACCTGCGTAGTGGACTTTGGGAAACAGTTGGAATCAGGTGACTTTTCTACACTGCTACGTTGCTCAAATCTCTTAGAGGAATTACAGTTCTATCAGCTACTTTTTGGAGAAAAAGCCAAAGTTATGTGGGAAATGTTTTTTAAATATGGTACGGGGGGGATAGATCTCTCTGAATGAACAAAGGAACTGACAGTTCTTGTGTGTTTTCTGAACAGAAAATTGTGAAGGCTGGAGACAAAGACCTGGATGGACAGCTGGATTTTGAGGAATTTGTTCACTATCTCCAAGACCATGAAAAGAAGCTGAGACTGGTTTTCAAGAGCTTGGATAAAAAGAATGATGGTAAACACCTTTCTCATGCTCACGAGCTGACTGGTGCATGTGTTAGCCTGTAATATGAGTCCTTGAGGTCACTGTCTTATCTTTGCAGGCCGCATCGATGCCCAGGAGATTGTCCAGTCTCTCCGGGACCTGGGAGTCAAGATCTCTGAACAGCAGGCTGAGAAAATACTCAAGAGGTGAAGATTCCACTGGTTTTTCTCTTTTATGTTGAGGGAGTTAGAAAGAAATGTAGGGACATGGAATGCATTACTTTTTCCCCTGTATGCACTTTCCAGAGACTTTGGTTCCTCCCTTTTTTCCTGTTACTTTCCATTTTGATTTTTCCCTGTGAATTGACATACAATTATAAAATCTTAATGCTTTATGGAGAGTTACTGTCAGAGTCTCTCCCTGACCTCTTGAGGGGAAGTGCTTACACCTAAGCTGATTTCCATCCCTGTCTGATTGTCCTGCTGCCCTGAGCTTGCTGCTTTGGTGAGGGACTCTGCAGTTGCTCTTTGGAAGTGCTGAGTGCTTTATGCATATGGCACTAACATGTTAACAACCACTTATTTGTGCTGTTTTTTCCTCTTTTTTTCCCTCTGCTACCTTCCCTCTGTCTGTTTGCCTGTGTGTCAGAATAAGGACGGGACACTTCTGGGGTCCTGTCACCTAGTAAGTATTATTTTCCCTTCAGTGTCAGTTATGTTCCTAAATTTGGTAGAAGGGGCTGCAAGTAATGTTGTGGGCTGGTTAGAAGGGAGAGAGAGGGGAGGAAAGAGAGAGCCCACTTCTACCTCTGCACTGTTTGGTGAACAGAAGATTTTCTAGCTTTGTCTTGTGTCTTTAGAAGTCTTTTAGTAGTTGCTTTGCAAAGCTTTCTTTGATGTAGGCCTGGGTAATCAAAGGGAAGGGGAGGAGGAATTTGTCATCCAGTGGGAGTCTGTAATCACCTGATCAATCTTTTCAGCATGGATAAAAACGGGACTATGACAATTGATTGGAATGAGTGGCGAGACTATCACCTGCTGCACCCCGTGGAGAACATTCCTGAAATCATCCTGTACTGGAAGCACTCCACGGTAAGAAATAGTTCGTGTACAACAGGTCTCAGTATTTGCCTCCTGGCCCCCAGGAACTGCTATCAGCAGTCCTTATCTTTCTCTTCACAGTTCACAGCTGCCCTGTAGCCCTGGAAGCTCAATTGCTTCCTGTCCTCTGCTGTAATCTTGCCACCTATCACTGTCACAGCTGCTGGCACAGGTGATGAGGACTGCAGTCCTGCAGGGAGATCAGGGTGTTTCCTTGGTGTGCACTTCCAGGTGCCAGACCCAGCTGGTTCAGGACCTGTTCAAACCAGAATCTGATTCTACAGGCAGCCATCCTTCCTGGAGATATCTATGTGTGAATAATATGTAATGAGACTTAATTGGCTGCAAGCTTGGAAGATTCTGGAGATGTCCAGCTTTTTTGCCATGCAACTGCCTGCAGTTGGTCAGTTTGTTTCTAAATATGACCCACAGTATTTTGATATAGACAAACGTTCAGCAGTTGCCAGGTTCTTGGGGAGAAATCTTGACAGTTTCCCCTGTGACGTGTTCTGGCAGTGGCAGCTCCTGTGGCCAGGCACAGCAGTTAGTGGCTGTAGATAAGCTGCTGGCTTGGAATAAAAGCATATCCTGTACTTCAGCACTTGGTGCTAATGAAGAGCAGTATAACTTTGGTGAGATCACTGGCTGATGAAGCGTTTCTCAACACCTTCTTTTGCAGATCTTTGATGTAGGAGAGAACCTGACTGTCCCTGATGAGTTCACAGTGGAAGAGAGGCAGACAGGGATGTGGTGGAGACATCTGGTTGCCGGTGGAGGTGCAGGTGCTGTGTCCAGAACCTGCACAGCTCCCTTGGACCGTTTGAAAGTGCTCATGCAGGTATGATGGAGCAGTTCCAGTTTGTTTAAATACCTGAGCAGATCGCTTTAATATTCATGATTAACCTGGGGGATGATAATGTTCATCAACACAGTACAGCACTTTGGCCAATGTTAATCTCATTGTTCTTTTATTGCTATTTTAAAAAACACTTTGAATTATTTGAGTGATCAAAGTCATATCAAAAAGTTATTATTCATTGACTAGAAGTAGAGAGAACCTTTTTGGAAGTAGACATATCAAAACTGTCAGTAGTAAGACAGTTTTATGGAAAACTTTGATTTTGGTGAAACAGGTTAAAATTCTGTGTTCCTTTGAGAGACCCTGAGGCCATGAGAGTTGATGTGAATGTGGTGGTCCGTTGGCAAAGCTTGTATTCAGTATTATCAGCATTAGAAAGAAGTTGGAAAATTTAGAGTTTAGCCTGCTTTGTCACTGCACCTGCTCTTGAACCAGCTGAGAAGTTGATGGGTAGTTGATCCTAGGTATGAGAAAAAATCCAGATAGTTGCCGATTTAACCTTTCCTCCCATTCCAGAGGGAGGTATTGATTAGATTCATTAGCTAACACTAAACTTGGCAAAAAAGAAAAGAAGCCTGCTTTCCTATTGTAGAAATTATCTGGAAGGGATTAAAGCCTTGGAAAGTCTCCGGGTAAATACAAAAAGCGCCCTTTTGTCCCTGGATTACAGAAAAACGTCGCACTGTCGTAATCGGGACTGGAACTAATCCAGGCTTGTCTCTCTGGCCCAGGTTCATGCCTCCCGCAGTAACAACATGTGCATCATTGGCGGCTTCACGCAGATGATCCGCGAGGGTGGCCCAAGGTCACTGTGGCGGGGCAATGGCATCAACGTGCTGAAGATTGCACCCGAATCAGCCATCAAGTTCATGGCCTATGAGCAGGTGAGGGCACAGACAAGTGTGACTGCAGAAGGACAAGCTGGAAAGAATATGATGGCTGGGATAAGTGATGGAGCCTCAATGTCTGTCTGTTTTGGCTTCTGCAGATCAAGCGGTTCATTGGTACTGACCAGGAGATGCTGAGGATCCACGAGCGGCTCTTGGCTGGTTCTCTGGCTGGGGCCATTGCACAGAGCAGCATCTACCCCATGGAGGTGAGACAGGAGGCTGAGAGTCCAGCCCAGGAGGGGCAGGGATGGGAAGATGTGGGTAGAACACCAGCACTGTGATATTTAATTAGTGAGTTCTCAGAGTACCAAGTGGTACTGCTTGCAGGACACTTGCTGTAGTCCTGACAGTCGTGCTCCTAAGAATGATTTTGTCTGTGCATTGTTCTCCTGCTGATTCTCCTGTAGGCCTTCATGCTATTTATTCTTGTCTGCTAGGTTCTGAAAACACGGATGGCTCTAAGGAAGACAGGACAATATTCGGGCATGTTGGATTGTGCCAAAAACATCCTTCAAAAGGAAGGAATGGCTGCCTTCTACAAAGGCTACATCCCCAACATGCTGGGAATCATTCCATATGCTGGTATTGACCTGGCAGTCTATGAGGTATGAAGCCTTTAACCCATTGTTAGGTTAAGCCTAACAATTACTATATTATATTATATATTATTTGTTAACCTATTGTAGGGCTGTGCTGCTTGTGTGGCCTTCTCACGGTCAGACCTATCAGTCATGACAGGAGTTTAAGGAATCTATGAAAGCTTTCTTGAACAGCCTTATGGGGCACAAATGGATTTTTTACCCAAAAATGGCCTAAAAGATAATCCAGTATGATGATTCTAGTTCACAAACCATAGTCAACATCATGCATTGTCCCTTGTTTCTTCATGAGAAAATTGAAGCAGAAAATTTAAGGAGGGATTTTCCCCAGGCACTATGGCAGCTGCAGCTCAAAAAGATTTGAGAAGCCCTGTGTGTCTGGCTGAACTTACATGGAACTTTCTGGGCCTTTACTTTAGATCTTTCCTGAAATGTGATACTCCTTTGCTTGCCTCTGCACTGCTGACATTTGGTTTGTTCCTTCCAGACACTAAAAAATACCTGGTTGCAGCGCTACGCCGTCAACAGCGCTGACCCCGGGGTCTTTGTTCTGCTGGCCTGTGGCACCATCTCCAGCACGTGTGGACAGCTTGCCAGCTACCCCCTGGCCCTTGTGAGGACACGCATGCAGGCCCAAGGTGAGAACTTTGGGAACAGTGGGAACTCCTGCCTTGGTTTCTGAGCAAGGTTAAAGGTTCTGTAGTGTAAACGTTGCAGCAACAGCCTCACCTGGCCCATGCAGCTGAGCCGTGGGCTGTTTGTGATGCTGCACAGGGACAGTGGACTTTGTGTTGCTCTTCTAACAGCTGGGGCCAAGGACCTCCAGGACAGAGGTTCTGTTTTGCTCAGATCAGCAGTTCTGAGCTGAGGGCATCTGCAGAGCAGTTTGAGAAAATACTTGCAGTGTGGAGCACGGAATGGGTAGCTGAGAAGTTAGTGCTGTCCCACACAAAGCACCTTTGCTCTGGGAACATCTGAAAGCACATGGATCAGAACTGCTGTTGGAAACGAAAGTGTTTTCACCACGGTATTTATTAATTGTGGCTTTCCCTGTTGCAGCTTCAGTGGAGGGTGCTCCTGAAGTGACCATGAGGGGACTGTTCAAACACATTCTGAAGACAGAGGGAGCATTTGGGCTTTACCGGGGTCTGGCGCCCAACTTCATGAAGGTGATCCCAGCTGTGAGCATCAGCTACGTGGTCTATGAAAACTTGAAGATGACTCTGGGCGTGGACTCGCGGTGACCAGGAGATGCTGAGGACTGTGAACTCTGAAATCTTGGGATGCGATCCCAAGACGTATAAGCCATCTCTCATTCTGTGAATGTGTCGACACTAAGCTGACTAAGCAAAGCTGTGAAATCTCAGATTGTTTGTGAGTCAGTAAGGGGGAAGGGAGGATCTGGTGTCCTTTGCCATCTTGCTACTCAGAGCTCCACATAAACCATCACAGGGTCCTTTTTGTTGGGCCTTTTGGGAGTCCAGGAGATGAACTCCTGGGAAGATCGTGAGGCGGGAGTTGCTGAGGTCAGTTCCCAGCAGTATGACAGAGTAGCAAAGATTTGGGTAACAGGTCTGCTCTCGGTGTGTTGCCTGTACAGAGCTGTTTGTCTACAGATGAGCACCTTCTGACTTGCTGAAAGAGCTTCTTTTTCCATTCAGAGAGCTGCTTTTTCCATTCAGTTGTTTAACTTCCTACCCATTGTTTAAATTTGTACAAACCTTGTGTAGGAGCTGCTGCCACACCAGGCTTGTTACTATGTTTACAAATATTCCTTTGGGTGGGAGACATTCATGTTCTGCTTCCAAGAATTGACATGAAATGTAACTTTGATCTATACTGGTTTGGAGGGCTGGTGGGCAGTGGTTTACCCAGCCAGGCTGAAGGTTACTTAAGCCAGCCTGATGAAGAATTAGGATTATTTATTTTTTTATAGGTTTAAGTGTGTCTCATAAACCCACTAACAAGATGCACTTACTAACAGAAGCAGCAGACTAGAGCCTGCATGCCTGTATCCTTTGCATGCCGGGATTGGCTTGTCTTATACTCTGCAGGGGCTTGGAAAGGGGAAGGCAGGAGAGCCCTGGGCTGCCCGGCACTGTGATGCATGGCTTTAGTGAACAAAGACAAAATAACTCACAGCTCCTGTGCAGTTGTGCTCCCAGCACGACACGAGAGCCCTGTGCAGCGTTGCATGGACCTTTGAATTCCATCCTGCCTGGTGCCAAGGAGAGCTGGTGAACCTTTTCCAAACCCCGTGCCTACGCTGCTATCTTATCTCTTTAGACCTCTTGGTAGATCGATGTTCAGGTTTCCATTGGTGCGATGGAGGCCCCAGTCAGGAATCTCTGCTGTGGGAAGAAGGGGTGTTAGGGAGAGGGGCTGGCTGTCACTGGGAGAGGTGAGCTTTCAGTCCTGAAGACACACTTGCTTGTCTTTCAAAGGGTGCTTTTCATAAGGCTAAGGAAAAGAGATGGCTTTACAATTTCTCTGGTTGCGTTATGGACTGCTTTAGTTAATAGGATCCAGCTTCTGAGGCCTGGGAGATCCTCACCCAACTTTTCATTTTGGGTACAATGGACCAGCGTTGCATTCCACTGTTTTACTGCTTAAAGCATATTTATTTTGTATTTATTTGAACAGAGTTATGTCAGACTATTTTTATAGGTTTGTTTAAATATTGTTACTGTGCTTGTATTTCTCCTGTTTTAAAAAGTTCTCTATTAGTTCTCTTACATCACACAGCTGAGTCGTGGTGAGGGATGCTAAAGTCACTTGTGTACCTTCCCTCTGGGGCTTGAGCTGCCTTTCCCATGTCTGGGTTTGTTGCTGGAGGACCTCAGTCCAGAGAAATTCTGTAGCAAGAAGCCATAGGAGAGAACGGAGCAGAGGAGGAAGCAGAACCTTGGGGAGAGGGTGCACTGTGAGGCTTGCCTTAGTTTGGAATTGCCTCTGTGCACGGCTGAAGGGCTTTGGGTGGATGGCTGAAGTTTGGAAGTGGAAGGTCGGTGGATGTCGGATGTCAAAACAGTTAATTAAGAGCGCTTGGGGGAATTTTTAGGTAAGGGGGGAAGAGAGAAATCTCAGGGACTAAAGACAATACACGTTTTCAGAGAGATGGAAGGAAACTTGCACTTGGACACGAGCTGCTGCAGTTGTGCTTCGAGGCTGAATCAGCAGACCCTGCTGCTGAGGACACTGTGGAGATGTGTGTGAGAAGTAGGAAAAAGATTTGGTAGCACTCAACAGCTGCTTTTTTTCTGACAGATTTTGGTGGTTCATGGAGAGTCTCCCAGGTGAGACTCTGCCTTGACTTTCAGTGCTGTCAGTAGCAGCCACGTGGAAATTTAACCAACAATGGATTAGTGATATGATTTTTTTCCACCCCCCTCTTCCTGAGACCTGTCATAAATTCTGCAGTGGCTCCTTCCTACCAGTGTGGCCTAATGGGAATATGAATATCAGAATGCAAAAATCAATGCAAAATGACAACCATCTTTGTAGCTGTAACCACAAATTGTTATAATGCAAATCTAACTCAGATTCTTCATGTAGGGAACAGTCTGCTAATAAAGGTCTGTTAAAGAGATACCACGTCTCCATCTCCTTCTCTATGGTTTATTGGTGCTCTTCGGGGCCAGACTCTTCCAGGGCTAATTCTCACCAAGGACACTGACACTGGGAAGGATTCTCACTGTGAGGACCTCGGAGAACAGAATTCGTAGAAGTAAAGCCAGCAAGATCAAGGCTAAAGGGTAGTGACGATGAGTCAGGGATGTTCAGACCCTGTTTACCTGTCTCTGTTGCTGGACTTTGCTCATCTCTGCAGTATCCACAACAATCTGTTCAGAGAAGTGAATTTCCCAGAAAAACTGAGAGCTCTGCAGTCCAATTATCCCCTTGAAAGAACCTGGCTTATAAAGTTTTCAAAACAAAGGCTTTGTACAAGTTTTTTCGTGAATAACAACCCAGCCAGGAAGTACCCCTGAAGGTCATTCAGGAGCCACAGCTGGTAGTGCAAGTGGCCTCTGATTTGGTTAACAAAACTTGCTGTGGGAGCCAGACTGGCTTTGTTGGTTCCTTATGTCCCCTACTGTAACTCAAGGCTTTTATTCAGCTATAAATCTACTCAGAAGGTTTTTGTAATCTGAGCCACAGCTCTCCAGTGGTGTCAGCTGAGATGGGCCCTTGAACTGCAGCACTGGAGGCTGCTGCCAGCACCCCCTCAGGCCCCTGCCCACTAGAGAGGCTGGGGAGTTTTGTTTCCCATCACAAGCTGATAGAGATGGGTGAAACAAGGGCTGGCTGGGTACCTGTGCCTTGAGACCTGGTGGGAATGGGCTGAACTTATTTTATTTTTCATTCTGCAGAAAAGCAGTTTCAGAGGGAACCTCCTCACTCCACAACTCCCTGAGAAGAGCCTGCAGTCGGGGGGGTGGGTCAGGCTCTGCTCCGGGGGAACAAGGGACAGGATGAGAGGGAACGGCCTCAAGCTGTGTCATGGGAAGTTCAGATTGGACATCAGAAGGAATTTCTTCACTGAGAGATTTGTCAAGCATTGGAAGGGGCTGTCCAGGGAGCTGGTGGAGTCCCCATTCCTGGAAGTGTCCAGGGAATGACTGGAAGTGGCACACAGTGCTCTGGTCTGGTTGACAAGGTGGGAACTGGTCAAAGGTTGGACTCGACCTTGGAGGTCTTTTCCAACTGTAATGATTCTGTGATTTTGTAAAATTCATTTTTGCTAGAGCAGTCACTCCGAGGGCTCAACACTGAAATTTTGCCTGGTAAAGGCAGCTGGGCAGACATAGAGCTGGAGCTCCAGAGGGAGTCACAAGGCTTGCTGCTGCCTTCCCTCTGGCTTTTCTCATTTTCTTCCTTTTTAAGGAAGAGAGATATTTTCAGTGCTTAATTACTAAGTTAGAGCTGCGATGGAATTACTCTCCAGACACACAGCAGCAGCAGCCTCTTGTTAAACCCGCCCACTTTTACAGTGGCAGTGGCGGTGCAGTCCTCTCTTTGGGGCTGGGGGTGGGACAAGGGGTGTGAGAGGGGCCTGATGAGTACAGGGGTGTACTGGATGCAGGGAGAGCAATGCCATTCTTGGCACTTCTCATCTCCAGGGTGTTGAGCTTGCTGAGAAATGAGAAAACATGACCTTTTCTCTGGGAAACTAAAAATCCAGGCTGGGTTGGGTTAGCACCGCCTCCCTCCGGCAGGGGATCATTTGTCAGGGTCAGATGTGGTGTGCAAACCACGCTGTGGATGGACATTATCAGGGAGCACTTGCCTGGTCCAATGGCTTTGGGCAGGAACATCTGTCCCACCTGGGCTACCTGGCAGTCAAGCTGTTGTCAAGAGAACTGGGTGGTTCCTTTGAGCTGAGCCCCCTTTCTCTCAGGCTGTGCAGTTACTGGTAGGTTTCCAGCCTTCTGTATATCCCAGTTACTCCTCAAATGCTTGGTTTGCTTGTTTAAAATAGTTAATGATTGCCCTCTCCTGGTTGGCCTCTCTTCCTGCTGCATTGCAGCACTGCTCTTTGGCAGAGCTCCTTCCCAAGCCTGGTGGAAAGTTCCAGGTTGACTCTCCCAACTCCTTGCTTTTTGATACACAAGCTGAAGTGAGTGTTTGTTCTCTTCTTGCAAATCCCACTTCTGACCTCTTCAGAACCCTCTGCTCTCAAAGAGTTTGGCACCAAATTGCGTCTAATTTGCAGAAAACATTTATTACCCCGTGTGGGGTCAGTTCCCTGCACTCCCAGGCCAGGGAGTGCCTGGAGCAGGGGATGCTGTGACTGCAGCCACAGGCTCCCCGTGTGGGCTGTTGCTGCCTTCAGCTTCTTGCACTTGACACACCTCCTGTCAAAACAACACAAACAGGGTAAGTGAACCTGCCAAGGCACCAGCAAGAGAGAATTTACTCAAGAAAGAAGTATTTTCCTTTCCCCTTTTAGCTGACTATGTCTAAGAGGAGCTAAGGAAGCTCAGGGCTTCCCCACGCTGGCCCAGGCACAGGCATTGCTTGCCCAGGTGCTGAGCTCCTGCTGGTGCCATTTTCCAGGCCTGTGCTGGAAAGAGGAAACCAAGATTCTGGGGCAAAGTTGGGCTACGTGTGCTCTGAAGGAAACGGGGAACTCAGACTTTGGGGGAAATCAGTAAAAAGCTTGTGCTGCTCAGGAACTCAGCATAGGTTAAGCTCTGTTAATGCCTGCAGCTGACACAGGGCTTTGTGAGGCTGCTCAGGTGCTCTGTTCACATCCATCTCCTTCACCTGATGACAAAGGTCCCCAGAATATTTTCTGTGTTTGTTGAACTGGTTCTTTACTCCTCAGGTGCAGCGGCTTACCTTGGCCAGTAACTGCCAACCCCAATGGCACCAAAGCTTATAGGCACAGACAGTCCTGACTTATTCCCCTCATTTTGCCCGAATTTAAACGTGACCTAGACATTGCAACCCCCAGCCCACAGCTGCATGCAATTAATGTAGACGAGCTGGGCTCTGCCCCCCAGGTATTGCTCGTTTGCTAACGAAGAGACTGGACCCTGCCCCAGCCCGAGGTGCAGCCCCATTCTGAGGGTTTCACTCTCTGCCCCTCCACTTTCTTCCTCTGTCCCCCATTCCTCTGAACCTGTGGGGCACAGTTTTAAAGAAGCCTCTCGAAGCTGGATAGGTGTTGGGGACAATGTTGGATCCAGCCTGGCGGCTTGGTGTGAGGTTTTGGGCACCTCTGAAAACTCAGAGCCTCCCGAGGTGGATGAGCAGGTGACCAGGACAGAGCAGCAAAGGTAGGATGTTTTTCACCTTCACTTTGCAAACGGGAGCCCCTGTCAAGCTGACTCGGGCTCTGGGTGATTTGCAGGATAAAATGTCTTAAATCAGGTGGCAGAGGCGAGGACTGGACCTGGTTAATGTTTTGGTGGAAAACCTGAAGGAAAAAATCCCTTGGGCCTCCTGCCCTTTCTGCAGCTCCTGGGGGCAGCTGGGCCTTACTAGGGAGCAAAATCAGGCGTTTCAAGGCAAAATCAGTAATTTCAGGGCAAAAATCCCTTGGTTCTTTCTCCCCGTTAGGGGTAGGCAGGCTGTTACCGGGTTCCCAGTGGAGATGCTCAGGTGCAGGGATTTGCTTTGGGGGTGCTATTTTAAACCTCGGTTGAAGCAAGTCTGTGGTTATTTAATCCCCTAAATCATTTCTGCCACTTTGAAAATGTCTCTCCAAGACCCTAGTTTGGCAGCTGGAGGTGCATCCCAGGCTCTTGCATCCCTGTCTGGAAGGAGCTGTGGTGGCTTTGCTGACCCTGGCCCCCCCAGAGTGTCCAGTACCGTCTTCCATGGGGCGTACACGATCTGCTCCAGCGTCAGCCCCAGGCACTCGACGTGGTGCTCAAATTCCTCCTGATCAGCTGTGCTGATGTTCAGGTTCCGGGCTGGAAAAAGAGAAGGATTTGTGAGGTGTTAGACATGGACTGGTGGTCTCAGCAGAGCCCTTTGTGCCACGTCCCTGCCCTTGCTGCCTCCCTTCCCGCCCAGTGCTTGCTGTGCACGTGGTCTGTGTGGGGGTCTCTCACCCCCACAGTGAACACACCTGAACAAAACCAACCTTGGGCATCACTTGTTTTAACTCTCTCCCAAACAGCTCTGGTTTTGTACACTTAAAGGGGTTGCAGGATGGTCTGATACTCCTGGGGTTATATACATACTACGAGGCTGAGTATGGAGGCAATTTTCTGTATGTATCTGCAAAATCTCTGAAGCATCTGCCTGGCAGGGTGATGGGGAGCCTTTTCAGGGTCAGAACTGCTGCTTTATGGGGTTGTGGGTAAATCTGATCAGCTTTAGCACTCCAAAGCCACGTGCTCTGCCCTGGGAGGTAAGTGCTGAAACATCATGGTTGGCTTGAAAACGATGAGATTTTACAATGATATTGATGCTGAATTGTATTTGCTTCCTGTTCTTTGAATATTTATGGCATAAATGGGTTTGGTCTTTAACTAGTTCTTTTCTGCTCTACCAAGAGATGTAGGGTTTAATGGAGTTTGCAAATCCTGTGACCCCTGGAGTGCTGGTCTCAGAGAAGTCACTGACTCTTGGTGAAACCGAGCTGCTGTGTGGTTTTAGTTGATAATTTTGTGTGTGTGTGTTTGAGTGTCCCATGAAAGCTTTAAATTATTTTAGGATGGAGTTTCATACCATAGAGATACTGTCCCAAATATGTCCTTTCCCTCTGCATTTGGTACTGGACGAGTAAAAGGTTTTCAGAGCTGAGGTTCATCAGCCTCCCCTCAATGTGCTGGGTCTTGGCTTGGAGAGAACAGACACAATAACAGATTTTCAGTGCTGCGGCAGCAATAAACTCCAGCCCAAGTGTGGGCAATGTCAGTAGTCCCTGGGTTTCAACCCTCAGTAGCAGGTGAGGACAAATATCCTGAAATAGGGTGATTTTTTTGGCTGAACTTGCAGTTTGGGGGTCTGTAAAAATGGGGAGAAACTGCCCCCTGCTCACAGCAATGCTGTCGTGGCTGGGTCAGTGTAAACTGTGTCCCAGGGGTTGCAATTCCCACTCCAGAGTGGCTCACCCCACTTCCTCAGCAAGGAGAAAGAAACTCAGAATGACAGGCTTCATTAATTCACTGAGACCTGCCATGAGCCTTCCCTCTTTTCCCCAAGGGATTGTGAATTAATTTCACAAACAGGACGGTGTTCTCCTGCAGGGATGGGAGTGGGTTTGCTCCTGGCACAGCATCGCTCTGTGGGTTTGATGTGAGCTGTGATCCTTGGGGTGCCCCAGGAGTGGGAATGACCTGGGTGCCCCTGGGTTTGGGGAGCTGTGTGGAGCCCACCGAGGCTTCAAACAGGCAAAGAGACTCAGGAATAAAAGGGATTAGATAATGCAAAACAGGGACATGGGCCCTTTGTGTGTCTCAGTCTGTGTGATAACCCCACCCATGCTGCTTACCGTTCCTCACCAGCGAGGCGTTACCGACAGTGATTTCCAAGTAGGTGAGGTTGTTGGTAAAACATTCGTTGCCCCTGGAGAGAGAGGGGAAGGGGGTGATGCCACGGTCTGGAAAGGAGCAGCAAAGCCCCGGCCTTGGTCCTGACCCCACACCGGGCACCTGCCAGCTCCTCCCCAGGGTTAATTCCTCTCACTGTTCAAACCGAGGCGTTTCTCGTGCATTTGCCTGACCTCCAGCGGCAGCTCGTGGTCTCAGCCTTGCCATTGCTCCCCCAATCCTTGGTGGGGAGACGTTTTCCTCCCTGAAATAACTGAAATCTCAAAGTGCTGCCTGCGCTGGCACAGACAAATTCATCCCCTGAAATTCTGACCCTGTGAGGGAAACGGCTTTTGGTGCCTGGCAGAGTCAGCAGCCATGGCACAGAAACTTCTGGAAAGGTCTCCTCCCCTGGAGAGGGCTTCTCCTTGCCTGCATCCTCCCTGCCTGCTGGGCTTGGTGCCTGTGAGACCTCTGTGCCCTGCCGAACTTGTCTAAACCTGCGGTCTGTTGAAATAAATAACTAAAGGGGGTGAGGAAGAGGAGAGAGTATGCACAGAGCAGGCAGGAGAGACTCCTTTCAGGGAAATCAAATTGGAACCGTGCTCGGATCTTGTTCTGAAAGGTTTTGGGGCTGTAGCAGGGAGGGGAGGGGTTGAGAGCCCGGGGACTGCATCTTACACGGCCACGTAGTGGGAGATGAGCAGGTCCTGCCCGCTGGCCCCGGGATCCATGCGCAGGTAAGCGTGGTCGATGAGCAGCATCTCCACACGGTGCTGGGGGAACTGGGCAGCCCCGGCCACGTACAGCCATGTCCCCAGCAGCTGTGGGGAGAGGGGGACAGGATGGTGACAGCTGCTGGGTTTGCAGGAGAAACCCTGAGATTTCCACCCTCCCTGTGGCAGAATTAATATTGCTGCTCGTTCTCCCTCTTGCATTTGCAGCAACGAGGTGAAACCTTTGCAAATGAACTGGGGGGAAAAAATAGCTGGGTGTGGGGTTTGGGAAGGGTGCTGGCACCGGCTGCGGGTGCTCCGGGTCAGGAGAGCCCGGCTTTGTTGCGGGGGATTTGCACCAAAAAATACCCAGCCCACCCGCCTTGTTTCAACGTCGCTGTAGGGACCTGAGAAAACCCGGTAATTCGAGATGTTTTGGACAGCAAACCTGTCCCGTTTGCTGCAGTGTGTCACTGACAGCACCTGGACAGGTGTGCTGGGGGAGCAGGGGGCACAAGGTGGGGTTTTCCCCTTTCCCGAGGGACAGGGAGGTTTAGCAGAGGGGACAAGGTGGGGTTTTCCCTTTTCCCCAGGGACAGGGAGGTTTAGCAGAGGGGACAAGGTGGGGTTTTCCCTTTTCCCAAGGGACAGGGAGGTTTAGCAGAGGGGACAAGGTGGGGTTTTCCCCT
Organism: Pomatostomus ruficeps; assembly: GCA_013400735.1. Taxonomy (NCBI): domain Eukaryota; kingdom Metazoa; phylum Chordata; class Aves; order Passeriformes; family Timaliidae; genus Pomatostomus; species Pomatostomus ruficeps. The sequence goes on along the minus strand of VYZT01063220.1, from coordinate 809,536 downwards.
TTCCCAAGGGACAGGGAGGTTTAGCAAAGCACCCCAAGCTGCTGCAGGCGTGGGGCAGCCCCCGAGGGTCCCGGGTCTCGTACCTTGGAGGCCGTGGAGCTGTCCGGGCGCTGCGCTCCGCAGGGTCCCGCGTCCGTGGGCAGCAGCGCCGCGAAGCCGAGGATGAGCACGAACGCGGCCGTGTCCATGGCTGTCCGAGCGCACCGGGCAGGCACAGTCCTGGACAGACGGACGCTGTTGGCTCCTGCAGCTCCGCTGGGAGGGGACAGGATGTGCCCAGGGCTGCCGGATCTGCACCGGTGTCGCAAGCGGTGCTTTTTGTGGCTGAGGTTTAGGGAAAACCCACGTGCTTGGCACTTGCCCGGCCTCCGATGGAGCTGCAAGTGGTGGTGGGAGTGGGCTGTAGGTGATGCAGTTACCGCATTGAAAACTCAAATCTGCCCGAAATTTGCCCATTCTTCTCCTGTGAGCAGCTGCTGTAATTGCCTCTTGCTCTGCTAATGAGATGTGCAGCCCTCCCAGTGCTGGTTTGGCTGCAGAGCCCCCACCCCAATGTCAGGAAAAGCCCAGGGGGGCTTTGAAGAGGAGTTCCTCACCACATATCTCATTCCTGGGGGGCAGAGAGGTCAGAGGGAGCAAATACCCCCAGGATTGCCCCTCCCAACCCGAGGGATTTGGAACAAGAGCAGGACTGCAGAGCCTAAATAATTGTGGCATAGCTGCTCTCCAGCCCCAGATTTGTGGGGTGTCTCAGCCCAGACGGTGACACTAGAGGGCAGAAATGCCCCTCGGGATGGGGGAGCCAGCTCGGGGTGAATCCCGGTCCTTACATTCTTGTGATTTTGGTGATGTTGAGCTCATCCTTATGACTGCGGGAGAGAAAGGAAAAGCCTCAAATGTCACTGCTGTCAGATCCGCCAGGTGAGGGGGTGACATGGAGACACCAACCGTGTGGAATCACTGTGAGAGGAGCTGCAGGGGGGAGCAGAGTGGGGAAGGGTGGAGGGGCTGTGCCAGGTGCACCCACAGGCACCCCGTGAGTGAAAGCAAATGCTGTGTCCTGCTGTCCCACAGCCAGGGGCACCCCTGGAAGGTGACTGCCCTGGGCAGAATCCAGGCTGGGTGAGGGGCTCTGGGTTTTGTCCCCTCTCTGTTAGGCACTGCTCCAGCTCCCAGGATGGCCAGTTCTTCTGCAGTGCTGTCTCTCTTGCTCTGTGCCAGGCTCTCATTGCTTTCCTCCCATTAAAAGCTCCCGAGGGACTAAATACTGTTTATGCAGTGAAGGGTTTGCAGATGGAGACTCATGACCTGCGTCACCACCACTTGAAGGACTTAAAACGGAGTAGGGAGGCACGGGGGTGGTGCTGCCCAGCCTGGTTTGCAGGGACATGGAAGCAGGAACCCCCAAAAGCGCCGGCTCATGAGGTTATGGGTGCAGAGCTGCAAGGCTTCACCCCTTCCCCATGCTCCTGGGCAGCAGCCTGGATTTTTTTTTTTAGGAAAACAAGCATGGACAGGCAGTGAGATAAATGCTGAGCTGCCAATGCTCCTCTCATAACCTCCTGCCAGGTCAATGAGGGCTGGGGATGCTGGTAGGAGAGGAAAGGATGGGTGCCTTGGGTGAGGGTACGGCTTACCCAAGGCAGGGTGGTGTAGCTGGGCTGTTTGCTCAGGCATGAAGCAATAGCAGGTGGAGGAAATTCAGCTTGCAAGATCTTGGATTTCCCCAGCGTAAAAAGAGGAAAAACATCTCCCCTCCCAACCTAATGCTTCACCAATGCAGGCTTTTGTTCTCAGAAACCGCAATTAATTTTGTGGGTGCCTGGCGAAGTGCTCAGCAGCTTCAGGTGTGTTTGGGGACCTTGGGGACACTGAGGACAGCAGGACATGGCTTTCCTCCACAGGGCAAATAAACCCTTATGGAGAGGGCTGGTTAGCAGCTCGAAGGGCTTTGGTGCACACTGGCCTTGTTTCCCCTTGGGACAGGGCGCTTGCACAGGAGTTCACGTGGGGGATTCTGTGGAAAGAAGTACTTGGGTATGAAGCAGGGAACCCATCAGTGCAGTGGGCTCAGACTTCTAAAAAAACATAAATTACGACTTCTTTAAATGCAGCCGCTCCCTATTTAACAGTGCCTTGCAGCTCTTCTAATATTGGCATCATAATTAAGCATGGTGATTGATTAATTAAACGTGTTTGCTCTCACCCTGCCCTCAGCAGCTGGTTCAGGACCTGTGGCTCATGGGAGGGACAATCAGCCCCAGGCAGCCGGGTTTTGGTGCTGGGAAGGGGCAGTGCACTGGCTGAGCAAACACGGCTCAGCCCTTTCCCGCTGTCTGTCGCAACCAGCACCTGCCAAGGCAGCTCCTGTGCTGCACTGTAACTTGGGTTTGTTCCCTTCCCTCCCTTCCTTCTCTTTGCCTCCCTCTTTTTTTGCTCCCTCCCCTTGCTTTGCCCCTTTCTGTTACCCTCATCCTTCCCCCTTTTTCTCCCCTCGTTTTCTGCCTCCTCCTTTCCCCCCCACTCCATTTTCCCCCTACATTTTTCTATTTTTTCCCCTCTTGCTTCCCAGCGCTGTGACAGGATGGGGACATGGATGAGGCACAGCAGTTGGAAACCATTGGGTTCCCAACCTCGTTGTGCATTTGGCATCACACTGGGGGTCATGCAGGGCCTGGCAGCTTGAGGAAGGTTTGGGGTGTGCGTTTGGCTCCTCAGATCCCTTGGGGGACCCCTGGGAAATGGGATACTTCTGAGCCTCTTGCCCACCTAGTTTCCTATGAAGAACCAAAAAACAAATAAACCATTCCAGTCTCATTTCATTGCCTCAGTTTTAAATATTTATTTAAAGTCAAAAAAAAAAAAAAAAAGGAAAAAGAAAAGGAAAAAAAAAAGCTTTAATGAGAACAAATGGTAACGGCAGCCTTGAGAAAACACAAAACCAATGGCATGGGATGAGAGATGGAGAGACCTGGAGTGATGGGGGTGTGCAGGGAGGCAGCGAGCGATGGGTGGTGGTGATTTTGGCCTGGGGGTGAGGTATTTCTGGCAGGGGCTGCGTGGCAGGCGAGGTATTTGGGACAGATCCTGTTAACCTTTTCCAATGGTGGTTGGAAACCAACCAGCAGGCAGTAGTGACAAGAAAAAAAAAAAAAATAAACAGAAAGAGAGACTCACAGATAATTTTTTTCCCTCAAAAAAATAAAATCCATAGTCCATATGAGACATGAAAACTCCAAACAGGCACTGAAGAGTTTTTGATACAGTACAACTCTGATTACATCAATATTATTCCTTATATAGAATTAAAGATTACCATAATTATCCTCTTAAAAAAAATCCTCCAAATTTACATATAGAGACTAAATTTCTACAAAACTTAACAAAACAAAACCCTTCCAAGCTCGGCTGGGTTCTAAAACAAGGTACCATCATGTCAGTCTTTACAGAGGGGCAGAGGGAAGAGTTGCAGAGCTGGGTTTAAACTTGAGCTTAGCCCAGGGAGTCGTGTGGGCAACTCAGTACAGCCCAACTGAGTACAGGACACCCGACTCCAGAGGAGCTCTCTGAGGCTCAACACTTCCAGATGAGCTGTGTCCCTCACTCCCCTCCCAAAGCAGTGAAGTGTTGACAAACAAAATACAAAAAAAAACCAAAAAAAAAGCTAATTTGCTTGTAAATTATCCCGTAAGTGATGTTGGCTGTGGAGTGAGTTGTGTTACTGAGTTATTGACACCCATGGCCACTGAAGGATCCCTTTTAAGGTGACTGTTTTTCCAATTTAGCTGTAGAACATAATCTCCTCTCTTCCCAGAGAGATGATTCTACGGGGCTTTTTTTTTTTTTGGGTCTGTGGCAAGACATTGTAGCACCTTCACAACCTTAAATAAAGTCATATATATAAAATAACACACTTTTTTAAGAGCACCAGAGATTTCACAGTGAGAGGTAGAAACAAATCAGACGAGCCCATTCCCTCTCTCTATTTTAGCACCAATCTCTTCCCCTCTCCTCTTTCCATTCCCCCTTCTTTGCTTCGTGACTCTCCCCTACTCCACCACCACATGTGAGAAGGGGTGTTGATTAAACTCATGGAAGGAGGAACGTGGCTTTTTTTTTCTTTTTTTTTTTTCTTCTTTTTCTTTTTGCTTTAAATAATATAATATATATATTTTGTTTCTTCTAATATTGCACATCAAAAATGCTTCCTGTACACAGAGCAGCCAGATTCAACTTGCAGCTCCGCCTGGGAGACCTGATGCAGCACATGGCTGTCCAGAAGATGACAAGCTCTGAGAGGGAAGCTCTATTTTTTTTTTAAATTATTTTTTTTTTCAATGGAAAGAACATTTGGTAGCTCAGGAACCAGACAAAAATGGGTGGATGGGGTGGGGAAACAACAAAAAAACCCCACACGCTGCAAGTCGCTTGAGGTTTCTCTCAATGTTTTCTTTGGTCATGGAAAAGCTTTGTGTGTGGAACCACAACATCCAGTCCCCTGATCCCTTTCCACTTGCTCACGTCCCGGCTGACGCCCGCTTCCCCCACGTCCTTGTTCTTCCTCCTTCCAACAACAGGCTGAGTTCAGTAGATCATGGGTTCTTGGAGACCTTGAGCCAAAGGCTGGAGCAGGAGTTGACCCAAAAGATACAGCCCAGCTGTCCTTGCTGCAGAGAGGTGGGAGAGCTCCTGTGAGCACAGGCCAGTCGTGGGTCAGAGCCTCGGAGCCCCGTGTCCAGAGCGTGGTTCAAAGGAAGCAGACGGGGCCGACCTCGAGGTGATATTGCTTTCCTGGCTCCGAAGGGGGCAGGTTGTAGATGTTGACAATGGGCAGCTGCTGAGGGTCCTGTGTCCGAAACGAAAAGAGGGTCTGATGCCAGCGTCCGTCCTTGATCTGTGAGGGAGGGGGGACAGAGACAAAGCTGATGAGCCGGGGTGAATCCTGCTGGAAAGGAGTGTGTCTCACGAGCCTGAAAATCCCTATGTGAGACAAGGGACTGAGCCTCGGGCTGAGCAGGGCTGGGGTGGGTTTAGAGCGCATTTTGGGGAATCCTTTATCAGGCTGATAAAAACTGAGCTTGGGTGGTATCACCAAGACAAACTCCTAATGCTGAATGCAGCCCTGTGTCTCCTGACTCTGTGTGGCACCAGCCAAGAGCCACGGCCACCACCCCTGGGGAGCCATTCCCCCTTCTGCCATTTAACTGCTGCTGTACACCACTGATAACTTCAGAATTTCATCTTTTGCTTTCTATTTGAAGGCCATCTGCTTCACAGGAGCTGCTATAGCATCCTGGACTGGAAAATTAGTGGGAAACTGGTAAACTTGACCCTTCTCCCTTGTAGGGTGAGCGGCATTGGTGTTACTTGAGCCCCAGAGTGGGCTCAGGCTGGCATTTCTCTCCACCTCTTCTTCCCTCTTAGCAACATACCTTGCAATCATCAGCTGCCACTTCTGGCCTGAGCTGCCCACCCGCCTCGAACATCTGCCCGTTCCAGGCCCTGAAGCGCACGGCTTTTTCCGAGGGTTTCTCAGAGGAGCCTTCCCGCCAAACAGACGTGTTCAGGCAGTGGATGGTGATGTGCTGCACCACCTCCGAGCTCAGCAGGCGCAGGAAGTTCATCTGGACTCTCCCGATGTCAAAATCCAGCTGTAAGGTGACAGAGAGGTCATAGGGGCACCCTGCAGAGGGGCTGAGGGGAACAGGGTTAGTGCAAGGTGCGATAGCAAAGGGGGTCCCTGTCCTCTGCTTCATTCTGCACTGCTGTCCCCAGCTGGGTCTGATGTGAATAGGGGCATAAGGGCCAGATGCCAGGTCATTCTGGAAAGATTTCATGGGCATACAGCAGGTCCTTTGCTTTGCAGAACAAACTGGAAGGTCCTTAAGTAGGAGGAAAAGAAAGTAAACTTCAAATTCAATACAGCTTGCAAAGCAGGTTCCAGTTCATCTGCAAATGAGCCCAAATATTGCTATTTGTATTTTTAGTACAAGTACTTCCTCAATAAAAATTCTGTAACAATAACTTCACTGGAAACTTGTGTATTTAAGCTGATCTCACTTTGCCAGGTGGCAGAAAACAAAATGCCAGAGTGACCCCAACATAAGTTAATTCAATAAAGGATTTGAGAGCAGCATGTTTATGAAATTACAGGTCAGGTTAAGGCTATGGGTTCGTTAAACATCACTGGAACACATGGCTTTTGTCTTGACAAGAGTCAATAACAGCCTTCGGTGTATTTTTTAATTCCTGAGAGCAGTTCTGAGGGTTACAGTGGCACTAATGCTGCCCCGAGGAGAAACCTGTGGGCTGTGTCCTCGTGGTTACTGTCCACTGTCCAGGGACAACGCACCATGCATAGAGATTTGGCAACAGCAGTGTGGGAAATGCTGCTCTGGGCAGAGCTGTGCCTACCTTGGAGACAGTGACAGGGCTGAGACACGTCTGGCCACCGTTGGTGAAGTTGCAGATGACCTGTATGGTGTCTGAGGAGCAGCCAAGGTTTGGGTCAATCCAGTAGGTACCTGAGGAAATGGAGGATTTGGGGATTAACAAGGACACTTCACCTTTTTTGTGAATGACAAAAGGAGGGTTTTGGTTTCTTCATGACTGAAGGAGAAGGAGACCGTGTAAAACAGCCCTGTGGAGGATGCAGCCTTTGCACATTCAGGCCTTCCTACCATCGTTCATCTTCTGTTCACAGTTCATGAGGTCCCGGCAGATGCGGGCAGGGTTTTCCTTGGTTCCCAGGGGTCTTTTGATGCTCTGAATGAGGTTGGTGAGGTAGTGTAGAGTCTTAAAGATCTCCCCTCCATGGTCCAGCATGAGAAGGTCTGGATGTTGGTAACCCTGGAGAGAAAAGAAGGCGAAGTCAGGGGTGCCTGGTGGGCACCAGGTGCTGTAACCACAAGGGTTTCTGCATCATTTTGAGAAAAATCAGTGGGTCAAAGATAGGCTGTGCTGGCTTGGGGCCTCTGAGCTACAGGCCTTGTATTGTCTCAAATAGGACATCACTGAAATGCTGGCAAAGTCAGAAGGGCGAAGTTAGGAGCTCTGAAGCTTCACAGATCAGTGACACAACAGAACCATATCCTTTAACTGGACCTTTGCCTGCATAAACTCCAGATATTCCACTAGAACAGTGACAAAGCAGGGCTTTGTACAAACTTTCTGCACACAGAAAGCACTGATGAGACCATTCCCAATCTCCAGCTCAAGCAAAGACCAGGGAGTTCAAAAATTCCCTCGTACCTCTGTCCTGAGCGCGGTGTTGGAGTCGATCAGTGTCTGGAAAGCTGCCCCAAAGCCGTCTTGTTGCTGGTGTGGGATGAAAGAGATGGAAACTGAGATTGTTAGAAGCTGAACACGCCCTGATGCAAGAAAACACTTCTCAGTCTAAGGCTGCAGTTCAAGCATTGCTCTGCTGGGCCTGAGTGTGTCTTCAAGGTCCCAGCAGCACCTTGGCTCTGCAGGACTCATTATCATCATTAACATACAGAGAATGGCAACTTACAAATGAGACTGGAACTCCTGGCGGTCCCTGGAAATCAAAGGAGAAAAGTGCCATCAGCCAGAAAGCTGGGCAGTGACTGCTGCACAGAGACTCAGCCATGGCCTTTTGAAATCCCCGTTCCCCTGGAGCCCCTCAGTGCAGAGAAGTGAGAGACCCAACCATGCTGTGTCTATAAAACACTTGGGGATGGTTTGCACTAAAGCACAAGGAACACCGGTCCATTCACACACATGGTGCTGCATAGGAGGAACAGGGCCAAGCCATAATTTCCAGTGAGGGAACAGTCCCTCTGGAGAGCATCATGGCAATCATTGCAGCTTGTTTCAATAATGAACTCTTCCCACATGTACGTACCGGAGGGCCAGGGTGTCCTCGTGGGCCTGGAGGACCCTAAAGACAGAGTGGTGTCAGTTAGTGAAATAGCTCCAGTTTTTATTTCCATTTCTCATGCTTTTCACCAGCAGGAATCTGTTCCCAGCTGGATTTTTGACACCTCACAGCAGCTTGTCACTCAAAACTTTCAAAAGACAGGGGGTGGTCCCATTTTGTCCCAGTTCTGGGCACATCTGGCTAAGCCTGATCTATTCCTGCTGCATCCCTTGTTCCCAGCCCTTTCAGCTCCCCAGCTGTCACTAATGCCATGTTCCCAGGTCCTCATCACATTCCATGTGTGCAATTACCCACCCTGCAGCTTTACACTTGCTAAAAGCAACTGTTTTATTTAAATACAAGATATCAGCCAGAAAAAGGGATGTCAGATACATACCCTCGGACCTTGCAGACCCTGCAGGAGAAAAAAAAAAGCACAGAAGCTGTCAGAAAATGCTCATTACTGACCCAAAATCCCCGTGTACACCCATGTGCTGTTCCCAAGGTGCCTGTGCAAGGGCTGGGTGCTGCACTGGAGATACCACAGCTGTGGGCAGCACGGTGAAGTGTTGCTGGGTTAAGGAAATGGAAATTTTACCAGCAGAGTGGTGTGGGTGTGTGTGCACATGTGTAATCAGTGTCTTGCCCTCATGGGAGCTCTGTGGTCACAGCAGAGCCCAGAGTGACTTGTGATTGTGCTCTTAGGGGCACCCGGGGTGGGAGCAGCACTTACCATCTCCCCACGGCTGCCTTTGTCTCCCTTGGGCCCCTGGAAAGCACAGGAGGTGGCTGTCACTGACCATTCATGAGCTGCCCTGCTGGCTGCTGCCTCCCAGAAACTCCGTGCAAGGACCCACGTGCATCTCTAACTCATCAGCTCAGTTTGTCATACTGGCCTCCCCATTCCAAAGCAAAAAAATCCATTGCTGGCTGTTTTGGCAATGTCTGAGTTCTTCTTGCTGGTTTTTATCTCTGCCAGTAGCAGCCTCTGGACCAAGCTCTGGGTAGTGTCAGGCTCGTGTTTTCACAAGGCGCTGACCTGATCTTTAGTCTGCGTTCAGGGCCTTTGGCATTTTAGGGCAGGCAGGGATTTTCAACACTTCCCAAAATCAAATGGTTCCCAGTTTCATATATTTTTTGTAAATAATAACTAATTAAATAATTATTTATCAGAATGAAAAATTATTTATAATAATTTAAAACTATTTTTAAAAATTTAAATATGTTTTCCCCCTCCCCTATTGTGGCCAAGTTCTTTGGAAAATCTGGCTTTCAAAACTCTGCGATAGCATTCTTGTCTTCCAGTCTGTTGAAAACCATGCACTTATGGACTGCTGCTCCTCACTTTTCAGCTAATAACCTCCCAGCTACTGTCTGTGCAGCCAGAGACTGAGCCTGCACTTTTCTGAAGCTGCTGATCTCAAAACTCATTTTGTTTTCCTCATTACAGCAGGACTTGGGGGTTACTTATGCTGGCCTCAAACATCTTGGATCTCAAAACTCTTCTAAAAAATACAGGCAGGAAAGAAGTGTGGATACTTACAGGGCTTCCTGTGGGACCCTGGATGCCGAGCGGGCCAATAATTCCTTCTTTTCCCTAGAAAAGACAAGACATGCATGGACTGCCACATGGGACCTGACAGTCATGTTCACCAGGGCAGACTCAGTGAGGACACCGAATCTTTGCTGCTTTTCAGCAACTTGGTGGTGGCGTTTGCTGTAGTCGGAATAAAAACCATTTCAAACTGCAAGTCCAAAGAGACAAATCCTCACAGTAGGGTTGCCGCGAGCCTTGTTAAACCTCAGAAATTCCAGAAATAGAAGGATTTCTGTGTGACTGGAGTGCTCTGTGCAGCGTGGCTGTCTCCAAGCCTCGTGCAGATGTGGTCACCTACAGCTGTGGGGCTCAGAGGCGGTGCCATGGCCTGGACACTGTGCTCCTCACAGCCCCTGGAGCCTCACAGAAACAGGGGGGAAGGCAGAAAATCCTCCCAAACCCACAAACTGGGAAACCACTCACCATGAGACCCGGCGGCCCGCGTGGTCCCTGAATGCCTTTGAACCCAAGGTCTCCTGGGGGGCCCTGCGAGCAAAAAATGAGATGTGAGCTCCACTAAATAACCAAACCCTGTGTTTATGCCCTTGCTTAGAGCTCTGCTTTGAGGACAGGGCTGCTGCCTCTTGTATAGGGAGATGGGAAGATCCCATTTGCTGTAAATTCTTCTCCCACTCCTGTTTTTCAAGGCTTTTACTTCCAGCAGAAAACAAGCAGTTCCCTCTTCACCAGGGAAATTACACGCTGATAAAATGAGTTTAAATTTCAGGTCCAGGCTCTCAGTGTTAGGGATGCACTTTGGTGTCTCAGGTGCAGGCTGATGGTTGATGCTGGAAATGCAAATGTCAGAAAGGGGGAAAACAGCCACAGAATCTCCAGGACAGCCCTTTTCCTCCAACAAAGCATATGGAACCACACACTCATTCGACAAATGAAGATTCATAAACTAAAGAAAGCTGGGATCAAAATTCAGTTTCCACAGTTTCTGCAGAGCTGCCAGCAATGCAACAACTGTGGCATTACCTGTCCCCAGTAAAGTGGGACTAAAAAACCAACGGGTCACCAGCAGCCTCTTACCTTCGGCCCAAAGAGTCCTGCAATCCCTGGAAATCCTGCCTCGCCAAAGTCGCCCTGCACGTGACAGCCAAGACAAACACAAGAACAAAGGACAACAGTAAATTCACACTGATGGCTGGAGATGTCACTCAGAGATGCACCAAGAGCTCAGCAGCTTCAGGGAAAGAGAAATTCATGACTATCCTTCAGTCTAAGCAGGATTGATGAGAAAGAAGGATGAAAAAAACCTGGAGGAGGAACTACACAAATATCAGGCTAGAAGCAACTCACTTGATCTCTTAGATCTCACCAATGCCACCTTTTTGCCCCCAAAACAGGAGGCAAATCTACAGTATTCCTAGCAGATGCTTCTCTGACTTGGCCCAGCAGAAGCAGGATGGAGAGCATCTACTTGGAGATTGATCTTGGAATTTCATGCTGCAAAATAACAGCCTCAAAGTTCTTCAGAACAAGCTCCTCCTTTATTTCTAGTATGAACTGAACTGATCTACTACTTCAAACTATAATTTCAAACTATGCTCATTCACGCTGTTAAAAAAGTGCACGTTCCTACAACATAACCTCCCACTCAAACGCAGGAAAACCATGCATATCCCCTAATTCTTTTCCTATTCAACTCTGCAGGGATTTTTTCCTCAGTTTCGTAAGAAAAATAATAATAAAATAGTTGGAAGGCCATCAAGCTTGAATCAGCACATAGCATGCACTCTGAGAATAAAAAACCCACCCTGGGTAGCATGTCCTTATGTAAACATCCTCCTTTCACCATGTTTGAGATGGTCACCCTTTGATATTTTTGGGCTTCTCAGATGTCAAAATTCAAGATGATTCAACATTTTTAAAAAAAAGGGGTCAGAAACCTTAACCAGATGATTCTTCTCCTGTGTTAGGAACATCAGAAACAGAAAAGGCTTGTGTGGCCTCTTGGCAGGACTGTGTCACCCATTCTGACTGTGCTTTTCGGGGTGTATCTCAATGGCTTGTTCACTCAGTTGTAAATGACCTGAGTGATGGGGCTTCCACCCCTTTTATCACAAGGTTGTTCCAGAGCCAGCCTAGAAACCTCACTGCTAGGAAGTTTTCCGTCCCATGACAGAGAGAAACTGCTTGGCAGGAAAGGGTTTGGTTGGACTCGGTGGAGCATAAGAAACTTTCCAAGGATATAAATTGATTTAACTCCCCATTCATGGGTCCTGGAAAGGAAAACCGCCACTACCAGAGAAGTAAGGTCTTTCCTCATTAGGAGAATCAACCAAGCCTTCTTTCTAGAGGAATTTCAGGCAAAAGCACATGGGAAGTCAGAAGGTTTTAAATGTCATGGAGTCATGCCAGCCGAAGGGACACGGTCACCAGTGCTGCAGCAAATCAGGCAGTGCCAGTATGGGGCAAATGAACGTGTCACTTGTGTCATAGAGACAGAATGATCTGTGAGATTGATCTGTCATCAATGACAAAATGATACATGGTGGTGTTGGTTGCTACCCTTCGGCTTGAAAACTGTCAGCACAGAGTTTTATATAAAATAGCCAAACGAGTGTATTTTAGTTGAGGTGTTTTGGCTTCATTTATGCCTTGTTTCGTATCAGTCCTAACCTCTCTCCCAGAATCATGCTCAAGCTGGATCTGGGCTCCCCTGTAAGACCCTCCCAGGGATGCCCCTGCTGTCCCAGCCTGTGGATCCGCACCCTCTCCTGCAGGAGAAGCCTGGAGTCAGCTCTGATCAGCTCCATCACCACTAACCGGCTGTCCTTTGGCTCCTGGGTCGCCAGGGCTCCCTGGAAGGCCTGTTCCTCCTGGTGATCCTCGCTTCCCGGTTTGGCCAGTCTGTCCAGGCAATCCTCTTTCACCCTAAAAATAACAGAATTCGAGTAATTCCAAAGGACAGGAGCTAAATATAACAGCGCTCAGCTGAAATGGCCATAGATGGAAAGCTGGAAAAGATGGCTTATTGGGATGAGGAATGTGATTCCATCAGGGGATGCCCCAGGTCTGCTGGGGCAGGTTGTTCAGGATGCACAGGGTGAGCCCAAGGTGGGCATGGCTGTGTCCCCTCCCAAGCTGCCCCCAGAGCAGGAGCCTCAGCAGAGCTGTCCCACCTGCACGGGGGTGAGGAGAGAAAGGGGATCAAACATCTCTGTGCACTCTCTACGTTCTGTTTGTTGTCCTGCCCTGCAGCTCCCCATAATCTCTTCCCTCAGCAGGCTGGCAATTGATGATTAATTCATGGGAAATGCTCAAGGGATGCCAAGAGCAGGACTTCAATCCAGAGACTGCAAAGCCAACATTTTCCCGTGTTAACTCTACAACTTCAGTCCAGAGAGGGGCTTCTGCCACCCAGAGCCACACTCTGCTCCCCACACCTTCCCCTTGCCAAGTGCCAGGAGCAGCAGAAGCTCCAGCTGCTCATTCTGGGGCAGACTGGGAGAGAGGAGCAAAGGCAGGGAGAGCCTAGGATGGGAGAACAGCCAGAAAAGGGGCAACAAATTCCCCTGGAGGCAGGGTGTGAGTGTGTGACAAGGACAGTGTCAGTCACCTCCTGTTGTACTGCCCAAGGCAGCTGGAGGGCAGCAAGTGACAGATCAAGGGCGATGTGCTATGCAGCCCTAATTTAAATCAGATCCCAGAGCCTCCCCAAACCCAGCTGGAGTCTTCCTATTTTCAGCCTTTCTACAAACGACTGAATTGCTGGGGGTCCAGTTTAGATCCTTGGTGAGCCTGGACCAGGGCGAGGACCAGGGAAAGACCCCAAGGTCACAAGAGCAGCTTGTCACAAAGCACCAGCCCGCTGTCCAAGCCCATACTGGCTCCAGTCATTATAATCCAGTAAATAAGCTAAAAACCAAGCAGCAGAAATTTCCCTGCAGCAGTTTGGGCCTTGCAGAGCAGCAAGAACACCTGAATCTCCCCTGGAGTTGTCCATTCTGCACAGGCTGTAGCAGTTCCTCTGCAACCTCTCCATGTTCTTTTCTAGCCAGGTTTCTAATGATAACAGATTGAAGTGTTACTCAGTGTGTCTGCAGCCTCCTGAGCTTCTGTGGTAAAGGAGGAAAGGTCTCTGGGGCACTGAGATGCTCTGTACATCAGGAAAATGGATGGAGGGATGGATGGATGAGAAGAAAGGTCTACAGAGCCTCTAGCTAAGTGAAAGATGGCAGCAGGAACAGAAACTGTCTCAGACCTTGGAGAGTTCAAGCTCTAGAGGCATCAGGCTCACAGACTGGATCACTCACAGCAGCATCTGAGGCAGTCAGAAACTCACCTTGAATCCTGGTGGTCCCTGTGCCCCTGGGAGTCCTGGCACACCGGGGTTCCCTCTCTTGCCTGACATCCCGGTCACGCCTTCTTCCCCATCGTCACCCTGCTCTCCCTGGAAAAGAAACACAGAAGGGGTTATGAAACAAAACCTTTTCCCCTTCTGCACAGCTTCTGGGGGAACAGGGGAGTGGTGGGATTCTGCCCTCAGCAAGAGGGGGACAGGTTGGCAGGGGTGGGTTTGCAGATGTGGAGAGTTCTGTGCATGTGAGTGTCTGTCAGGCTACACACCCCACTTTATTTACAGCTCTGGTCATGCAAAGGCAGCTGCTGCCTCTGTGTGCAAGTGAGAGGTGAAGAAGATCCACTCTGGGCACGTGTAAACTGGAACACCCACAGCTGGATCACATCACTGCTCCTGTGCTACCTTTTAATTTTCCAGCTCCAACGCTGTGTTTGCTGTTGATGCCACAAGGCTGCAGCTGAAGCTTACCAGCACCCCAGGCACGCCGTTCTTCCCAGGCACTCCGTCCACTCCAGAGGCACCCTCCTGACCCTGCCTTCCCACCACTCCTCGAGGACCTGGCAGCCCAAGGATGCCCTAAAATCACAAAGGCGTTAGAGAAGGAGCTCCTAGACAGCATTTCCTGGGGCAGAAAACTGAATTTTCACCTACCGGTGAGCCTCTGCTCCCTGCACTGCCCTGTGCTCCCTGCTTTCCTTTTTGACCCTGCAAGTAAAAAAAAAAGAAAGACATCTAAAATTGCAGCAGTTCTAGCACAGCTCCACTTGGGACCGGGACTTCAGGGTGTGCTTTTTGATAATGATTGGAAAGAGTTCTATAAAAGGGAGATTTATAAAGTCAGTTGCTCCAGCGCTGGGGAATGAACTGCTATTTGGTTTTATTACAAGTGATTCTTCCTATGTCTCGAGAGTTCTAGGGCAGGAATGAATAGCTAGAAGGCAAGGACCTACATTTTTCCTAATACAGAGCAGATGAGGACAAATAAAGCAGGATGAACTCGAGGGAGGACTTGGTGCACTGGCAAACATTAGAACAAGATGCTGAAAACCTGAATCCTCCATCAGTTCATTGACAGCAAACCCAGGACCCAGTGAATCCTCTGAGGGTGTTCAGGGGGAGCTTCTCTCTGAGAAGTAGCTCCTCTATTTTGGAAGGCTAATGGAAATTAAAAAGAGTATCTTCTGTCTGAAATTTGCAATGCTGCTTTGTGAATAAAGGCATAAAAGAAATACTCCTGAGGTTTATTAGCTGTGGAAAGGATTAATTTGTGCAGAATTAATGGAAAATTCAGCCTCATCACCTTCACTAGGGCTCTCTTAGTGAGGTCATGTACTGAAGCACTTTTAAATTGACGAACTCATTTTCTGTGCATTGTTTCTCCATCTGCAGAGGACCAGGCTGGCCAGCTACATGAAAGAAATATTCCTGGGGGTGCTTTCCCTGCTATTCATTAGACCCAAAGGCAGTTCCAGATTGTCCATTGATGGGCAGAATTTATTTATCACCTGGTACACTTCTTGCCAAGAAGACCGGAAACTATCTTCTGGCATTACCCCCAGCAGGGTCAGATTAAAAACCCTGACATCTGCCAAGA
This sequence comes from Pomatostomus ruficeps, assembly GCA_013400735.1. Taxonomy (NCBI): domain Eukaryota; kingdom Metazoa; phylum Chordata; class Aves; order Passeriformes; family Timaliidae; genus Pomatostomus; species Pomatostomus ruficeps. Next base: position 794,151 of record VYZT01063220.1, on the reverse strand, counting down.
GAGAGCAGGAATTTGCTGAGTATTGAGGTCACATACTTACGTTTTAGCAAATAAAGTCCCTGGTCTGTGAGAATAATTAGCAAGCTGTCATTACAGCCACATGTGGAGGCAGGAGTAGGTATGAAGTGCCCCGATGAACCCTGAAGGACCCACGGGCCCTGGGTTTTCTTGCTCAATTAGGACAAGAAGTTAGAGGGATTGTTCCAAGAAGGAACTCCATGGATAAACAGACTCCAAACCCAGAAGGTTTCAAGCCAGAAAAGTTTACGGTTCAAATGAAAGGGAGAGACTCTTGCCTGGCTCAGCCCTCCTTGGGGATGGACGAGCCCGCTGTGGCTGGAGACAGCACAAACGGGGCATGGGAAAGAGACACTGATCCATGGCAGCGACTAAAGACCCACCCAAGAGTCACCTGTCAGGCTGGAGCTGGAATCGTCTCGATCTTCTCCAGCTCCACAAAGCCAACAAATCATTGGGCTTGGACACCCAAATGTTTCCAGCCGTCCCACAAGGAGCCTCACTGCCTTTCAAGGCATAGACCATAGGCAAAAATCCCCCATGCTGGGCAAAACCGTGAGACTCCTCTTAATGAGACCTTTTCTTTAAATTTGGGACACTAGAAATCCACCCTGCTGAAACCTACCACATCACCTTTGGATCCCTTTGCTCCTGGCTTGCCTGGCGATCCAGGATCCCCCTACAAAACATAAGCAAGAAAAATCTGCTTAAAATACTCTTCTGGCAGCATCTTGCATGAAGTACAAAGAACAGCATTTTTTGTGCCCTAACAACGCTGACTGTATGGAAACAATTCAGGGAAACAGCCTGTGCTCAGACAGGCCCCTGGGGGAAACGGAGCAGGGAACTGTCTCCAGAGAGCATTTAACAGGGTGCTGATTGGAGAAGCAGCAACTCTGCCCCTCACTTGGGTGGCGTCTGTATTTGTGGAAATCATTCACCACATCCCAGATGGTGCCTGGAGAGCAGCGCTGAGCAGTGGGCAGGAAGGAGCCTGTGGGCAGAAGCTGTGAGCAGAATGAGCAGTTTGCACAGTGGCTGCTGGTACCACCACCCCTTTGCCCACTGCAGCCCTTGCCTTGGTTCCACCTGGGGTCAGGTGTTAGAAAACTGCCCATGGTGTAAAGCACAGACGGTGTTTCACTGCTCTCCTGCTGGTCTCTTCCCCATCACACCCATCTCAGTCTTTTCTCTTGGCCAGCCAGGTTGGGTTTTTTATTCTGTGTTTGTGTCAGTGGCAATTTCTGGACTGACATCAAATCAATGGAAAGGAAGGACTCCCTGCAGAGCTCTCCTTGTTCAGCTGGTTTTTGAGCCACGTTTTTAATGGGTCTTCACTAAAGACAACCCAAGGCTCCTGCTTCCATCTGAATCATCTGAGGAGCTACCACCCCCAAATAAATGACATCCACTGGGGAATGCAGCAGCTCTACTCATTTCTGAGCCATATAACACAGCACTGCTATCTTAACCCCAAAATAGAATCTGTTGCTCTTCCAGCGTCCTTACAAAGAGTGGGAATTGATTCAACTTTATTTCCCAATACGAACTACATTTTATGTGCTGCTGCACTCACAGTTGCAATAATGACATATAAAGATCAGATGCTACTGTATATAGCAAGGGAATAAAAAGTCCTTCCCTTGAATGTGGATTTAATTTAGTCTTTCACAAGGTCTTTCACTACTTTGAGAGGAAACAACTCGCAGGCAGAACAATATGGTCTCACCTCACACAGGAGCAGCAGCACATCAAATGGATTATTTCCAAGCTGACCCTTCCAATATCATTGTCATCTCCCACCATCCATCTCCTAAGATTTCCAGTCCCTCATGGATCATTCAGAGAGGATGGTTTTGGAAACAGGCACTGGGAGTGCTTCCTATTTTGTCAGCCATTTATTAGTCTCAAATGCGGCTCAAAATGCCCATTCCATAGACCTGGCTGATGGAAATGCCCACATTTCACAGCTCACCACACACTCCTTCTAGAGGCCTTCCCACCTCCCTGTTTTTCCCATGCCTGGGGCATTGAATATCTACAATAAAGCAGCATCTCTTACTGGTAAGCCTTGCTGTCCAGGTTTTCCTCTTTCTCCATCAAGCCCTTCTTGACCCTTAAATAAAAAACAGAGAGGGAACATGTTTTTGTTCTTTTGTGGCAATGAGAAAGAAAAATGAAGGTAACATGCTTTAAGGGGCAGAAGAAGACATACGTGTCTGCATTCTGCTGATATAGAAATGGTGAAGTTGTGGACAGTGCCCATGCTCCTGTGGATATGCTTTGGAAAGAAATGGCTAAGAGGAACTCTCATCACCATCTAAAGCAGCAAAGAAGGTGTTCTAATGCATCCCAAAATACACACAGCACTAATGCAAGTTAACAGTTGGAGACAGCTGTCCTAGAAAATAAGGCAAGCAGCACTGCTACTCTGGTGAATTCAAAATCTTCTGTAAATTACTGTAATGGGTCACTCTGACCAGGTGCTTTTGAATGGAGGCAACACTTAATTCATGGAGCCTTCGAAGGTCAGCCCCAATCAGCTGGAAATATCCTGCAAAGAGGGTATAAAGAGCACAGCAGAATAATTCATAGCCCTGATCTTGCTTTTCAGAGAAATCTTGCGAAGATTTTCGAAGCCTCCAAAACTTAAAGTTAACAGATCTTCCCATGGAAGAATCTACAGCCACAGGCACATCAGTCTTGATATTTGTTCAGCACTGACAAGGACTCTCTTGCACACACCTTGCCTAGGGTGTCTCCTCGATAATCACAGGGACCTGTGCTCAAATGGTCCTGCTCATTCTTTCAGCCTCACTCAGGCAAGTGCAGGGCAGGCCGAGGTGCTGACTTTTTTGCCTTCAGCAATGTTTTTACTGCTTTAGGTAAAGACAACTGAATTGTTCCTTGTCTGAATCACAGCCGTGTGCAGCAGCTGACCAGGGGCAACAGCAGGTTATGAACTGGGACTGCTGGGCAATTCTGTGGGCTGGCGTGGACTGGGAGCACTTCCCCAAGGCAAAAATTTCTGAATCATGTATTTGGAGTAACACTCACAGGATAACCAGTGTCTCCAGGTTCCCCTCGGTCCCCTCTGTCACCAACGGGGCCCTACAAGAGCACAACAAAGACGTGAGGTGGATGTAAATAAGCTGTTATCTGCAATAGCTCAATGGCTTGGGCATGTTCTACAAGTAAAGCAACAACCCAACTAATCCACCCACAAAAATCAGTCCAGGATTGATTAGAGAAGGGATTTAACATCTTACTCGGTCTCCAGGTGGTCCTTGTGGGCCTTCTACCTTCCCGTCATCACCTTGTTCTCCCTGTGAATAAAACGTTCATATTAACATAAACAGCAGATGCTTCTGTACAGAGCCAATCCAGTCCTTCCGTACCATGGGAAGTCAAAGCCTCTGTTGAATTTACCCCCTTTTCATCCAAAGAAAGACTAAACAATTTTTTTTTGTTGTTTGTTTCGCTGACACTTCACATTGCTTTCCTGATTTCTGGTGGTTGTTTCTGCCTGGTCTAACTCTCCTCCCTAAGTAACCAGGTGCAAAGGGTTATTTTCAACAATTCCTGAAACTAAGCAAGCAGGATGTAATTACAACAACATGGGAAATAGCTCCCTGCCTCTGAATTTCACTGCTGACAGTTCAAGCAAACTCTTTAATCAAGCATTTCCCCACCCTCTCTGAGTGCTGTCTGAGCTGCCACGGGTGGTCTGGATGGGCTCCCAGGTTGTGTGCCACCTTTGTGGGCTCGTTTTACAATCAGCCAGGTGAGACAGCCTCTCACACACTCCTCTCCTTGCTGGGATGCTTCACAGCTCAAGCTCAGAGCTCATGGTTTGCCTGTAGATAACATCACCCGGCTTATTTATGGCTGAGGTCTCTCCAAAACATCCACGGAGAGATCCCTTAAGACTGAACAGAGACACTGTCCTTTTAAATTCTGTTGTGAAAGTCACTCAGGGTCACGATGTCCTGCTTGCTCTGGAGTCTGGCTCAGACATGGCCATTTCTTTGCTCCCCATGGAAGAATTCTGCATTCCAGCTCCTCCAGTTTCCGACCACTCCATAGCAGTCTCTGGCACTCCTTAGGATGAACACATCTCAGAGCTCCTTTGATGATGCACTGCTGAAGAGAGGGAGTTTGGGGGGCTCTGCCACAGTGGAGCTGCTGTATTTGGGGTGCTTGGGGTGCTCCAAGAACCTTGAACATCCAAATCTCCGAAGATTGCAGACCCAAGTTTTCCACAGACTTCTGTAATTCTCAGTGGTTGCACCAGCCCTTCCTGGTGTATTTCCAATTCTCTTTGACGTTCTCTCTGGGCTACTCTCCTATAGGGGTTGCAGCTGCTGATAGTAAGGACACTTGGGAAATTTCTTGGTGAGGCTGCTCCTGAGAGAAACTTGGGTGGCAGAGAAGAGAGGAGGGGAAGCAAAGCCTCACAGGCTCTGCTGATGGTTTCCAGCGCTACTGAACTTGCTGCTGGAAGCCAGCAGCAGAATACCTGGCAACTGGTTTGCTTTCTAGCCACTATCTAAGGAATGTTGACTAGAAGGGAAACAAAGCCACCATTTCTCAACTGTCAGAGAAAAAAAAATCATCCCGGTGTGTCTGTTACTATGCAGAAATCTTGGCACTGATTGCTTCTTCCCAAGCAGGATGTGCACACCTTTGCCACTTGGGAGCTGAGTGTGATGAACTCAGAGAAAGCTCGTAATTCTGGGGACCCTTAAAGAGCATCAAGTCTCACAGATTTTCTCCCCATTGTGGCTTTGTTTCCCCTTGAGTCTAATTCCCACTTTGTTCTCTGTCTCCTGCCTGAGAAAATCCTGCAGCCTGGTCAGCTCTAGGACTGCGAAACCGAGCTCCTCCAGAGCTTCCTCGTGCCTCAGCTGCTTGAGAGAGAGATGAAAGGTCTGCGCTAATTCTTTGGAAAGTTGCAATGAAAAAAGTTAGAGTAAAGGGCAGCAAAGTAAACATGTTAGGATACAAATGGAAAATGCATGGAGAAGAAGGGAAGGCTTGTTGTTGTTGGCTCCTGTCCCAAAGTGAGATACACCAGTTTGTAATTTTTAAAAGGATCCCATCTGGACTGCTTTAAGCAGCTGCCAAGAGCAGGCGTCTGCTCTGAGCAAGGCCTCTTTGAGGAGCTGCAAATGTATGAAATGTGGTGGAGTAGCTGGCTGGGATGGCACAAGGGAGCAGGATTCCACAGCAGTGCCTCTCACCAAACCGCTTTCTTGTCTGGAAAAGGGAAGAGCTTCCCCACCATTATATCCTCCTCCTTCAGCACAGCTCCATTTACCACGTTACTTAAAGCTCACAGAGTACTCACGGTCACACTTCCATTTTCTCTTTATTTCTCACTTTCAGGCTTCCATTTTTGTGTTCACATGCTTTTAAGAGGTTACAGATGTCTGGAGGGAAGGAGTCTGTCTGTCCTTAGGCTGGGATCCAGACAACTCTTAGGAGATGAGGTAGGATGGATAGGAACACTTAGATGCAAGATCTTGTGGAGCACCTGGATGCTGCAGGAAGCGGTGCTGGAGGCTCAGCATATGATTTTGTGCTCTCCTGGTTCAGCACCTCCTCTTTCTGCTCCCCAGGAAGGTGTCAGCAGAGCCACTGGCCTTCCAGGAGAACAAGAGTGAGAACAGTGCTGGTTGTGACCGTAACTGCACCAAAGGGGAAGGTGCTAAAGGAGCGGGACGAGACTGTTTGATTGGGTTTCCGGTTGTGTTTGTTGTTACTGCCACTGTTGCTGTTTGTCTGCCTTGTTATACATACTAGTAAGGAACTATCATTCCTTTTCTCCTATTTTCACCTGAAAGCCCCATAATTTCAAAATTATACTAATTGGGAGGGAAAAGGGTTACATTTTTCATTCCAAGGGAGGCTCCTGCCTTCCTTAACAAACACCTGTCTTTCAAACCAAGGCAACTATCCTCTGAGTAGAGAACTTCCTGACATTTAACTGAAATCTTCATACCTTTGTTTTAAAACCATCCCCCCTTGTCCTGTCACTATCTGAACGTTGTAGGAAGTCGCCCCCTCTTTTAGATAAGGCCCCTTTAAGCACTGGAAGGTCACAATGAGTTCTCCCCAGAGACTTCTGCAGGGAGATCTCCGGAGGGAGGGAGCCTCGCTGCCGAAGGCATGTGCAGGACTCCATCAGCTCTGGGAGCTGAGCAGCGTCGGAGCCACAGGAAACCATTAAAGTGTGAGTCACTGCTCCAGCCTGAACTGGTTATGGCTCTGCTGACTCAGCAAAGGAGGAAAACACCAGGCAAAAGCCACCGTGGAAAGAGGGCTCTGAGTCAGGGCAGCTGCAGCCAGGGGCTGTGGAAGGGTGGGGGACGAGGAACAAGGAGCGAGGGCCATGGAGAGGAGAAACGCCAGCGGCTGACTATCAGCCTGTTTGTGCAGGGAGTTATCCTGACCTGATCACAGAAAGCTATGAGTCTGATTTCTTTTGGCTTGGGGATTGAGCCGAATTTCTGCAAATGCGGGAAAAGCACAACCCCAGGGCTCATGCCAGCTGGCTCAGACTGGCACGAGGGCACGTTGTGTCTGGGATGCACGTGCTGGTGGCACGGGTGTCCTGGCACTGAGTGGCAGAGGCGAGGCTGTAGCTTTGAGGGGTTGTGTAGGTGGCTGTGTGGTTGAGGAGGCACCTCTGCCACAGGGTGAGGAGAGTGCAGATGCATGGGAGTTACAGCAGTGGGACAGTCACCACATCCAAGGGGAAATGAGATGGCCAAACCCCCTGAGCTTACCTTTTCCCCCTTTGGCCCTGGTGGTCCAATTGGCCCCGGTGGTCCTGCATGTCCCTGTGGAGAGCAGACAGCGTGTGAGGAAAGAGCTGGGGGACTGAAAGTCCTCCCTGGTTCCCTGCCAGATCTCGCAAGCCCTGGGTGTTCATGCCAGCTTTGGAGGGACACGGGGGTCATGGCTGGGATGAACCAAATGCAGGTGGTGCAAATGGAGACTTGACAAAGAACTAAACTTGAGGTCAGAAGTAAATAATGGCTTAAGAACAATCTGCATCCTGGAGTGGCAGTTTTGTTGCATTTAAGGACAGATAAAAGCTGGGAGAAGAAAATAAAACCCTTACCTGGTAACCCTTTAAGCCTGGGTCCCCTTGAGCACCCATCCTTCCTGGAGCTCCCTGGAGAGGCAAACACAGAGGCACTGAGAGCAGCCCATGGTGGCAGCACGAGGAGGATGCACGGGGCTGTGCAAAGCAAAGCTCAGCACCATGTGGGAGTGCAGCCAGTCCTTCTCCTGGCCACCAATGAGCTCTGCTGCAGCCACCTGATTTGGCTTTAACCTCTCACACATGGGGAGGGGTGCCAGGAGGCCATCCTATGCCTTTGCCAGCCTGCAGCAAGAGATTGCCCTCCTCACTCAGATCTGCCATCAGAAATGGCTGCATTTGTGTGCTCTTCACCTGCACTCCTGCACGCCTATCCAAACCAGTGCTGTGCTAGGAAATCCACTAGTGACACCATGCTCAGGCATGACCTAATCCTAAACTCTTGGGTGGAAACCTTCTGGTGTGGGTTCTGAGGCAGAGAAAGGAGTTTTCTGGATTGTGATGAAGGCACTGCAAGAGCTATTAATCACATCTTTAGCAGAATGAACAAAAGGGTTTTAATCAGATCATCACATTAAAGTGAATCACAAAATTTCCATATAATCCCATTTAGCATGGAATAAAGCCCTTTCCACAAGACAGAGACCTGTCCACTCCAACAGACTGTTGCTCAGCTATTGCTTTGCTTCCTTGTGAAATAATCCATGAAGGCTTTGCCAGAGACTGTTAAGGGAGGATATATAGGGAGGCCATAATTTTTAGTGCAGGAAAGCACTATCAGCAGAACCATCACTCCATCACTCATTTGCTACTGTTCTGAAATACTGTCACTATTCCTAGTTCATAAATAACTCCTGATTTTGCACTAAATACTATCAAACAGAGTGCAAGAAGTTTCCTTACCAGGCTGCAATGCACGAGGAGGTATTTTTACTCACCAATGCTCCCAATGTGTTTGTCTCTTGTGCCTAAAGCAAATTAACTTTCTCCCCTCTCTGCCGTACTATGGCTGTTCTCTCTGGAAGCCTCACCTTCAGTCCCCAGTTCAAACCCTTTCCCATGCTATATTTCTTCTTGCTCCAAGTGTTTTAGATAAGTAGATCAAGAGTGGGTGTAGAAACAGGGCAGAAGTCCAAGGCAGAGTTCCTTATAACAACACAGTTCCACTTGGAAGCAGCCCTTTCCATGAGTGTGCAGTCTCAAAGGGGAAGATCTTAGCAAAAAACAGCTTATCAGCTCCCTCAGCTGAGGAAAAATGCCCAATATTTCAGCAATTTCAGCCCATCTGGGGAGTTGTGAAGAACTGCTATGATGCAATGTGAACTGGGCTCACGGGGCACCAACCCAACCACCCCTATGGACTCTCTCCTGTGCTGCTCACAAGGGTTAAGATGTTGTGACCCATCAAACCCATCTAACAGCATTTCCCTCTCAGTGCCCTGCAGCCTCTGCTGGGCTCTCTGCTCCATTCAGGCCCGTGCCCACCACTGCCAGTCAGGTTTCTGGTGTTGTGTTCGACCGTTTGCAGAGCTCTTCTCACCATCGGTCCCAGGGTACCTCGGGATCCTTTAGGGCCTTGGTTCCCCTTCGGCCCCTGCTTCCCTGGGGATCCCATCTCGCCGAGCTGCCCCTGGTAGCCTTTGCTGCCCTGCGGAGCAAAGGCACTGACATCAGTGTAGGACAAAGCTGCTTCTGCAGGAAAATATCAAAAATATCAAAATGAAAGGGAGAACCAGAAGAGGTGGTGTTGTCAAAGAGAGATGTTCCTACCTTCTGGCCAGGCTTGCCCTTTTCCCCCTGTTTTCCTGGTTTCCCTTCTGGTCCCTGGAAGAGGAAAAAAAAAAGGTATAATTTTCACTATGGTCAGTGTTGCAGTCTCAGCTGAATAAAAGCTACTCACAAAGTGAGACGTATCAGGGGGTTTTTACTCTGATCTGAAACACAGGCCTCAGAAGTGCCTGCTCTGAGCACAAAGGAACAATTCAGACTTATTCCAACCCTGAAGAATTGTGCCAGTTCACCTCCCCAGGGGGAACAGCTCCATTTTACCCAAGTCAAACATTTCAGGAGCCCACCTTTTCAAGACTGTCAGGCTTCACAAAGGACAGGTCCTTGATAAGGAGTACACGAGCCTTGTTCTGCGTCTCTTCCACACTGCTCAGGGTTTCCTGAGTGCTATTTTTTGCTGCCACTTTGCAAGAGATCACCTTTGGAGCTACTTTCCCACAGATGCCAAGCAGCTGACGATGGGTGCCAAGCCTCCAGCATCACCCACGTGATTCACACTTTAGACAGGAGTACAGAGAAATCCTCACTGATGAAAGCATCAGAAATGGCCAGAGCCTTTCAGCTCCACAGCAGCTCAGTGTGGGACCTGGTGCTCAGCACCTGAGGTACAGTAACTCCCACAGGCCCTGCTCTGCAGCAGTGCCCTGGCTTAAAAATGTGGAGACTCACAAAACTTTACTGTCAAAACAAGATGTGACTGAATAAAGAGACACCCGGGGTTTCTAATCAGTTGCACAGTGTTTCACCATCAGTCTCCCTGGACTGGGCTCCAAGAGCTCGTGGAAGCACAAGCAGTAGATGCTGCCTGCAAATAGGACAAAGCCCATTTTAAGCTAGATTTGTTCCTAATCCAGTGATGGCCAAGCCCTTGGTCTTCTCCAGCAGAGCAGTCCTGCACACTCAGATGTGCTCCTGGAACTGCAGTGCTGTGGCAGCTCTTGAAACAAAGACTTCCATGCACAGGTCCCATCCCCAGGCTGAGGATGTGTTATATTGTCTGCAAAACATGCAGCATATTGATGAGACACACTCTTCATCATTGTGCAGGCCAGGTGGGCCCTGGGCATGGGGAGGTCACGAGGATCTTGCAGCTACTTCAGAAGAGTCTGAAGAACAGCCTGGCTCCCTCCACCAGGACACATCTCCCGTGGAAGTCTCATGACTGAAAGAAGTTGCTTCTACCCTGCATTGGAAAACGTCTTTGCTTTCCGACAAGACAAGTTCAGGCCTTAAATTTTCCCATCTGAGAAACAAAATTTCCACAACACTCCTAAAATCTGCCAGCATTCAAGTTCCTGTTTGCGCTCGCCATCACAGTGTGCAGATAGAGGGGCTGGAATCATCTGGGAGAGGGTAAACAACAAAAACCAAACCCAACTTTGACAGTCCAAGTCCTGCTCGCAAAAATGAGGTCAATCCACAGCGAGACTGTGCCACGTTCAAACAGCTTCTCACACTTCCTCAGGGTTCCTCAGGGTTCCTTCAGCTTGTCTTTTCCCTGCTGGTGGGTGTGAACACAGATATGGGTTCCAATGAACTCCCTGTACCTTGTAGGGATGTTCAGCTGCTCCTGAAGCCTCTCCTGGGTCTCCCACCTGGGGTGCGGTTCCTTCTCCATCACTGAAGAAAAAAACCATTGGCAGCACCTCCAGCTCCTGTCAGTGACAGTGCCACTCACAGGAAGCCATGGAGACTTTGTTCCAAGCCTCTCTTGTTGTTCTTGACTCTCATCCACTGCTTAAAAGCTTGGCTGGTATAAAAAAATGGGTCAAACCACGCTGGTGACACCACGGCAGAGACATGGCTCAGATTTTGATTTTCTGAGTCACCCCATCGAGAGGAGCGAGCTCTATCAGGCAGGGATATTTCCGTGCTCTCCCAGCACGCTTTCTAGGACTTTGTCCAGCGAGCTCTGGTGAGTGGGAAGCCTACTATGCGTCTGATTTTCCTGGATATGCTTCCTCCAACTGTGCAGGAATTCTGCCCAGATGAATTTCGAGGCAGCTCCACACTTGTCTGGGGTTCCCAGATATGTGATATCTCTACTTGTGATCATCCAGATGTGGTTGTTGTTCTAATCCCAGAGGTTCCCAGGGCACATATGCAGGGGTTTGCACAGTTCCCAGAATTCATTGCACGAGGAAGAACAAGCCCAGCAACAACTTTGGTGCCTTCAAAAATAGTCTCATCCATCTTCTCTCAATTCTTCTGAGTCATCTGGATAAAAAAATCAGGGCCAGAACAGGAAGGAAAAAAAAAAGGATAAAAATAAAATTCAATGAGATCGTATCTTCATCCAGGCTCTCCCCAAAGCACATCAGGAACGCAGCATCTTTTGGTACCTCTTTCACGTGTGAAGTTCCTAAGGTTCCCTAGATTTCTTCTCTCTTTAGAAGAGATAAGAGTGAAGGCCAAAGATCTACAAAAGCTTGCACATCAAAATAATAAATCCGAGTTCCCTTCGCTGGACTCCCATCAGTTGGGTCACTGTGCCAAGGTACTGAACAGGCGATGCTTTTAACCCCGGGGTTTGTGCACATTTTGTTGCATGCTTTGGGTTACTGGTTTGCTGAGAAAACAAATCTTCTTTCCAAGCTTCCTCCGTGAGCGGGACTATTTTTAAATGTTGACTTCTCTTTATATGCTGCATTCTTCGCTAGGGAAGCATAACACTACCTCCAGATGATGGCAGTATTTGTGACCAGGGACAGTGGAAAGCAGCAGTTTGATAAAGTCACATACCTTCAGATATGCCAAAATATCCAAGGGAACCAAAAAAACTTCTAGTCTTAGGTCTAGCATGCTTAAAATTTCATTGTCATCTTCAGTAAGGACACAGATTTACAAGGATTTTTTTTAGTATAGCCTTAGATATTCCCCTAAGGGAAAGAAGAATGGTTTATTTTCCAATGCAAATTGGTTAATTTTTAAAGAAAAAGAAAAAGAGACTTCCAGCTGCTGATGGCCTTGACAGAAAAGTCAGATCTATTGCCCAGCACAGCAGTAATATTTAGTGGGAGCAAACGGATGAGCAGCTCAGCTTTAAATTCTCCAGACATCAACAGTTGCAATCTATGTTCCGACAACAACATCCAGAAAAACAAAACAAGGAAGTTGAATGAACTGCAAAGAGATATGCCCTGAACAGAGCCAAACAACAAACAGGGCTCAAATCCTGACCCAAACTTCCCCACAGCCAGGGATGCTCTTGCTGCAGGCGCTGGGGCCGGGGAAGTGGTAACAGAGCTGTGACTCAACATCCTGGTTTGGCTCTTGGCATTCCAGAGGGCAAATATGTTCCTGCTTTCCTTGCAGCACAGCACAGGAAGGAAGCTCTTGAGGGCACAGAACTGGTGGGAGAGCTTCCCAAAGCTTGCCTCAGGCTGCTTCAGGATTGCTCAGGACTGCTGTGGAGCAGGAGCATATTTTCAAACTATTTTTTATTTTTGGGTGTCACTGAGTGAAGGTCTGAGGTCACTCCTCCCTCCCAAAAATGAGGCAGGAAGAAACAGAAGCACCAGAATACAGCTACTGAGAAAAGAAAAAAAGTGACATGGTGACAGAGAAAAAAGAAATGTGATAGTTTGAGGCACTGGATGTGAAAAGGGCAGGAAAACTAAAGCAGCAATAAATGTAGGAAGCATGAACCATAGGATGACCATGCCCATATTGTCCAGGCCCAGCCAGTGAGCTCATTTAAAGGGAAATGAAAAAGCCCCATATAATTTCCTAGTGCTCAGCAATGTCTCCATATGAGAACCTCTACTTAATAAACTTTGATCGAGAGAAGCCTCCCCCCATGGAGGACAGTTCACAAGCACTCAGGAAATTAGTGGGATTATTTCGGCCAGGCATTTGAAGACATAAATGTTTTGGATTTATAAGAAACACATTTCATAATCACTCTGCCTAGCAGTAGTTTGGAAGGGGAGGAGACAGGGCAGCAGCTCCTGAATGAGTATGGGGAAAGAAGAAAGACTCAACTGTTCTCGAGAAGAAAGCCCTGATTGTACTGTGAGGTTCCGAGGGTTTCACTGGGAGCACTGGGAAGTAATGGGCTCTTGGCCTGCTCCTGGAAACCCGAGTGGGGAGTGCAGGTAGAGCTGGCTGGCTGCACTCAGAGAAACAGCAAATTGGGGTAATCCTATAAAAAGGTCTTGGATGGCAAGACTATGGCCAGAGTCACTGTGACTTTCCTTTCAGCTGAGCTCCTCAGCTTAAAATAGGAATCCAACCCAAAATTGTGTATCCTGAACTCTCTGCTTTAGAGCAAATTCTTGTCTGCACGCAGCTGTTGCTCTGAAATGTGCTGCTTTTGGTTTTGTGGAGGAGGAGGTCTATTTAACTTGATTTTCCTAAGCAGTCACAGTGTAAGGCAGCAAAGGGAGTCAGGTACAGACCAGTGCTGTGTGCTCTGAACTGCCACTAATTTGTTGTTTCTGCGAAAATCCCTTTTCTCCCCCCCTCTTTGCCTCTGTTTCCTCATCTCTAAGAAAGCACAGGAGACAAAGGTGTCACTAAAACACTTGATGGATGACTGGGAAGTGCAGAAAAACTGCAAGGCCTCATCCCCAGTGAGCTGTGAAGTTTTCATACACAATGAAGCCAAAATGCTCCAAAAAATTTGTATTGGAAGCTGACAAAGGGAAAGAAAAGAATAGAGAGAGCACCTGAGCAGCACAGCTCTGACTGACACTCCCCCAAACACTAAGGGTTAATATCTTCCTTTGGAAGGACACAGATGCCCTGGGGTTGTGGAAGAGGAGGGGAATGAAATCCTCTCTTGCAATAAGGAGGGGAATCTTGGGGCAACTGCCCAAAAAGTGCGTCTCCTTCGTCTGAGTCAGGAAAGAAACCGTGCCAAGTCAATGGGATTTATTTCAAATTCTGGCTCATTTTGATTCCTATTAACTCTAAACGAAGACCAGCTGGGATCAGCCTGCCTTCCCCAGCAGCAGAGCCTGCGAGGACCAAACGGCCCCTCTGCTGCTGGAGAGCAGCCTCAGTTGCTGCGAGCAGCAATTCCCTTGGGATTGAGAGCTCTGTGATTCCCTGGAGGATTCACAGGGCTCACAGGCAACCCTGGTCCACTCCAAAGGTTTCAACGGATTTTGGATTTGGTGGACTGAGTCACAGAGAACAGAATAGTAAAAAAGGGGGAAGAAGTCCCACACAATAATATCAGCCCAACAACAAAATCCAGCATGTACCTCTCTGTAAGATGGAATGTTCAGAAAAGGCTGACCCTGGGGCCATCAGCACTGACTATCAGAGCAAGAGGAGGAGCTGATTGCAGCTCTGGGCAGAGGTGCCCAGGGATGATCACGTTGGTTCTAGAAGGGGAAGCAGAGAGACCTGGGCCTGCAGCTCCACAGAGAGGCATCGTCCTCACTCTTGGTCTCACACTCTTCAAAGCAGAGGTTTTTAGCATATTTGTCTGAATTTCTGAGCAGCTTTATTCACCTTTGATTTTTGATGCAAGACAAATGCCTGCTTATGGCTTTTTAGGGTGTTGGTCTGCACAAGGAATGATACTCAAAAGGCTGCAACTCAAGGACACACCACGGTCAAGTGCAAACACCTTCAGCTCTGGAAACTGGGCTCCAGTATGGAACTGGCCCTGCTCATACAGCAGCTACTGGGAAGGACAGGCTGCAGGGCAGGACTACAGGAGTTGTGATCTCCTGGTCCCCCTCTGCCACCTCCTGCATGACCCTGGGAGAGCAGTTTTACTGTGTATTGCATATATTCCTAACACATTATTCAAGGGCAGGATTTGGAGTAACACGACTCATTTCCAAGATGAAGGGTGTGAGGATCTCGCTGTTACCACGGACACACTGCCCTCCCCTGCACACCCAGCCTGGTCTCCATTCCTTCCTCTGCTCAGTCAGAGGGTGACCCCACACCCTCAGATGGGGGAGTTTAAGAAACTTCTTTCAAGTAATTACTCCACAGACAGCCCATGGTCCAGGGCACAACAACCAGCTTTTCCAGGAAACAACAACTCAGCACATTATTAAAAAAAAAGCATAAATTTCTGCATGGAGAGCAGAGATTAAAACCAGTGGTGACTCCAGGATTGTCCTTTTGCAACCTCAGTGTTTTCGGGGAGCTGAATGCCATGGATGTGGTGCTGCCAGCTGTGGCTGAGCTCATGTGAATGCAGTGAATGGTTGGATTCAGCGACAGCAGAGCGAGGCGCTTTGTTGCAGAAAACCTTTGAATCATGTTTTCAGTGGCAGGAAACAGAAAAGAACAAAGAGCAAAAACCACTCTGGGACAAATTCTGCTGTAAGTGATGTTTGGACAACTTTGTGAAAGAGCAATGTGTGAGATGAGAAGATGCTCCTGCTCTGCCCTGGCACTGCAGAGCCCAGACTGCAGCCCCAGCTCAGCATGGCATTGCTGGACCAGCGCTGCTAACTCAGAGCAGGAGGTCTGTCCTGGCCAGCAAGTCCTCCTTCCACTTCAGCATTGTAGCCTGGAGATGAGAGAGGGACAAGAATGTGATGGGAAGGATCCTCAGGACACCATCCAGAGCTGTGTGTGGGGTTGCTGCTGCTCTGGGGAGCAACCACAGTGCTGGAGCCAAGAGCCACGAGTTCACTCTGTGTTCTGTACTGAGCTGGAGAGTGGCTTGGTCCTGTGAGTTCCCTCCTCAGTTCTCCACCCCAGCGCAGCTCTGTCACTCTGCCCTCCCGAAGAGCAAACGAAAGGACTTTGGATCTTGTTGCACCAGAGCAAAATGATTTACACCAGCCCTTCAAGCTCTTCTGAGCTGATGGTGCACATCTGCACCCCACAGCAGGGCCGGCAAATGCAGCAAGATCTTCTCTGATGTAATTGTTTATGGCAATTTAGACCATTGGAGTGTCTGGCTCAAAGCTTTCTGACTCCTGACGTGGCTTGAATGACACTGCAGATAGAATTTCAGGTTAAAAAGGAAGTGGAAAGAAATCGACTCTGAGTTTTGCTGAACAATGAGGGATTTTCTTGTTTCAGAGCATGTTGCATTTCAGTACTTCCAGGCTCTCCAATTGCTTTCCTGGAACTGTAAACCTCTTGCTATCAGATGTCTGTCGTGGATGGCAACCAGCACATTACGAAAACCACAGTGCAGAGCCACGGAGCACAGCTGGAAACCCATCACCTCCCTCCGCCAACTGGCCTGGGCCTTCCTCAGCCACCGCTGGATCTGTCATCCTCCCAGGGAAGGGCTGAAATGCCGCGTTTTCCATCACTGCAGAGGAGAAGCAGCAGAGAGAAGCGCTCTTGGGGGGGAGAGGTTGCTCTCAGGGCCCACTCGCCTGTGACCAGGTTGTTGGTGGCACAGCAGTGACTTCATCCTCTGCCTTTCAGCATCCTGTGATGGGCAGTTGGCTCCTTTGCGAATGCAGGCTGCTCTCCAGGGATGTTCTCTGGGTGTTTCAGGCTCTGTGGCATTATTCCCTCACAGCCTTACAGATCAGCAGATAAATTATCTTTTTACTTTGGCAAACCACAGCATGACACTTGCACTGCTGATGGATGCCTGGCCAGGGTTCAGCAGGCTGTTGTACCTTCCAGTGTCCCCACATACCGAGGAGAATATCCTTGTCCTGTCTTGCCCATACAAAAGGTCTGGATTTCCAGCCAGTCCCTCTGAATGCAGATGCCCAAACAGTCCCTGGTGCTCTGCAAGGGGAAGGGATTTTCAGCCCTTAGTTCAAACCAGAGGGCAAATGGCTGTGTTCAGAAGAGAGTCAAGGTCAAGTGAAGGCAACAAACTTGTGTTAAAAGACAGAAACCACTGGGAGGAGATAATGTGCGGGCCAGCAGCTCAGGAAAGGTGCACATCTCTGGAAATCTCAACTGGATCTTGCACTGGTGCTCTGATTTCTCTCCTGTGGCCAGGGGCACAACTGGCCCATTTCTCCACTGAGCAGGAACCAGGGCTGAGCGGAGCAGTGTGAACTCGGACAAAGTGACCAGAAGATAGAGGAGGCTCACTTATCTCAGCTCCAGCTGCCCCGAGCCCTGCCAGCCACAGCTGGGAAGCTCATGGACCATCTCAGCTGCCAGGTTTGTTTGCTGAAATCCACTGGCTTTGAAACACATACAAACTACCCCTGGAGAGTCGACAGGGGCCTCCCTGCTGCTTTTTGTTTGAGATTCAAAACCACAGTGGAAACCGGTTTTCAGATATGTTAATGCTGGAAATGGCTGAGCCAAGTTAAAGCTAACGATCTCTGAAAAACATTTCCTGAGCACAGAGGGAAGTGTGGTTGTGCTCAGGCAGTCATGTGGTATCAGCATCAGGATGGCTGGCTGGAAAGTGAAGCCTTGCTCAGGAAGGCCAGATGGATCGCCAGGTGAGTGTCTCTCTTCTGCACAACCCAGAAGGGCAGCACAGTCCCTCTGTGCTTCCTCCAGCTTTCAAAGCTGCTCTGGGGTACATCCCTTGATCCGCCATCTCCAGGGAGCTCTAGGGCTGCAGATCCTCTCATCTCCTGCTATCTTTCATGCTGGCCTGTTGCCACATCAGGTGTGAGCTGGTCGTGCCAAATTTCTCAGCTCCTATACCTGCTCTGCCAGCACCAGCCTCTGCTCCAGGCCAGGATATACCAAACGGGCTGAAAATGGACCAGCAGTGAAGTCAGATCATTTCAGAGCAATCTGGCACCTCATTTCCTACATCTGTCACAAGGACACTTGACAGTGAAGTGTCACATTCCTGCAGACATAAGCAAAATAAAGATTAAGACTAAACATTTCGTTGGCGTTAAGGACAAACCTTCCAGACGTAGTGTGGCTGCAGAAACTTGTGATGAGAAGGGTTTTTCCAGAAGTTGTTGCTGTCCATGAAGGGCATGTCCCTGTGGGTCTCACCTCTGGAGTAACACAGGCACAAGCCAAGGTTTAGGAGAGTCTTGTCTGTGTCCACAACTGCAGATGGGCATCAGCTTCCTCAAACTAACACCAAGCTCTTCCAGAAGCAGAAGATGAGCTTCACACCCCAAAATGGAGCTCAGTTTGTTGGCACAGGTAACTGCACAGATC
The DNA here is from genome assembly GCA_013400735.1 of Pomatostomus ruficeps. Lineage (NCBI taxonomy): Eukaryota > Metazoa > Chordata > Aves > Passeriformes > Timaliidae > Pomatostomus > Pomatostomus ruficeps. The sequence continues at coordinate 776,192 of VYZT01063220.1, read as the reverse complement.
CTTGTGTGTGTATCTCTCCTACGAAGGGCACAGAAGCATCCACATCTTCCCTGTCCCCTTTGTAGCTGAGCAGGATATTCCAACAAACACTGGAGCTGAGGAAAAGCCCATGAAAACATCAGTGGATCCAGGCAGGAAAGTGGTGAAGCACTGAGGTAAGGACTTGTGGGTGTCATGGCGGGAGAGGCCAAATGAAGATGCAATAACTAAAGATGAAGTTCTGAAAACCATGTAAACTGATTATAACAGCATACCTGCTGATGTGAGAGCATAGCACTGTCACATCAGAAGCGTTTAAACCATTCACAACAGCGTGGTGTGGGACCAGTCAGCATCTGCAGCACCCAAACCCAACGTGCTCCCTCTTCCTGCAATCCAAGCGCCTCCAACACCTTCTCCAACCAATTTCTGTGCCTCCATACACATCCTGGACAGGCGTTTGTCATCTTGACATCTGCCCTTGGGTGAACACCTTCACGATTTCTCCATGACCACATTTTTTATTGTCTTTGCCCAGTAGCCTTCAAGCCTTCTGTGCATCCTGCAGTCTGTGGTGGGCTGTGCCTGTGGTGGCTTTTGCAGCACGTCCTCCAGAGTACGATTTGGCTGGATATTCCAGCTTCCAACCCTCAGCTGGAAAGGAGGGGCTTGCAGTTATCTCTAGCTGTAAACCTTATCTTGACAGAAGTCTGAGGAAGATCCCACTGATACTTGTACTCTCCATGGGAATGTAGAACAAAATTCTCAGTAACGGGAAGAGAAAAATTTTTTGTGCTTCTGTCAGAGGACTTCCATATTTAAATGACCTCAGTAAGCACAGGAACGCCGGCCTGTGTATTAGGTAACAGTGTCTGGCAGGGGAGGCAGCACTATCTGGAGACTATGCAGGTCTGAAAGTCTGCCTGAGTTTAGGCATAAGGAAATACAAATAAGTATATTAAAATAGTAGATGGAAATATAGCACTCTGCAGTAACAAAACCAAAAGGGAGTGATTATGAGCAGGAATCTTGGCTCTATTGACTCCTTTTTTTAAAAAAATAAAACAGAAAACATCATCATGTTCCCAGGGACATGCTGGCAAACAGCAGGGACAAAGTCTGAGAGAATCTATATTTTATACTTTATAACTTAATATGGCTTTTGCATGATTTTAGTATTTTTACTGGTTCTTAAAACACGCGCAATATAAACATGTGAAGCAGCCAGAAGTACAGCACATGGAGGGCGACAGTCCAGCCGTGCCAGCCTGCAGCTGGGAAGGAGCTGGGCTGTTGGGGACCACCCTTGCCTGTGGTATGATCCCAACCCTGAAAGGGCTCCCTGTTGGGTACAGGGGCCTGTGGCCAAGGGTGGCCTTATTTGGGGCAGGGCTACAGGCTTATTCTGCACATTTATGGTGCTGCGCTGCAGTATTAAGCCAATGTTTCCACTTTCTAGTCGAGTTGGTGCTCAAATCCCAACCTCAGCCCAAAAATAAAATAAATCCATCTCTTTTGCTGCTTCCATCCCTTCACACCCTTCTCCTTGCCCTCCTTTTAGCCAGCCACAACGTTACCAAAAGGAAAATCAACATTTCACCATGGAGCAACCACCCAGGGCTCAGCGGTCCCTGCTGCTTCCCACCCAGCCCAGGCTGGGATTTCAGAGCTGCCTTTAAACTTGGGCTTCTTGTTCCTTTTGCATCCCCCTGAGCTGGGCTGTCCCTCTGCTGAAAGAGCCTTGCAAGCCCTCGCTGCTGACAGCTCTGATCCAAGACAACAATCACAATGAATAAACCATGTCATCCACCTGATAAACTCCACGTTTCCAGCAGAAAGGCCTGACCTGCAGAGCAGCTCACAGGGGCACTGGGCAGAGCCATCCTTCACTGACACCCTGCTGCCTCTCGCCTCACAGCCAGAACCAAACCTTTTCTTTCTGCAGCCACCAAGATCAGACGTCCAAGTGAACCAGACATAACCAGGATATTCACTGAGGGTTCCGGAATCATCCTGCTGATTTCTTCTAGCTGTTTTCTATATTTAATGGGGAAATCTTAGAAGGGAGGACCAGAAGCAAGCAGGTAACCATCAGAGAAGGCACAAGGTGGCCAATTCCAAGCTCCAGGCTCAAGCCAGCTGTAGCAACCAGGAAAGCTCAGCCCCTCTCAGTCCTCTGCGCCTCCCCCCTCTAACCCTGTGGGGCCCATCTTACAGATGCAGGAGGGAGGCACCATTTCTCAAAGCCTGTGGCAGATCAGATTCACCTTCAAGTGTGAATCCTACTCGAAAGGCCAAACCATCTCCTGGACATAGTTTTTTCATGAAAACCACACACTTTACCGTAATATTTACAACAAGTTACATCTCAGGTGACCTCCTGCCCCAAGCAGTGTCCTGGTTCCCACACTCATCACCACAGGGAGCCCACAGGTCACCCGGGGCTGGTTTTGCAGACTCACTCGGACACCTGGCATGCCGGGATATCCCGGAGTTCCTTCTTTTCCCTTCAGTCCTTCATTGCCTTTTTCTCCTTTCTCTCCTTCCAGGCCTTGCTCTCCTTTGTCTCCCTGTGGAAGAGAGGAGGGTGGGAGGTTTTCATACCCACACAACACATGGGTCACTGCACGCGGCTCTTGCCAGGGAAAACCCCACCACATAATTAATATTTCAGGAGTCTGAGAGGAAGAGAGCCTGCAAGCAAAAGGATGAATGAGGATGAGTCATAACACACTTGACATTTAAAAAAGGAGCAAACCCAGGTTTCTTTCCTTTAAAATCTCTTGGCTGAAGGAGGAAGAACTCCCCCGTTACACAGAGTAACTTGAACCCCCTTGCTTCTCCTGCAATAAGGCCTGAACCTCCCACGTGAATGAGGCAGGCAGACAAGATTTGAAAGTCTCCCTTGTCTCATCCAGAAGCCCTGAGCTTAAAATGCTGAAAGACTTTTAATAGGATGGGGTTGTCTGGAGCGGCTGCTTGGCTCTTGCTGCCGAATAGAAATCAGCCCAGGGCTCCCATAAACACCCTGTGAAACTGTGTCACTGTGCCCTGTAAAGGATCTATGGCCTGAGCAGTGGGTATCCTGTCAGATCACTGCTCTGACAGTTACAGAATCACAGAATCATTTGGGTTGGAAAAGAAGTTTAGGATGAATGAATCCAAACATCAACCCAGCACTGCCAAGCCCACCACTAAACCATGTCCCCGAGTGCCACATCTAGGGATAGCGACTCCACCACTTCCAGTTCTATTGCCTGGCCACCCTTTCAGTGAAGAAATTTTTCTCAATATCCACTTAAAGCTCCCCTTGCAAAACCAGTCTTTGAAATTTATGAAAAAATCTGCCAGATAATAAAATTCCAGTATTTGGCAACAACAACCAACTGGAACGCAGACCAGAAATACAATCACAGAAGTGTAAGAAGTAAATTTGGAGCTGCTTTTCTTTTATCAAGATAAATAAAATATTGCAAATATTTTGTATTATTCAGTACTACCACTCAAAATTATAGAGAGACAATGAAAAAAGGTCAGTTTTATACTGAGAGCAGTATGTGCAGCCAACTAAACCATTTTCTTCTTGCACCTGTGTTGGGGGAGCTCAGCAAGGTCTCATCTGGTTAAAGAGCACAGAGACATCTGGTTAAGTGTCCAGAGACACATTTGGGGTGGAAAGAGCTGCTTTGGTTAAGAGCTCCTGGGCACAGCCAGCAGTGCAAGAGAATACAGAAGCCTTGACTGTCCTTAAGGAAGAGATTTGTGGTCCAACATTCAGAGATAAGCAGAAGTAGAGACACATGGCAAACAGTTTAACTAGAAAGACGCAATAAACTGCATTGTTGTGGGATGGGCTGCTCTTTCTTTCCATGGAACAAAATTGTTGGCCTGTTTGGAAAGGCTGGCTGTGCAGGGACAGGAATCAGAGTCCCGTTCCAAAGGCAAGTTAGCAAAATCACAGCAGTGAGATACAGAGCAAGCCCTGGGTGAGATCCTGGGGCTCTGCCAAGGCAAGGGGATCTGGTTTCTTTACTCTCTAACATTGCTCTGGTCAGTGGTGCAGGGGAGAGTGATGGACAATTCTTGATTTCCCTTGCCAGGCCCAGGAATTCCTGAGTAGTTGGAAATTTGATCTGTAAAGACTCAAGTAAAGCAGACAAATTGTTGGAAACCAGATTTTGAAGAACTTGACCTTTTTGGAGATCTGATCAGATGCCAAAAATGTGGGTAGAGGAGTGAAACAGGAGGGGTTTGTTATGTGTGCTTGCAGAAAAAAAGTCCTTAGTGAGTGCAGGGCAGACGGTAACTCCACAGAGCACCCAATAATCCTTTTGGCCTCATCCTGGCTCTGGGAGTCACAGGGACCTGAGTGCACAGAGATGTGTGTGAGAGCTGGAACTCCAAGGGAGTGAGGTTTACCTTGATCCCATCTGGCCCGAGTGGTCCGCTGTCCCCTTCCAGCCCGGGCTCTCCCTGTGGACAGAAGCAAACACCATGAGGCTGTGCCGAAATGTGCTTTTCCCTGAGCTTTCCGCAGCTGATGGGAGCCCAGCCCTGCACTCTGACACATGTCCTATCTCATACCCTCATGCTGAACAACCTCTTCCTGGAGCAAGAGCAGCAATTCAGCCTCTTGCTCTATTCTGAGCCACAGTTTCTCCTCCATGGACCCCCTGCTGGCCTGTGGGAAGCCCTCCTTCCCTGTGTGACAAGGAGCTCAGTCTGAATTCATTTAATCTGGGGCTTCCTCACCCTGCTCCAACAACTGACCTCAGTCCTGGGAAGGGACACAGCCCCGCCAGCCTCAATCCATGCATTCATCCCCTCCCACACGTGCACAGTGTATCCAGTGTTTCCCTGCTCAGAGCTGACTTCTGCTCCAGCGTCCCCAGCCCTGCATGGACACAGCCCTGGCAAACAGGAGGGGTCTGTTCCCACACTGCCCCTTTCACTCTTGGTGTCACAGCAGCATCTGAGAGGCTGGAGAGGCTGGTGGGCTCACGCTGATGGGCTCTGCTGGGAAGGCACCTCCACCACAGGGCCAGGAGGGTTACGGGATGCAGAGAACAGGGTCAGCCTGTCCAGGCTGTGAGAGAGCAGGGACAGAACCTTTGGGGAACTGAGGAGGCACAGAAGCTCCACCAGAAGGTGGCCATACTCACTCTTTGGCCAATGAGACCTTGCTCTCCAGGGATTCCTAACTGGCCAGGATCACCCTAGAAAGAAGGAAGCACACAGAGAGAGACAAGCAGTTTACTGACAGTGAGTGAACACGCAGCACTTCCCATTGCACTCCTAATTTTGAGTTTTTCTTTCCTTCTCCCACACAAACACCTTCAGTTGAGTTTTCAAAGGCACAGCATAGTGACAGTGCATAGGGACAGCAAAGAGGGACACATCTTACAGGCTCTGTTGCAATGATGCTTGACAGGACAGGGGTCACAGAGGGGTCTGAGCTGCCTGAAGCTGCAGATCCGGAAGGTATTCTCTGGCATGGTCCTTCACAGACAAGCAGCAGTGTGGGTGCAATGTGGTGTGGTGGCAGACACGACCAAAGTGAGGGAGAAAAAAACCAACAGCTCTTTTAGCCCCAGTTCCAGAAGAAGCTGAATCTTTGATAGCAGTTAAATGAGTGAACAGAAGGCGGTGGAGCTGGGAAACCAATGGATCTTGTCAATGTAGCACTGGGGGTGGGATGGCCACAGGGCAGCTGTGTCCCACATGTGCCCATCCAAGTGATCTGCTTGGCATGGAGGAGAGCTCAGGAAATGCAGAGGATTCAAGGGAAAAGGTTTGAGATCTCCATAAACCTCATCCCACAGCAAACTGCTCTGCAAGCCATGGCTGCACAGACCAGTCTTGGTCCAGCTCCTTGCAGCTTGGAGAAGGAGCAGGATGGCACCATCACTCCCCAACTTCCCAGCAAGAACCGCGGGTAAAGGGGTGTCTGTGCAAATCATCACATCCTGCTCCAAGGAGGGCAGCCAGGAGCACTGGAGCTGAAACACTCGTGCAGTGTCAGGACGTCAAAGACACAGTAGCTCCAGTGGAGTGTCAGAAGATTTGCCAAGGAAAACATGGCAAAGGATGGGGTGGGGGTGGGAGTGAAGAGCAGCACAGAGGAAATCGCATTTAATCCCCACATAGAGTTTGTTCAAAAGCTCTGCTCACAGGAGCAAACCTTCAAACCAAGGGGGGTAGGATTAAATAAAACCCCCTCTGAGCTGCTCAGCTCTGGGATTTCATTCAAACAAAGAGATGGCTTTTATGTGGACAAGAAGGTGCATTCATGGTCTGGAGCAGGGCACCCTTCCCCCTTAACCATCAGAGGAGTTCAGTCCCCAGAGAGTTGAGGCTTGAGAACTGTGGCAGGACCTTGTCTGTGGGTATTTTTAAGTCTGAGACCTTCCTATGACTCTTCTGGTTTCAAATGAGAAGCTGCCTGGATCTCTGAGTCTCAAGGACTCCTCTCTCCATTGAGATTTTGGATCTGCAAAGAGTTGAGCTTCCTTTCCAAGGCCCTTCACAGCTTTTGAGGCACAAGATCCCTGGGATGGGGCTTCTCCCCAGCACTGACAGCCTTCCCCTCAGGATGGGGCTCAGGAATTTGTAAAAATGGCTAAAAATTAACCCAACTTTAGGTTTTTTAAACTTTTATCTTTTGTTGAATGCACTGTCTGCTTTGGCTGCTGGAGGGTAAACCTGCAACGTCACTCAGTCCTGCAGGAACACAAGTTGCCATTATCTCCCCAGTGTGACAGAGAAACTGCACTCAGGGTTTTTCTTACCTTCATGCCAGGTTCACCTGCAAGACCAGGTTGTCCCATTGAGCCTGGCGGTCCCTGGGAAAAAAAAAAACCAACAAAATAATGAAAAAAACCATTGTAACCAAGCAGAAAGCAAGATCAAAGACATAATTCCTTTAGCAGAGCCCTCCTGGGACAGCCAAGCCCTGGTTGCAATGCATTTACCTCCCTGGAGCTGGCTCGGGGTCCACAGCATCAAAGAGGCCCCTCATGGCTGGATCCTGGGAGGGCTCGGATCAACTCTCACACCTCCCCTCTCCCCAGCCTCCTCCTCCTTTCTCTACCTCCTTCCAATCCCTCTGCTTTCTAAGGTTAGCAACCCCACCAGGGAGCAGCACTGGAACCAGCTGGGATAGAAGGGAAAAGGTCCAGAATTAGACGTGGAAGCTCTTTGCAAGGGTCCAGCAGGCTGGGCTGGTACGGTGGGTAACAGAAATGCTCTCCTGCAGCCCCACTTCTCCATTCCCACTGCTGTGAGCACCTCCTCTGCACCACCAGGCTCCTGTTGATGAGGGTCGAGCTACCCCACAGGCCACATCTTCCAGCTGAGCCTTTGCCCCCATGCCCAGAGAGGCAGGGCCATGATGATGCTGCCAGCCAAAGGGAGCTGAGGGCGGCAAGGTGACACTGAGCCTTCCAGCAGGAATTTTGGCCAGATTAGCCTTGACATCCCTCAGCCAGCTGTGTCTGGCTGCACAGGGCCACCAAACATCCAACGGCCAATGCCTGGGCTCAGAGCAGGAATCTACAGCCCAGGACTGGCTGAGAGAAAGTTTCTCGCTCTTGCGTGAGCACAGATTCTGGTAGAGGGGTTTGGCATCCCTCAGAGAGCCAAAAATGAGTGCCTGACCTGGAAAAAGATAGGAATTAAGATAGAAAGATGGAAGATGTGAGAATGACCTTGCAAGCTGTTCTCACTCAGTCCAGCTCCACATGCACCCCTGACAGTGGGGTCACAGTCATTCACTATCTTTAGTACTGAGATCTACTGGGAGCTCTCATCTTTGTACATTTGCTCCTACCTCTGGGAAGCGTGGGGAATGAGAATCTCTAAAACAAGCCCAAAGATGGGACAGTAAAGCTTCTCTTTAAAGGATTTGAGTGGTTTATTTACTTATGATATTTGCATTCCGGACAACAATCTCCCTTCTCTTTACAGTTGGAAATAAAGGAAAAAAGGGCACATAGTCAAGGGAGCTACCCAGGGAATAAAGCCAGTTCCTGGCTTGCTGAGATGGATTCAAGCAGAGGAGGGAGCAGGGTGTGTGTTTGGTTTGTGAACAAATGGTCAAGTCACGCAATGAGAAAACTCAACTTCCAATGAAAGCAAAAATCCTGCTTTGGTTTCTCCAGAGGTGCCAGTGCAGAGAAAGGCTCCTGGAGGAGTCACAGATTTGAATGAAGCTCTTTACTTTCTTGGCTGGCAGCATCCAGAGTGGCTCAGTAGCAGCTTTCCAGCTCTCCAGTGTGGTTTACCATGCTGAGAGCTCGCTCCATGCAGTCCAGCAGGCATGAGAATGGAAACTTTCGTGACTCACACACTTTGCACAGACTGCATTCAAAGCCACCTCCATGTCTGCGTTACAGCTCAGGACCCAGGGAACGGAGCTGCGCAAGGGGAGCTGGCGCACGTGATAGAGAGAGCCAAGGCTGTGTTATTTTAAGAGGAGTGAAATAAAGCCAAAAGTGCAGCGGAGTTGGGGGAAACCAGGGAGGCATCCCCTGCACTCTGCTGGGGCACCGTTTGGCAGCTGCTGCTCGGTTTTGGTGTGTTTGTGCCACTGCTTCATGGCAACCACAGCCCAGCAGCACCGTCAGCAGCAAGGGCGTCTCTGAGCTGTCTGCCCTGGCTGCAGCAGCCTCTGCTGGTGCTGCCATGGCCCTCTGGGTGGGCTGGCAAACCTCTGTCATGTGAGCAACAGCACCAGGGAGAGGGAAAGACCCGTACTCAGTCTGGGGTCCCTGACTCTGCACCCTGGTGCAAAACTTTGGTCCCTGGCGTGGTCACCTTTGAAATGTATCTCCTGTTGAGAAGATGGGTCTGCACTTCCACCAGCTGGGTGTCTGTGGCCTGCGACCAAAAGGGTACTCAAATTTCTGATTTTCACAGTTTGTTTTGGAAGCTGACTTTCAGACTTAAGGGAAATCCTCCCTGCTTGTTCCACACTTCCAGGTGTGGAGCGATGTTCCCCTGCACATTTACTTCTCTCTCAGTCCTGCCACTCCTGAGGGAAGGGGAAAACAAACAGGGACAAAGCTCAGACCTACCTTATGCCCCATTTCTCCCAAAGGCCCGGGTGGCCCCTGTGGTCCTTGGGAACCCTGCAAACAGAGACACAAGGCTCTTTTCACACAACTCTCTTCATTTCTGAAGGGCCATCACTTCCATGGTCTGTAAGGTAAAACACCAGTTCCCCCCTACATCTCAGAGGAGTTCTCACTGTGCAACATCTGGCCAGTGGGATGGAGAGGCCAGCAGTGGGTGTGCTGAGGCACCTTAACAGGCAAAGCCCTCAGAAGACCCTTCATCTTCCTGGCTCCCACCTAAAACTGAGTGGGGAATCTGAAAGTGTCTGGTTTGCACTCTCCCTTCACAGCCCAGCACTGTTGGCCCTCCCTGAGGTCTGTGTCTTTCCGCAGTGACTCCCCCAAAGCTGTGGGCTCAATTCTGACACCATCAGCCTCCCTCCTGCCTCCCCTTCCACTCTACTACACCCCAACTCCTCCTGTTACATCTGACCCTGCCCCAGACCCAACCTTGCCCTTCTTTTCTGCCTTCCCTTCCAAAATCCACCCCAGGCTGCATCCTACACTCTCCCTGGTTGATCCATGGATCTCTTTTGCTTTCCAGGGGTCTGACCTCGTCTTTCCTTATGGCTCCCAGGACTCTAGCCAAGTCTTTCACGTCTCTGACCATGCTGGAGTTGGCAAGGACAGAGAAGCTGGGAATGGGATAAGTGGTGGGGAAGAGACAGACAGAGAAAGAAATGAAGTGTCTGTGTGCAAGGAAAGACAGATGGAGAGAGTGTGATAAGACACTTGCCGGGTCGCCTGGAGCCCCTTTTGCTCCTGGAGGTCCTGAAGGTCCTTGGATACCCTAGAAAAATTAAAAACACCAGGGTCAGCTCCAACCCAGCAGCAATCCTTCACGTCTCTTGGCAGAAACGTGCACCTCAAAAATGCTTCAGTGACAAGAGGGGAGAGTAAGTAAGTAAGTAATCCTGTAAGTGTGAGACAGGGTCCAGATTCTTCATCCTGGACCAGGACTCAAAAGTTAAGGACCTGAGGTTATGAAAAGCAGTAGAAGGGATGGACACTTACTGGGAAGCCACGTGCTCCAGTCTCCCCTGTCTCCCCCATCTTGCCCTGTGAACACACAGTTACAGCAATTATCAGCTGGGGTGTGCGGACACACCTGTGGTGCTCTGACCTGGAGGGCACTGAGGACATGGGGGTGTCCGCAGGGCTGGCAGCTCTGGCTCTCACAGAGGACATACCTGCAGCCCATCTGGGCCCACCCTGCCTCGCTGCCCTGGCTGGCCCTGCAAAAAAAAGACAAAAATATGTCAGCAGGAGCACAAGCTGTTGGTGATGCTCTCCTGTCCCAGCCCATCTGCTCTTGCATTTTTGTGCATCCAATTTCCTTTCCAGTTCCTGCAGCTTTTGAGAGGCTAAACACACAGGATCCTGCCCCAAGGAACACCCCAACCAGCTGGGAGTGTGGGCAAGGGCCCTGATGCCAGTGCTGGATAGATTTTACTCTGGTTGCAAGACAGACTCATCCCTGCTGGTTGATCCTCATGGAGCAATTGAACATCCCCTGTTCCTGGAGGGGGATGTGACCTTGATCCTGCCAGGAGCATTTCCCAACACAGCTGAGAGCAGCCTTGGCACTCACCTTGACACCTCGCGACCCTGGCTCGCCTACTGGTCCGTCAGGCCCTCTGGCTCCCTAGAAGAAAGCAAAAGAGAGGCAAAAATAAGAACATGGAGGATATGGCTCTCTGGAAAATCCAGCTGTCACTTTAGCCTTGGCCACCAGGACAGCCCATGAGATCAATCTTGGCTACGCCAACTCATACCTGCCTGGGTTGAGCACAGCAGCTCAGAGCCCAGGACTAAAAAGATTCTTTCTGTGTTTTGTTGCTTCATTTCTCATCGTTACCAGCACACAGCACTTTTTATTCCTGTTAAACCAACTACCAACCACACACCCAAGCCAGAGGAGAAAAGCAGGCCAGGAACAGCCTTATTTTCAGACAATGCTTACATGACAACAGTTTTGCAAAGCACAGACAAACTTGCAATTCCAGCCTTATTGACAGCAAACCTCTTCCTTCCTAGAAACCTTGCTTTTCCAACGCCTTTGCCCTTAACCCTTGGCACATCACACTCTCATGGCCACAATCAGGGCAATAAAGCTACAAAATATAGAGGCGCACAAGCCCGCACTGTACAGCACCTTCACATCGTCTTGGGCCCCAAATTCCTCCCAAAGAGAAGGGTGTATTTACTGGCAGCTGCACTCCAAGCCCTCAGCTACAGCTACGTGATATTTAAAGATTTGGCTGCTGTTAGGGACCAGGCAGGTGCTTGTGCAGGTGGAGGTGGGGAGGGTCTGGTGCCATGCCCAGCTCTCCTCCCGAGTGTGTGAGTGGGCGGGGGGCACAGGGACCTTGGGAGGGGTGTGGGACACACACCCTGCAAAAATGAGCAGCTGTGAGCAGCTAAAATTAATCAGTTCATGGCACAGCTTGGGCACCACTGAGGAAGGGGCATCCTTATTCTTTCAGAGGGCTCCAAGTGAGGAAAGCCCTGGGAAGAGAGGAAGGATGTGATCATAGAATCCCAGAAAAAGTGTTTTGGGTTGAAAGGGACCTTAAAGACCATCTGTCTTTCAAGCTCATTTCAGGAAAGCTGAACACACAACCCTCTGCACAGTTTGACCCCCAGAGACCAGTGCATCACACGGACAGGGAATAAAGAGCCACAGTGCAAGAAAATAAGTGAGTTAAAAAAGGGCATATCAAGAGACTCTGTTAACAGACGTCATGTTCGTAATCAGTTCATGAGCTCAGCTGGGACTCTTAGGCGCTACTGCAATATAAATAATAAATAAAAACACAGAGCGGTGCTAGAATGTAGTGGTAAGAGGAATTCTGAGAGCTGGCCAATGCAGAAAGGGAAAACAGGAGCCAATATGCTTAATCGGATGCAAACCCGGTGCCAAAAGTAATAACAGGGCTAGGGAGCCAGTGTGTTAGAAAAGCAACTCCAGGATGACAGGCAAAGAGAGAGCCTCACAAAGAAAGGCAGTGTACAGCAGAAATGTATAGGAGCCCCAGCCAAATTATTACAGCAGACAAACATTGTCAATATAAAATAATGCAAAAACTTCTACTGCGCTTGGCAAAGCCCTGTGCTGCTGAGAGGAGCAGAGATGGAATAATCAGGAGTCTGTATTGCACTGCCTGTATGGCACAGCTCTGAAGAACGCTCAGCCTGGCCTCCAGGACAGACAGACAGAGGGCTGTGCCCCACATGGCATCCCCACAACCGAAGGGGTGCTTCACAGCTGGGGCTGTGCTGCACAAATGTCACTGCACCTCTCACCAGCCCAACACCCCAGCTGTGGCTCATGCTGGCCCCTAGATCAGAGAGCAGTAAAGACCAGAAGTTTTATTAATCCATGTCCCTACAAACCTCAAGGCACAATGACAAAGCCCAGAAGGTCATTTAAAAGCAGGGCTACTGACAGCTCGAGTCAGACAGCCCCGTTCGTTGGGGTGGTGGAAGAGCAGGGCTTGGAGGCATCTTGGAGCCTGCCTGGGGTGACTGGGACACCCAGCAAATACCCAGACCTGCACTGGGAAGGGAGATGTCAGCAGGGGTATGATGTTGGCACTCTGGGAAAGCACCCCCAAAAATCAAATGCTCTAACAAACTGTTCCTCTCTCTCTGAGCAGCCACTTGGATATTTTGTGCAATTACATCTTTACTATCTGAGATGATGTGGTGACCTGTTAGTGAAGCAGGGGAAGGATGTGCAGAGGGCAAGGATTCCTTAGCTCAGGCCTGGAAGAGGGAACAGGGATCAGAAGCAAGTGGGACATGGAAATGACAGTGATGATCCGGGTTAGAGTTGGGAAGGAAACTGGAATGTGTCTGGCTCCTCCAGACCCATCTTCTGTAGCCTGTCCTGCCCTGTCCAGCCCCTTTGCCAGTGCTGCGGCTGCTCTGAGCCAGGTGGAGGCTGTCGGGTGCCCTCAGTGGTGGCTGTGGCTCTCATCAGGGCTGGCTGGGGAGGTGTTTACAGGATCCTCCTCTCTCCCCGCAGAGCCCTGTCACCAGCATGGCAGGATCTGCCAGGGCAATCTCACATCACAGCAGTCACCTGCCTAACGCCATCACAACGCATCTCATCAGCATCTGAAGGAGAAAGGGACCCTCTATTCTCAGATGCACGCTTCATCTTCTCCAGCCTCCTGGGCTGAAACCTGCGATAAAGGCTTCCCCTAATTCGCTCTGACAGGAAAAGCTACATTTAGTCAATTAGTTAAATCTTTAAAACTCTCTTTTACTGACAGTGCTGGTTAGAGATGAGTGAGTGAGGTCCTGGCAGCTCTCCAGGGAGCATCCCAATGCCAAGAGCCTCGAGGCACAGCACGCTGCCCTCCCCCTGAAGACGTGGCAGGCTGGCCTGCAGGCAGGGCTGAGCACTGCTGCTGGGCTCCTCGTGCACCCTCAGTGCCCCTCGGTCAGTGGAGGCCAGGACAGCATTTCCTGAGCTGAGGAAAGCCAAGCAGAGCTATCAGAATCCCCAGACTAAACAAGGGGTTGTGATAGGGGCCAGATGTGAGCAGCTCACAAACACAGGGGAGCTCAGCTCCAGGCTTTGCCAGTCCAGGTGAGGCAATGGGATTATACCCTGCTGCTGGAGCAGACAACGTTCCTGCAGAACTGTGCGCTCAACGAGGTGTTTCTGCAGAGGAGCACTGCATTTCCTCCTGTGAAACACTGCTCAGAGCTCAGACACGGACAGTGACCAACCTCTGAACAGCTGCATGAAGGAGCAGTCAGTAGCTCCTTTCCAGAAATCCAAAGCTCCTTCCTTACCCAGTTATCCAAATATTGATGCTCCGCTATCACAGTCTGGCCAAAAAAAAAGCAAGCAGATGCCTTGTGTGAAGCCAAAGGGAGCCATCCCTGGCCCCGGGTCTGGAACAAACTTTTCCTCAAACACTTCTAAGGCTTTCTCAGTCAGCTAAAAAGATCCCTGGAAGCAAAACAATACCCTCCACTTCTCCATGAACAACAACTCAGCTGGGCTTGGAAAGGCAAATATTTTCAGGTTTACTTAGATAACACCATTTTACAAATCCCTGGCATTTACAAATTCCTGCAGTTGGTGGTGCTGGAAAGCATGGGGTCCATGTGGCAGAGGCAGCAATTCCTTTCCTCTGGCAAGGAGCAGCAAAGGGCCTGGAGTGCAGGAGTGCTCCCCTTATCTTGGATTTGCAGGCTTCACCTGGGCAGCAGCTGATGCAGGAGCTGGATGAATGAATGGCACAGTGGAAGTGTGCTTTGGGATTTGAAAGGCTCCTCTGTATCATTCAAGCCAGAACCCAGAAGTGAGAAGATAAAATTCTAGAAATATTGACAGGCACCTCGGCCAGGAGAATGGGGCACAGTTAAGGCACTTTACAGCAGGATTTCAGGTGCAGCTTTATGATGTGAGTTACAAAATCACGGCTCTGGTTGATATTCAGCCCTTCATAGAGATTCCCAGTCTTTTTGATGACATTATCCTTAGGAGAGCACGCTGGAGACCACACATTTTCCTGCTGTGAGGAGCTGATTAGCAAGAATGTGCTTTAGGATTTAAGTGACACAGGGCGAGGGGCTTGCTGGACCAGCTGCCTCCAAATTTAAACCTTGATTTGGTTAAATAATTAGGTTAAAGCATGTACATAGCTGTCACTAGCTGGATGTTAAGCACATGTCCAAGTGTTACACTGAGTAGAGACAAAGGGAAATGAGCCTGGGCTCACATGTTCAAGTTTCTTCTCCTTAGGGAAGAGGAGAACGGAAATAACGCTTGAGGAAGATTGTTCAGTATCAGTTTGGTGGAATAAAAAAAGACTTGGGAAGGAACAATAGCTCTGTCAGGACTAAGAAGAAAGTTACAATTAAAAAAAACCTTTTCTTTTTAAAATATACATATCTTGACAATATAAAAGCTATCACGACATAAATGCAGACCCCAAAAAGTCTCCATTGTTCTTTGCAATCAAAACCATATTTGCTATTTAGGTTTCCTTCCAAAGCAGAATTACTTTAATGAAGCATCCACAAACAGAGCTCATGGAATCCACAAACATCTGGCAGGGGCTGTATTCATGTTTCCACTCGGAATTGAATTACATCCCTTCTGTAAGCTAGCATAGACAGAGGGTAATTTCTGAAATTACAATTGGGGGATCATTTCCCCATCCTGAGTAAAGCAAGAGCCAGAACTGCAGGAGCAAGCAGGCAAACATAGGATGCCATGTGCCTGGAATATCTTCTGAGAGTAGGAAGAGAAGGAAAATGTGAATGAGAGAGATTCAAATCAGAGATCCTCCAGGCAGGAGATCTGCTGGTTCTTACAATACTGACTTCCCTACATCATATCCACTGAAATCTGTAGAATTTCACAGCAAAGCCCAGGTTCCTCCTTTCTGCTGGGGAACTTAGAAAGTGTATCTCTCTGCCTCACACATTCTGCATGGATGATATCACTGCAGTGCTCAAACACACCAGATCTCCACCACAGCCCAGCCCAGCAGTGGGAGCTGAGAGCAGCAGCACCAGCAGCAGATCCAGAGGCTCAGTCCTTGCTGGCAGAGCTTTAGGCAGAGTTTTACCCCTCTCCTGTCCTTAGGGCAAGGTCAGTTCCTTAAGGTTCCCTTTTCCCCAGGCGCTGCCTCCTTTCCACCTCAATGCTCTGCACGTCCTGGGGTGACTTTCTGCAGGGCACTGCAGCCTGTCAGGACACAGCCACTGCTGCATTCCTGGTCTGTGGGGCTGGGATGCCCTTTGAAGTCTGGCTGCCTCGGTGGAGGAATGTCCAGAGGGAGTGACTGGCACAGGATCTGCTGGACTGAACATCTGGCAAGGAAATGCAAACCCAGGCCATGAAGCTGAATGTCCCTACTATACAATATGGCATTTTGAGGGTGGACAGTGCTGGTGGCAGCTGATGTGCCACAGGATTTCTCTGGAGGGTTTGACACCCTCTCTCTGGATCCAGCTTGTGCAGCACACAGGAACCTTACTCCCCAGGGGCCACTCTGCAAGTGGGGAGTGAACTCCATGGGCCATCCCACCAAGGAGCACAGAGGAATGGGAGACGGTTTTCCCAGTCACAAGGTAAAAGCTGAACCCTGATAAATATCTGCCAAGCTTGGATGTTACTGGTGTCCTTCAAGATGTGATTTTACAGCTTAGAGCAGTTCCAGGGTACATAACTCTGTGGTTACAAAGCTTTCTAGTTGGTTATTCCATCTTCTCTTGCTGGTCCCAGCTATTTGAAGAGAGCATTCACTCTGGTATAGGGAAACAGACAATCCTTGGCTGCCCTGAATCCCCCAGGCAGAAGTTGCAGGAGAAGCAGAGAGTTGGAGTAGGTAAAATGTATCGTTTACTCCAGTGTAGGTCTTTGAACATGAAACACGGAAACAGATCCTTGGAGGGAGAAATGCAAAATATGTTGTTGTTGGGGCCTTCAGCAGAACCCATGTATGCTATTAGTACTTTGTCAAACAGCTGGACAGGGAAAAACAATCCAAAGCAGGGATGCTCCTGCAATAAATATCCCACTGGAGAAGAAAGATTGAAGAGCTCAGTGGGACGAGGGCTGGATGTCACAGGCCGGAAAACAAGCAGCTCTGGCAGGTCTAGAGGTCACTGTGCTGTCAGCTGTCACCCAAACAGAGCAGGGAGAGCCACACAAGAGCTGACTGTGAGTCTGTGAGCTCTTTATCGAGGCAAACACGGACTCACAGCACGGTCAGTGGTGCCAGGCAGTGCCTCACCCAGCACTAGGCTGGGGCTGCTCTCGCCGGGCAGGGTGAGGAGTCACCTGTGCTTGCAGAGTGGTACTGCTGAGGTATGTACAGATAAAGTCAGGGCTGGAAAAGTCCTTAGAAAGGTACAGAACATGCTGATAATTTGATCTACTGCCAATGCAAAGCACATCTTCCTCACACCCCTGTGGAGCCCTGCTGGGACATGTCAGTCCTGTGAGACTGGAAGGGAACACCTGGGTAGAACAGCTCAGCTCCATTTCTGACAGCCTTGTCTCTTAGTTCTATGTCATGACACAACATTTCCTCCTTCGTCTGCCTCTGGTTACATCACAACACTTCATATCTCAGCTACTTTTTCTCCCATAGCAACGAAGGCACCTTCTCTGGTTTTCTACCTGCACCCTGTCCCCCAATCCATCTACACCTTCAGACAGCTAAATCTTCATCATCCTCACCAGAAGCACCCACAAACTGTGTTTTGACATGGCAGGCAGTTGGAAAAGACAGGCTGGACCACTCCCACTATATTGTCTGCACTGGACACCCCTCTGCCCTTACACATCCTTTGCATTCAAGTCCCGGCTAAGATTTGTTTCCAGGACCACACAGCCTTTATGTGCAGCAGAAACGTGGCTGGGGAGGTGCTGCCCAACTTCTGCTCATCTTCACACCCCCAGAATAAACCACCAGATTGTTTTTCCAATGGCTGAAAGAGGAGAGGCATGAAAGCTCATGGAGAGTGCTCACCCTGTGGCCTTTCATCCCTCGGATCCCTGGTGCACCACGGGCTCCTGCTGGACCCTGGAAGGGGAAAAGGGAAACAAACTGAGGGTGGAGAAGGAGGAAGGCAGCAGCTTTGGTAAGACTGTGCATTCCTGTGTGATCTGCAGGGGCCTCAGATGCAAACCCTTGACCAGCAGACTGGTTCATTAAACCCTTGCCAAAAACATCACCATGTTTACTTGTCTATAAATGGCCTTTTTTTTAATAAACTCATGGATCGTCCTTGGATTGTGAACATTCAGGCCAAAGATCCTGGCTGAGGTTTGTGTGCTTAATGACCTGCAGCCTGTTATCTGTGTCAGTGGTGTGATGTGAAGAGAAGTTGAACATCCAGAATCCCCTCTGAATCTATTAAAAGCAGCTGTTGCTCAGCATCTGTTCAAAAATAATAACCAGGATCTGATTTTTAGATGTCCAAACACAAAATCAGACACCTCATCTTGGATGTCCAAGTTTGATCTTTTCAGCCAAATACTGACTTTAAGTAATTGTTGCCCTGTTAATGCTGCCTAAATACTGATACTGGGAGATAGATACTAATTTAATGTGGACTGTTGGTGTTGTGGATGATCCTGTTCTTCTTATAATTACAGAAAGATTTCAGGTTTTCTTTTAACCTGGATTTGTTCACACTTGATTCATTATCGTGCATACACAAAATGCAGAAAGCCAGGTTTTTTCCGTGATAAAAATATTTAACAGAGTCAAAAAGAAAGGATATACTTATTTGCAGTTGCCTGTATTTGTGATGACAGTACCTCTCAGTTTTGGTAGTGAGGTCAGCGGTGACTGACACAGGCAGTGGATGTGCCAGATGCCTGTTTTATAGAGATTTTTATGATAACCATGTACTGCAATGAAATTCTTAGTTGGTATTTGGAATCTCCTCTGGAAGTCTCAGCCTATCCCAAATAGCTCATGAAAATACAAGGACAGAAACACTCATTGTAATGGCAAATGTTGAGGAAACAGCTAGATACCCTGCTGGAACTGTTTAGGAGAAGATAAGTGACCTTTAATATTCCTATATATGCACATTATTTTCAAAACTGTGTATTAACACAAAAGATGCACCATAATGGTGAGTAACAAGAGGAAAAAGGAATTCACAAGTCTCATTAAGCTGGAACCCAGGGCAAAGTTTCCTACCATTGATTATACCTTTGCTTCCCATTTCCAGTCGTCCTTTGTTGAATTAATCAGTCACCACTGCTAAGGCTCATTCAAAGATTTTAACAGTTTAGGACAAACAAAAACTGCATGCCTCAGGTCTGGCTTGAAAGGCAAATAAGGAATGTTTGGTGGAAAAACAGCTGGAGTTAATGAGCGGGGATTTGATATTAGGGGATTATTTGATTTACTGGCTCTGTGGGGAAGTTTGGCTTATTGAATTATGACTTTTTAAAATGCAGTCGTGGAGTAAACATTTTGCTTGGACAAACTTGTTATTTGCCTGCAGGGAAGAGGGAACTGAAGGAAGCAGAAGAAGCTGGGGATGGTCTCAGCTCGCAGAGCTTTGCTGCGAGGTTTTGGTATCTCCACCTGGATCTGGTGCCTCAGCTCATGCTGTTGTTATGCCCCAGTGAAGACAGACAAAATCTGGCCTCACTTGAAGGTACATTTAGTGGTGCATGGGACGGTGCTCAGGGCTGGAGCTCTCTGCCACAGGGCCAGTGCAGAACCTGCCTTGGCCAAGGGCACTCACAAGCCCAGAGAGGAGGGAGCCCAAAGCTCCAGCTGTCCCCAAGTCAGGTAGCAGCCAACACGACAGGAAGTTGCTCAAAATGGGACATCTGCAGATCTCCAGCTGCCTCCTAGGCTTCTGTCAAGTCCTACCACAAGGGGTCACAGAGCAGCTCCGTGCTGGGGGCTGCTGGTGGCATTGTGCTGCTTTTATTGTAAGGACCTGGCTGGTGCCACACTGCTGCTCTCCAGGCAGAGATGGGTCACCCTGAGGTGCTGCTTGACCTCAGATTTTCTCTTTTCCTCACCTCCACTGACTTGCTACTGTACAGCCTATGCCCAGGCAGCAGCTGCCTGCAGCCGGTGTACCCAGAGTGTCCCCGAGCTCCTGGCAGCGGCAGAGCTGACCCCGATCTGGAGGCTACACCTTTGGCACTGCCTGGGCATTTCACTGCTGTGATCCTCCTCCCAATTACCAGCACTGTGGGAATTCACACACTGAGCGAAATCCATTCCCTGCACCCACCAGGGCTGCCTTTTTGCTGGCTCCAGTGGCTGGGAGAGCCCGAGCTCCGTCTAAACAAGGGCTGTGGGAAACGGGAGCCAGGCTCAGATCTGCCTCCATGGCGATTGTGCGCTCCGGCCCCAGCGTGCCAGACGAGCCTGCCCTCATGGAGGGGCTGTCTGGGGCTCTCATGCCAGCGGGGGCTTTGACCACACATGCTGGCAACACTGCGTGGTGTGGTCACCGTGATAAATGACTGCGATAAATCACCGTGATATATCCCTGCATCACATGGTGTGATTGCCACACTGCCAGCGATTCCCAGCCTGGAACACCTTGAACTAGGGAGCTTGTGTCCTGCTAAAAGTTTGAGGCTGGATTGTGACTTTGCATCCCTCCTTAGGGAAATGGTCTACAAAATTCTGAATTGAGCACTGCGCTTTTTTGCGTCTCTTTCCATGTTTCTCCCACCCGTGTCCCATCCCTTTCCCCTTATCCCTTGTTTGTATCAAACTCAAATAAACTGGAATACAGTTGCTTGACTTAGCCCATGAATGCCCAGGATATGGTAGTACAAGGTGATGATAGCTTTTACTTACTGTTGGTCCAGGGATCCCGGGAAAACCCACTCCTCCTGGCATCCCAGGATGCCCCTAAAACGGAAGGAAGAAGAACAAGCCTGCTGTGAATGTCCACAACCTGCACATCCCTTCTTCCTCCGTGTGGGAAGACAGGAAAAAAGGCATCGCTGGCTGCTTGCAAGGTCAGGCAGACCTGAATTTGTAAAATTGCTCAGGGACAGAAGGAGATGGCCAGGCTGCCAGTAGCCCAGCTCCAACCTGGCCAGCTGTATCAGCAGCAAGGTTTTCTGAACAACCCAGAAGAGAATGGGCTGAATTAATATGAAAATATATCTTTGGGTCTTGTACTATGGTAGACAGGAAACAAGGGGTAACTGCTCGACATAACTGCTGGGGAGAGGCTACACCCCAACATCCAGTCAGTCAAATGGCCATTCCCGTCCTCACAGACAGGGCAGGAACCTGCAGCTGTTGCCATGGAGCTCAAAGCCCAGGAGAAGCTGCACCCTTGGCTGGGACAGAGACAGAGAGGTGGAAGCAAGAGCGAGAGAATGCAGACTTACTCCTTACCATCGACCCCTTGACTCCTGGAGGGCCTGGGGGTCCCACTGAGCCACGGTCACCCTAGGAGAGACACAGGTGCATAGGGAAGAGTGATCTAGAGCAATAAAACAACTAGAAAAAAGCTACAAATTCATGTCTATGCCATCAGCTTTCTACCAGAAATGCTTCCAGCATCACTCTCTTTCCATCCATCTCATCAGAGCAGTGGAAGGATTGCAGGAATTAACTAATCCTCCATACCCCAAGAGAGGAGATTTTACTCTTGCCATCAAAACCACCAAGAAAGGAAACAGGCACATCACCTTCAACTCCAAACACTGCTAGGACTGAACCCAAGGAAATCCCCAGCCATTCCCACCCAAGGCATGACACGCCTGTTCTGCAGTATCACAATCCCTACACATGCTGGCATTTTCAGAGCCATGAATTTGAAGTCTGCTGTCACGAGGCCCTGCTGAGAGCAGGGAATCACACTGGAAAAAACCAGAGATGCTGCCTGGTGCTTTCAGAGGAGACTGCGGGTATTTTGGGGGAACTCCCTGTCCTGTGGCTCAT
This sequence comes from Pomatostomus ruficeps, assembly GCA_013400735.1. NCBI lineage: Eukaryota > Metazoa > Chordata > Aves > Passeriformes > Timaliidae > Pomatostomus > Pomatostomus ruficeps. The sequence goes on along the minus strand of VYZT01063220.1, from coordinate 754,666 downwards.
ACTGAGACCACAGTGCCAGCAACAATGACCTGAAGGTCTGATTTATGAGGGGCTCAGAGCTGGATGACTCCCTGGCGCACCCTAAGGATATGCTCCCTTCTAAAACAAGCCATTAAAAAATTAATGCACCAAAACATCACTTATTCATTGCAAAAGCCTTGCTTATCCCCACATGCAGACCATGTCACTTCCCATGAACACATCCTTGACCCAAAGGCAGGAGACAAGATGGTTAAGCCCCCATGAGCACCACCACAAGCTGCCGATGTGAGGGTGACATGAAGGTGTAGGTCAGCAATGGGACACTGACAGCTCCTTTGGGAGACAGTGGCAATTCCCACACAAGTGTCTGTACCTTCCCTCCAGCCCCAGGGATGCACTGGGAATTAGGTGTGTGAGGTTCGTGTGCTCAGGGGGATGAGGAAGGAGGATTTAGCAAATGCTGCCAATTAGTTTACGCCCAAACTCTGACCTACCTTCCAACAGCAAAAAGTGTAAGGGAAAATATTTTCTGGGCTCTAAGGAGCTTATTAAAAACAAACCCCAGAGTTTGTGTTGTCACCAGTTGGCCCTTGTAAACCAACGTACGGATTTTTTTCTCCCTGAATGGATGGATTTTATTAAGTGTGTATTAACTGTATTGTTCTCTTTGATAATCTCTGGATTCTACTGGCTTCAGCCTTAAATTTTGCAGCTCTCAGGATGGACGTTGCTGACTCAGCTATGTCTAATGAAAGCATATTTCCCACTTCATTTAGCTCACAAGAGCATAGTAAGTTGTATGCCAACTGGAGGCCTGGTTGAGGTTTTGATTTGATGATTGCTATTTCTGTCATCCCTAAATTTGTCCTGGTAGAGAAGCCTGATGGAAATCCCAGCTGTGCTGAGGATCTCCAAGGGCAGATTTTCAAAGGACAAGCCCGAATTTGCCTTGACTCCAGTGTAACATCATCACCATTACAGAGCTGATCTGGAAGTTGAGGATAGCTCATGTGGTCAAGGCTTTGGCACGGAAGGCACAGGGACAGATGTGAACTTAATGGAATGGGGAAAAGGATCTTCCCATGTCTCCTGCATGGCAAACGCCTCATTCCTCATCCAATTCAGGGCTGCAGCTGCCAATGAGACAGCTCACTCAGGCACCAACCTTCTGTGTAACCACCCTGGACACATCACAGACTTCATTCCTCTGTTTTCCTTCTCTAAAACGCAGCCCACATCATGTCAGCCCTTTTAGTTCTTGTGGGCCTTGACAGCTTGGACTGAGGCTGATTCTGCTACTGCCCCTCCGAGACCCACAGGCTGGAAAAGCCTTTCCAAAGGCTGTTGTGGACACACAATAAAATGGATCTGCAGCAAACACAGTATAACTGTCACAGTCTTTACATCATTACCCAGAGAATAGGGCTTGAAGCAATAAAAGTGAGAAAGAGAGCACTGATGTGTGGAATGCATCGTTTTATGCTCTTCACTATCTTTATGGCTGCACTGTGAATAATTAAACCCCCAATGAAAACCAGCAGCATGCAAGTGAGATACAATGAGTGACACAGATGATTTGTCTTTGGGAGCTGCCTCTGAATAAAAGTTTACACTCTAATAGAAAACAAATTAATGTCCTTTTAAATTTTGATGTGAAATAAAGCCCTTTTCTTCCCCTGGAAGAGATGTGTGTCTGTACTGTGCACAAGAGGGCACCAGGCCTGAGTGTGCCCAAAGGGTCAGCCAGATGGGAACGTTCTCATCCGATAAAATGGGAAATATTTGGACCAGCCTTTACTCAGATGGGTGGCTGCACTCTTGTACACCCGAGAAATTGCTGAAACCTCCTGTTCAATGCAGGCTCAGCCCTGGTCCTGCATGACCCCCCGGCAACCCAGAGCACAAATCTGTAACCTCAGTCCCATGGATGGCTCCCACAACCAGTAACACAGGGCTGATGGATCCCTCATTCCCATAAAAACTAGAGCTGACTGTTAAATACAAACCATCTGGCACCTTACGAATGAAGAAAGTTAATTTTTCAAAGAATATTCGACAGCATCTCCCTGGAGGGCAGTGCACGTTAATTCCTGAATGAGAAGTGGATGATTTTGACCTGGTCCTCATCTAGCTCAGACACCCTGGACGTGCTTCATTCCCAGCTGGGTGTTGCACTCACATGACAACTTAAATCTCCACAGCCCTTCTCCTGCCCCGGCCTCCCTCATCCTGCCAAAGTTACAACAACCATTCCATCACAAGCAATCCTACCTTTTCTCCTGCTATTCCAGGCTCCCCCACCGGACCAATGAAACCCATTAGACCCTGAGGAAAGAGAAGAGCACAATTAAATTTTCAGTTTTTATTTGCTGAGAAAGTAAACAGTTCCTTTGGTCCACCTTGCTGGTTGCAATAGCGCAGCATCCCTCATATAATGCTCAGTAATTCCTACTGGCTACCAGAACGGATGGAGTTGCTCCCGGCCATGGGAATGTCTAACTCCACAGCTGGTTCTGCTTTAGGCACCAGCTGGGACAGCAGCACGAGGATCTGCAAGAACCACAACACACAGCACAGGGATGAGTGAAGCGCGTTTCGGAGAAAGGCCGAGTCCATAGGGTGGCTTTGTTCTGTGAGCTTTTCCCGAAACAGCTTCCCCAGGAGCATCTGCCCCAGGAGCTCCTGGGTTGCACAGAGACAGACTTACCATCACTTTAGCTGCTGGACTGGGTAGGCTTCCTCTGGGTTAATCCAAGCTGCCTCAGCCTTTTTTGCAGACTATTTTTGCCCTGGATGGTGTCGTGCTAGTGGGATGCCAGCAGGAAATAAAGGTCCCCTCAGCCAGAGGGGCCAGCAGGGCAGCGGATCTCGCACGCTGCTCAGAAACCATCTTGGAACAAACCTTCGGTCTAAGCTCAGTGTTTAACAACATTCAGGATAACAAAGAGGCAAACAGAACTGCTTTGAATTAAGAAGATGGAAACAGCTGCAATCTCAAGCGAAGATTGCTGAGAATTGAAATACAGCAGCCTCCCTATGAGTTCCAGCAGTTTCTGGCTCTGGAGATGCAAGGGACTGTCCCCTCTGCCACTGCAGGCGCTTGCTCTCACTGCATGCTCCCATGGTCTTGTCCTGAGCCCCAGAAAGGGTCACTGGGAGACAGAGATCCATATTTAGTTCCTCCGGTGAGTCTGTAGCTAGAGGGATTCATCTCCTGTTGAGACACTTCACAACCTGCCCACGCTTGGCATGGGTGGTGTCAAATGAAGCCGTGCCCCAGCTTGTTTGATTTTAAGCAACAGTCTGATTGGTCCTGGGGGGTGGCTGCTGAGCATGTGGGAGCCAGGGAATGAATTCTCCAGCAGTATCACAGTGTTCGTCCTCTTTTTTTAGAATAATTTGAATTATTTGATAACTAAATTGAATTAAATTGCAATTAAAAGCCATCCTTTGAGATCTCTGGAGACAGGAGCTCCTCAGGCTGATGGGCTCAACAAAGGCATCACTCACCGGAATGGTCAGCCCACTTTGCCTCTTGGAGGGAGCAGCCCCACACTCTGCTCTGACTGCCACTTGTCACTCTGGCGTGGGAGCAACATCCAGGTAAAAAGTATTTGGAAACACTCATGACAGTCCAGCAGGTATGTCAGAGCCTGGAGTTAGATGCTTGTGTTAGAAATTCATCCAGAGATGATGACCAGGGAACTGGCAGGCCGCTGTGCCATGATGGAAATACCAATCAGCCATGGGATGACAGCTACAAACAGAAAAGCTCCGCTGTCCTGTAGGGGTGTCACCAGCCTTTCTGAAATGGTCTTTGCTTTGAAATGGCCTTTGTGTCTGAAACTGAGGCAGTCCTGGAGCACAAGGGCGTCACCGTGGCCAGGCTGCATGGACCAGACACCTGTGGGAGCAGAGCTGGACTCTTTTGCCCAGCGCAGGAATTAACGGGATCCAGAAAGCTCTGCAACATCTGCCTGTGCGAGGTTGCCACTGGGTGGCATTGCTGAAGGCTGCTGGATCAATTGTCCTTTCAATTAGGTACAAGTGCAGGTACATAACTGCACCCAGCTTCTGAAGTCTTCCAATAGCCCAAGGCCATGAAGAAGGCAAATGTTATGGCAGAGAGTGGCAAAGCAATGAGATCCAACACGGAAATGCATTGCTATGCAAAAATAGACAATAAAGCAAGAAAGAATACATCTCTTGTTCATTTCAAATTTCTTGGAAAACCACAGAACTCTTTCTCTCTCTCCTGGGAATATGCTCTTTAAGAACTTTCTGGTTCCTTAGGCCAGTCCCTGCAGCAGAGGGATCCCTGCTCTGCAGCAAGTGTTGGTACCATTCAGAACAAGACTGTTCCAAACTCCCTTCCAAGGGCTGCTGCTTATCCAAGCTCAGGCTTGAAGGCCAATCTTCAGCTCCACTGTCCATGGCAGCATCAGCTTCCACCCTAAAACGTCTCTCAGGAATCTGGGTCATGAAGCCAGATGTGCTGGTGGTGCTTCCCAGGCTGGCCTGCTGGTGCTTTGCAGAGAGGTTTGCAGGGATCTGAGCACACCAAGAGCCCGCAGTGCCCTCCTGAGACAAGCGGAGCTGTCACAGATGTGCTGCTTGTCATGGCGGCTGGTGCAGAAACTGCTGGCACGGCCAACACTGGCCCTGCTGCACAGATCAGTGTTGGGATGGAAGATGAGCACAGCCAGCATTTCACTCCAAACCCAGGGGAAATTCTGCCTGTGCTGGTGCATCGTGGTACTGCTCAGGGGGAGATGTGACTGCTCTCTGTGTGAGAGGAGCATCCCATGGCATGAACGTGAGACTGAGAGCAGGGACCCTGTGGCTTCCAGCACAGTAGCTCTGCAGTGTTTGCAGCCATCACCATCTGCTCCAGGCTAAATTAACCAACATTGCTGTGTCTGTGAGCAGACACAACTCGAGATAGATACGTCTACACCAAATAAATCTCAGTAAATTATCAGGAGTATAAGAAAAAACAGAGGGAGATTGGGTAATGATGTTCTTCGCTGGCCAAAATGGGACAGACAGACACTAAAGGCAAGGAGATTTAGGTTTTAAGACAGAAAGATTTAGGTTTTAAGAACCAGAAGAGACGCCAACGGCAAATATTTAATCAAAGCAGACACGAATTATGGTCATTACATTAAAATGGCTGTGGCGCAACATATTTTTCTCAGGTTCCCAGGGTTGAACAGAGGGCCTGCACCAAATACAACTGCAGGCAGTGTGTGTAATGATGCACGTGAAGTCCCAGCAGCAGTGGCTGCCCGGATAAGGGCCCACACTATACAGGAAAGAATGTAAAACATTTATATTAGACGGGAGTTCAGCATGTTGCTCATGATTCAGTCTGCTGTATTCCCCAGCCAAGGGCATGGCGGAAAAGGGATGGAGATTGTTAAAAAGTTGCTGGGGGCTTGGGGGGGGGAAGGAAAAGAGGGGGGCTGGTGGGTTGTAATTCCTAACTCCTGTCTCGCTTTCCCCATTTATTGTCCAGCCCTGTCATAATTAAGCCCCCCCTCTTGGCTCCATCAACAGAGAGCAAGTCAGCAATGAAGCCTCGCATAAATCATAGCCCATTTGAGAGAAACAACCGAGCGGCGAGCCCAGCGTGAGCAGGGTCTCCCAGGGACGGGACCGCCAGTCGCTCCCAGCGGGAACTGATCACGGCCTTTCTGTTTTACTGGTTCGCTAGAACTCAAAACAAAACAAACCAGGGACAAAGGACGGGAGGGAGTAAATGTACAATCCTCCCATTCAGATGAAAGAAAGGGAAAGTAAAACAGTAAATATCACAGTTTAAGGGAGAACGCTCTGACCCGCAAAGAACAGCCATGTGGTTTAACCCCATGTGCACCAGGCTCAGCCCTGCCCTGGCGCCGCGTTGGGCTCCCGCCACCCTGGGGAGTGAGGGAAGGGAAGGTGGAGACACACTGTCAAAACACTGTGTCACATCAAAGAGGCTGTGAGCACCACAGTGCCTGAAAACTCCTGACCGAGAGGGCTGGAGGTCAGAGACGCCGTGGAGGAGGGTTGGGAAAGGAGCGGCACTAAGATGTGGGAAACGCCAGTGCAATTCTCTGCTCGGTTCTTGGTGACCCTCTTGACCTTGGCCAAGTCAATCAAGACCTCCCCATGTCAGATTCCACCTGAAACCTGACATTACAGCCTCTCCTCCTTCAGAAGGGGAAATACACAAAGGAGATGGTGCTGTGTCCTTTGACAAATTATCTTAGAATACTGAGACAACACACTTTGACCTTGAAGGACAAAAGACCTCCAAGGGGCCTTGGCTCTCCTTGCCAGCACAGAGCGATGGGTGTGAGCAGACCCTGACACAGCCCTGTGAGCGAGCAGGGCTGTCACTTCTTGCACAGGGGAAGGGACTCAAACAGCTGTTCCTGCTATGACAGGATGTCCCCAATCCCATGAAGGACACAAGTGAATTGAAGCTTCTTTCAGCTGGCACAACTCTTCATTGGGGTTTTCTAGTGCCAAGCAGGGGGTCCCTAGGATGGCAGCACCTTCCTACCTGCTGCAGGGTGTTGCTTCTCTGACCTTCAACATGGACATTTTGGTGGCGTCCTCCTGCTGTGCATTCCCAGCTCTGGGACAGGAAGGCTGGTGGCTTCCTTGGCCAGAGGCCCCGTATTCCTCTTCATATCCTTCTGACTCCATGTACAGGCAAGGAAGGGTTAATCCACACATTTCCAGGGTACTGGGGCGTCTGGCAGCTGGAATCCTTCCAGCACATGGAGACAACAAGCATCTCATGAATGATTTTCCTGAGTCTCTGTCCTTGCAGTGGAAAAACAACGCACCAGGGATTGCCCTGTGGCTTAAAACCTCATTTTTCAATGAGAGCTCAAGTATCACTGGAAACCTTACAGAAACTCCCATCTTCTCCTAAACAGACGTCCCTAAGAACGGGAAGAAACCTCCAATGAGATGGATGGCTGACCTCTTCTCGTGCTGAGGTTTTCTTCTCTGAGAGAACCCAAATTTTGCGCAGAGCAGTAGGATTGAGAAGTGTGACCACCCTTATTAAGGAATAGAAAACATCAAGGTCTCCATGAGAGAAAAGAGGGTGAGGTGATGGTATCTTCAGTGCCAAGAGCACGGGCCCAACTTCTCAGGGCTCTGCAAAAAACCAACACAGCCCCAAAACCAACTGCTGAAGTGTAAGTGGAGGGAGGAAGGAAACCCCAATGCTCCAGCATCGTTCAGCAGAGGTGTGATGGCAGAGGAGGTTATTTCTCATTAGTCTGGTGAGACATTTTTGTTCCAGTGACTGGACTGGTTCGGAAATGGAAACTCTTTCTGGGTGATATTTCTAGACAGAGACTAATTGACTAAGAATAACACAGGCAGCTTTCCTACCACTGTGCTGGTTTCAGTGTCAGCAGAGGCCAGCTGTGTTTTCTTTTCGATGAACAGTGCCTACAGTTCTCATCCAAGGTCAGTCCTGAGGGAAGTTAAAGAATAATAATCCTAATGATGCTTTGTCCTTCAAGGACAACATCTTGTTAAGGATCTCAAAGCACTTCTAAATATTCATTTTTAACGGTATCCACAGGTGTCACTTCCGAACACGAGGCCCTGAGCTAAGTACTGCCCAGGGTTGTCTCACACCTTCCACAGAAGGGAAAACTGAGGCAGAAAGCACTGGAAAGTGCTGCCTGAGATGGTGCAGAATCTGATAAAGCTGCAGCTAGAACTCAGATGTGGGGAACAACTTTGCTCCTTCAGTAGTTGCTCTTCATGGAGCAAATTAACAACCATAACACAGAAATGGCTCTAATTTGCAAACAGAAATAACCACCTTTGATACACACTGAGGCTGGTACCAGACTACTGGTGCTGAAAAGGATCCACCTTGGCTTTTTTAGACTTGCTTGGTCAGAAACCCTTGGAAGGAGTGACCCCCAGCTGTTGCATACAGGGCAAAGAAGTGCCCAAGAGGCTGACAAGTTAAACCAAACCAAACCAGGCGTGCTGACCATCCAGCAGGGAAAGTGTCGGGAAGGACAGCAGTGGTGAGAAGCAATACCCGCAGTGCCAGGGCCAGCTGCCACAGCCAGCTCGCTGTGGTCATCAGGAACACACAGAACATGCTGGAGGCTCCGTGGCTTCAATTTCAGGGTTGTTCGTGGACAAGTTTGTTGGTTTCAATCACAGAGGCGTGGGAACAATTGTTGCTTTTTCCTTGATGCCTGTGGTTCTCCCAAAGCCTATGGGGATAATGCATGTTCTGGGCTACACCAGTAGAATGTTCTCTATGGAATTACAACAAAATGTGGCTTAGTGTCTCTCTTCCCCAGGGTCTGGTTTCTTCAGCTGCTCTCTCTCCTCTACTCCCCCAGAAATCCAGGGGAAGTGAAAGCAACACAGCACCCAAAGCAGAGGATCTTACCCTTAAAATCTACATTGGCAAGGCCTGGAACCTGGAGCACCAGGGCTGTGGGCAGCTTTGAGGTGGCCAGAAGTCCCTGGCCACTGCCCTCTGCCTGCACTCTGGGCACCCAGGACACGTTGATCTTTAAGGAGACAAGGAAAATAAAGAATTTACCTGCTCACCAACTTTCCCAGGTCGGCCACGGTTTCCTGGCTCACCCTGCAGGACAAGGAGACAAGGACACATGGGTTACTTGGTGCTGCCTGCCAGACCCTGGACACAACATGACTCTTTGTACACCCATGATTTGGGCTGCTGCGTGTGAATCGGGGAAAATCTGTGAGAAACAACATCTTACAAGTCCAACTGTGACTTGGAAGGTAATCCAAAATAAGAAATATGGTTGACATAAACACAGAACAAACATTTGCTGTTCTGGAGAGAAATGCCCCAATAGCTGGTCCTGCTGTAGTAAAATAACCTTCAGAGAACCACACTGAAACATAAGATGTCTACTGCCCTGTGGCATAGCCCCAGCCTAGTCCTGGTTACTTTATCCCAAAGTTTTACAAAGTTTAAGAACAAAAGACAACCCAAATGTTCCCAGGCAATGCTGCACCCTGACCGTGCTGTTATGAAACCTCAGACAGGCGCACGTTACTGCCACACGGTGCTTCCACAGGAAAACCACAGCAAGAACCTGTGTGAGATCAATCCCAGCACAGGAAGAAGGAGTTCAGAGCATGAAAATGGTGAGGGGTGAAGGAGAAAGCAGGAGGAGGAGGATTTCAAACCCACCAGGGATGAGGGCAGCTGGGGCAGCACGTGGAGGCAGTCGGAGTGCCCTGGATGGGCCATCCAGAGGCCAGGCTCACCACTAACCAGCAGCGTCTCTGGGACAGCAGCTGTATTTTCTCAGTAGGCAGATACTCCAGATGTGCTGCCAGACCACATTTTTGCTATTTACTGTTTGAAGAGGTTGTTTTTATTGGGTTTTCTCTTTCCTTTCGAGTGCGGGTTTGTGGAGCGCACTGCCCTGGGATGGCTCCTGCTGCTAATTAGGCAGCAAAGATAGGAATGATGTGCATTGTTTTAAAACAAAACCATGGAGAAGCAATGGAAAATGAGATGATGATGGAGGGAGGAGTTGGTTAATATCAAAGGAGGAACACACTTGTTTATAATGGCTTAAAAAATGCACCAGCATTCTTTTTGAAGAAAGAAGCAGAAGCTGAGACCCCAAAATTCTGGGAAAAAGAGGAACCCTCAGTTCTCTTGTTCTCTCTGGAATGAATACTTAGGAGAGTGGTAAAGGTGAGAAAAGCAATTTCCCTCTTCCTTTCCTCCCTTTTACCCACTGCTTCCCTGATCAAGAACAAACTCTTTCCTCACCTTCAGACCGTTGGGACCAGGTGTTCCCGGAAATCCCTTCCGACCAGATCGACCCTGAAATACATGGAAAAACCATAAACACCAAAAGCCTGCAGCTGCTTGGGTCACAGGTGCAGCTTACATGCTTGTGAGATAAAAGAGATAAAACATTCATTTTCTGATTGACAGATTATCAGCTTTCAGGATATTTTACTGTCCTGTGGTGACAATTACGTACATACCCATTACAAACTCCTGAGCTGGCAAGCTCGCAGATATGGTAATATTCTTTTTGCTTCTTCTAACCGTGTTTCTGTGATACATCACAGAGGTCAAAAGGACTCTCTCTGACTGCCCAGTTGTTTTTCTTTCTTTTTCCTCTACTCATTGAAAAATACTATAAATCAAGGAAGAAACATCAGGGCTGGTCACAGAGATGGTTTCCAGTCAACGTCATTTATCTTGAGGATGAACTGTTTAAACGTTAGAGGGTTTTTCAAGGTCTGAGACTTTAGGCAAGTTATAAACTCAACACCCTGTCCAAGACACTTCCTGGACTTTCAGCCATCCTGGATCAAGCAATCAGTCAAGCCCTGGACAAGATAATAATTCAGAGCAGGGCAGATTAACTTCCCAAACCAGGAGGGTTGAAGTTTTATGAGATTTAACTACAATTCCATTGTAAGGTCATCAGAGCTGGTAATAACTGAGTGAATAAATGACTGAAACCTACCTCTGGACCAGGGACTCCTGGTGGTCCTAAGGGTCCTTCGTCTCCCTGAGGTGAAAAGAAATTAAAATAAAAGGCAAAGTAGTGACAAAATTTGGACTCACCATGCAGCAAGAATGAAATGCTTGCAGTATGAGCAGCAGTTAAACAGAGGCTGTGTGCTCAGCTGTCACATTTTTAACAGCTGAGTTGTTGCTTTTCTCAACCTGGAAATGAAACTCAAGATAGATTTTACTATAGGAGGAAATATAAAAGTGGATTTTTATTTGGAGGCCTCCAGGGGCAGTTATGGAAGAGTGTCCACGAAAGCCCAGCCCCACAGGGGTACACACAGTTTTATAGGTTTTAGGAAATTAGCATAATTGATAAAAAGCACCAATTAGGAGGACAAGGGGTGATGCAATTCCCCCCCAGGTCAATCCTTTCCTCTGGTATCCTCCCCTTGGTACTAGCTGGGTCTCACAGACCTTGTTCTCAGCCTTGGTTCCCAGGAAGAACCAAGACAGGATAAAGGCTTTGTACCCTCGGGGCTCAGAGCTCTGGAATTTGTTTTGTCTTCTTGCCTAGGAAAGGGCATGGAAAGCTACTGGGAAAACCAGCCACTAATACAATAGGCTACAAATATATGTGCAAAGAACACAGAGAATATAGAAGGAAAAAAAAGGCAAAACCCAAAACGGCATCAGAGTCCTTCTCCATCTTAGAGCAGGCTCGGAGGTTTCTCATCTCCCTTCCCCATCTCAGGAAAAAAAGTTCTCAACTTCTGTCAGCAAAAGCCATCCAAACTTTGACCAAGGCAACACCAGTTGATTTGGTCTGTGGTGGGCTGGATTTGGCCAGTAGGGTACCCTGGACGTGCTGCCGTAACTCTGCTCCGTTTGATTCCGCAGGGATGGGAATGCTGTAGAGCTCTCTACTCTTTTTCTTTCTTCCCCCCTTTCTTCTCCCTTCCCCCCCAAAAAAGCATATTCCAAAATTTCCCACAGAACGATTTGGCAGCTGTATGAAGGTTTTCCTTTTGCTTTCAGCTGGGAGTGCACATGCTGCAGGATGGAGCTATCACAAAATCTCACACAGCAATTGGACTCGGTCCTCTCCTTGGCTTTACATCAATTTCTAACGTGATATGATCAGATCTGCAGTTTCTAAGAGACCTTCAATTAAGCCTCACAAAAATTATCTCAAGTGTCTAAAACCAACTGCCAAGAGAGAAATTAAAAGTGCCCTTGGCAGCCACAGCCTGGCTGCTCTCGTTTCGGTGGTCAGCTGTGGTAATGAAGGGGCACTGGCAGGCTGAGGGTGGGACTGGGTGTCAGGAACCCAGCTCCACGGGCTCAGACAAACCACCCACAATACGCCACATTTCCAGGGGGATGTAATTCAGAGCCCTGATCCAGTGCCCCGGGTGACCACGGTGATAAGGGCTCAGTGCTGTGCTCTGCTGCACACTCAGAGTCCTTCAGCACAGCTCGCACCAAACTCCACGTCCATGTCTTTGGGCTTACTTTTACGCTCACTAACTAGAGCAAATTGAAGGCAGCTTGGTCATGCCTGCCTGAACCTGGAATGCAGGGCTTCATTTCCCTTTGTATTTTGGCTGGAATATTTTTTTTTTTTCCTATTTCACTGCAAATAAATGAGCTAATTTGCATTAATCCCATTTAGAGAACAAGCAGAAGGGTTCCTAGAAAAAGTTAAGAATTATTAGTGCTATTAAAACGAGCTCCTGCCCATGCACGTGCAGGGGATTATTTACACAACGTCTCGTGACTCTGGACAAACAGCTTACACTGGCCTGAGTGAGAGGAAATTACACCAGTGTCACTTGAGCTACAACAGGGTGAACAGGGAACCCAGACCTTCTCTGCTGCCCCCATAATGTATTTGCAGCTCCAGGACAATTAAACCAATGACAATTGTTCCCTTCTTAACAACTGCAAGTGGAATGATGCTTCAGGTTCTGAGGTTGTGAGTGAAAGCTGCAAGCCCTGAGGTGCTGGGCAAATGAATTCCTGCAGAGCAGCAATTCCCATCTCTTTCTCTTTTTACAGAGGGATGTTTCTCTGTATGAAAGAGCAGAGTCTGCAGGTCTCATGGTTGAAAAGGAACACACTTAAAAGGAGCAGAAAGCAAAAGCCAGACCAGGGCATATCTGTGCAAGGGAAAAGAGCTTTAATGCCCATCTGGGGGTGGGGCAACAGGCTTGAAAAGCAAAGCCAAGGCAGAATTTAGGGCCAGGAGATGCCAGCAGTGACTGAAAGCAGAGATCACAGGACCTGGAGATCACACAGCTTAGAGGAATCTCCTCTTCTGCAAGTCTCTGATCACTCAGTATAAGCATTTGCTTCCAGATTCAGAGGGACTAGAGCATTTTAAACCACAGATACCATTTCAGCATGTATTGATTTACAAAATTCAGTGTTGTTCTTTAAATCAAACCTCTTTCGAGCTGAGGACACTCACCTCTTGTCCAGGCAGTCCTCTTGGCCCAGGTAAACCTCGTGCTCCTGGCTTTCCCTGAGAAAGAGCCAAAGGAAAAGATACTCAGAAAATAGAAACATAAGCTCAGAAGGGCAATTAAAATGAGAAAGTCTCTTTCACAGCCACGGGACATTATCCAATGTCAATTTTGTTACAGAAAAAAGTCTGAAGAGAAGAAATTGCTGCACTTGGAGGGACCTCAAGCCAAACAGACCAAGCTCAGATGCTGGCCAGGACAATCTTTAGGAATCTCCAGGGTTTTCTCTCTTCCCCCTTTCCCACTACTTTGTTTTCTCTGGCTGCTTCCAACCCCACACAGACCTGCAGTCTCTGCTGCACTCACCTTCAGACCTTCAGGACCATTTTCTCCTGGTGGGCCAATGTCACCTGGGAAGCCCTGGAGAAGACGAGGAACAGTCAGGGTGCATAGGCGGAAATCTGCAGGCAGTGCCAGCCTCTGAGAGAGGTTCAGTTAAAGGCTGAGGGACAGGATGTGTCACATGCTGGCAGTGCCCGTGTGTGGGCCACCACGGAGCAGCACCATCAGTTTGATGGAGGAGCAGCCTTTCCCAGCAACTCCCTTTAGGTCCATCTTCTTACAAGATTTATTGCAGTGAGGGCCTCCCTGTCATCACGCAGCCCAAAGCGGCAATTTGGGTTTTAATTAATCTTTGTAAGTCAGCGCATAATCTCTGTGCTCCAAGAGAGGAGCTGCAGCCTCGGTGACAAAGGGAAGCAGGGGAGGAATAAGAAGGGTGCTGACACCCTCATTAGCTGCTGGTAGCCTGGCAGGGCTCCTACCCACCCACCCACCGGCCCTGGCCCTTCAAGGAGGAAACAAAGGAATCCATGCTGATTTCCAAGAGCAAAAAGAGATTGCACTCAGCTGAGAGCCCTTCCAGACCCTGCAAAATACCAGAACGCTGATGAGGGGAAAGCAGACCATTGGCTGTGCTGGAAGTGGTTCTCTAGCATCTTACAGACCTTGTGTGGTTGCTTAGGAAGGAGGAAAATGGTGGTGTGTTGGGGGAAGCTCATCCTGCATTTAAGGTATCACTGTGGCTATCTTTTGGTAAGGGAAGTAAGAGGATTTTCTACTTTAAATGGTATTTTGAGGGGGAAGAATTGGAAAAAAAAATCCTCCATTTTATCTACGGCAAAAAAGGGGAAAGAAAAACCAGGAAACCATGAGATGTAGAATGGGTCATGAACCCATCTGGATCCTTCCCATCCCATCACCACTCATGTGCCATCATATCCCAACAGAGAAGTGAAGCCCTTGGCTGGAAGGATGTGAGAAGGAGGTGGTGGGACATACCTCAGGGCCAGGTGGTCCTGGAAGCCCCACTGATCCTTTGTCACCGACTTTTCCCTGCAGAAATCAGAAAAACATGGGGAAAAGTGAGCTGGCTCCTGGCTGCCAGGTTTCCTGTTTAGAACAGCAGAGCCCTGCCAAGCTGTCTTTCCAGCTGGGCACGGAACCTTTAGAAAGGGAGATGAGGAAGCAGAGGGTGCTTGGTTACTTACCAGGGGGCCTGCTTTCCCTCGTGACCCAGGGACCCCAGGCAAACCCTGGCTGCCCTGAGAGAGACACATTTTTTCAGAACACGATGAGGCATCAGAAAAATCCCAATTCCCCAGGCTCCAGCTTCGCTGCAGAGCGAGGAGCATCTCCTAAAGGCTGGACTCAGCCCTGCATGGAGCTGGGACAGCTGCACTAATGTCAGCGAGATGTTTCTGAAGACAGCTCTGAATTTAGCCCCGAAGAACATGAGCTGCTGCAGTTGGCTGTGGCTCAGAGCCACAGAGGCTCCAGCACAGGGCTATGTGCAACATTTGTCAGCCACAGCCAGTATCACATCGAGTCACAGGGGAGAAGTCATTTGATCAGAAGTTATACAGAGCATTAAGTGCTTCCCTGGGTCAGGGTTTAAGTTGCTGCACTGAGCAGATAAAATCTCCTGAGTCTGCAGCCACTGGACCACACACATTCACACACATCCCCCCCAATCCCATCACTCCCAATCTCTGCTAGATGACATAGCCCCTTACACAGACAGCCCTCTGCAGAACTGCTTTTACCACGAGAAACTACAAAATCCATATTTTGACATGGATTTTAGAAAGGCACAACACACCCCCAATCGGAACTATGCACGCAGGGAAACCTGACAGCAGGATGCAGCTAATTCCAGCTCCTAGTGGCTGAACTGGGAAAACTGGGGACCACAGCTACACAAGGGGAAAAGAGTGATGGAGAAAAGAAAAACAATTACCTTGTCTCCTTGGAAGCCAATATCTCCTGGAACACCTGCTCTTCCCTGATCACCCTGGGTACACATCACCAGAGAGTTAAAATAGGCAACAGCAGCAGCCAAAATGCTCAGGTTGGTGCTTAGAAGGTGCTTTGTACAGCAAAAGTCTCAGCACCAGCTCCACTCAAAACTGAACTGCTGGCAAGCTGCAGATCACATTGAACATAGCAACAACCCTGAACAAAGTTTGTATTTCCCAACTTGATTCTAAGGTGAGAAAGGAAACTGCAGGAGAAAGAAAACCAGGAATTCCCAAGCATTGTGTGTCTGTAGAAGCAAGAAGAGAGTCCAGACTCCTCTGGCTAACAGCGACCATGAAGGTGGTGAAGTGTTAAATTCAGCTGAACAGAAGAGCTCAGTTTTCAATGAACGGACCTTTTCTCTCACAAGATTTTATAGAAAACAAAACAATCCTCAGGGTTTCTGTGAGCATATCCTAGTCCTGACATCGAACATCAATCCTCTTCCATAAGAAAACAAGAGCAGCTTCTGGCAATGCTTTAGTACCACCTCACTGCCAATTCCTGAGCTGAGAGTCTCTGGGAGGGGTGGGCTGGTGTTCCCTGGGATGGGGAGCCCATCACTGACAATATTTCCTGTCCAAGCTGTCTGTCTGTCCCCTCTTTGGATCAACATAACCGATTCTGACTCCCTGGGTGGAAGACAAATCTCCCTGAAGGTTTTCCAAGGAGCAGTGGACTACCTTGCATTGGCTCTTAGCCCTGCTGGGAGCAGCTCTCTGGGACAAACGACCTCCTGATGCCCCTTCCAACCTCATGTATCCAGTGATTTACTCAAACAAAGGACGAGTCAATGACTGGACAGAGAAAGGAAAATTCTACTTGGGAAGTCAAAGGAGGAACGACTACAATAACTTGGTGCAATGACAAGACCCAACAAAAATAACTGCTGGAGGAACTCTGTCCCATGGAACTTGGCTTCCCAGCACGGGAATGAAGCACTCCCGGGCTATATGTTTAAACACAGTCCACATGGAAGACATATGGAGTCCTGCAACAGAGCCAAAGTCCACAGAGAGATGACAGAGAAAGTCCACTTCACTCCAGAAAAACCACCCACTTGTTATCAGAGAGCTGAAATAATTGTAACTACTTCAGTAACATGCAGGACATAATGAAATTGTCAACAGTTCAGGTTTGAGTTGGTAAAGACTTTTCCAAGACAATTTTTTGGAAGAAATATAATTAAGAACTATGCAGATTCAATGATGGAAACATTTCACGGATTCATGCTAAATTTGCTGAAATGTTTTGGTAAATGTTCCTGGAACATTTCACTGAACCATCTTCAAAACAAATCTTTTATATAGCAAAATGAAAATGTTGCTCTTAAAAAATGTTAAATTGATTTTACTCATTTGGTTTTTAACCTAAAATATTTTAATTTGAGTCAAATAACCAACATTTTGTTTTATCTAAACTATTTTCCATCTCTTTTTTTTTTTTTTTTTTGGCAATGCAAAATGGAAACAATCGGCTCTTTACACAGCTTCAGTTCGGAAGAACCCCAAGTATTAGATACAATAGAAATGGCAAAAAAACGACTGTGTCACCCAGCTCCTTTACAGATTTCTCTCATCTTCTCTCAATTTTCTACTTATTTGATGTAGTCCAAGGCTTAAAATACAGAAATCTACTTAATTCTGGCTCCCAACAAAGGCAGCATGAAAACAGCTTTGCCGGAAGTGACAGATTGGCTCTGAGGTTTATCATCAGTTCTGAGGGTCAAAAAAAAAAGAGTATATTTTTAATTAAAAAGTTTTCTACCCAGACAGTACAAGTGGCCATGAAATACTGTTTCAGAAGAAACACTTGGACACTAAGTAATAACTACTAAAATAAAAGAGTTTTCCAAGCATAGCAATAAGCAGGAACAAACTTTTGTTTCCAACCTTCAGGAAAAGTGGGGCATGACAATGAAACCAGTTTTGAAACAGCTCTGAGAAATGGGCATTAGAGGGGGCAAGAAGGAAGCAGGGGAAACAAAACACATCTCTTATCCTTGGCTGGACTTCACGCCAGATACTCGTTTGTTATTGTGACAGCACAGCAAAATGTCACGGTATCAGCGGTCCATCTCTGGCTGTTAATCTCTTAAACCAGAACTGAGGGCTGGGGCATCACCTTTCACCTGCCCTGGAACTGGGACTCGGGGTCTGTGTGCTTAATATGAGGGAAAAACTACGGCGGAAAGAGGTCAGGCATGTTTGTTATTAAAAACTGCAATGCCGAGATGACGAAATGGGCCTGCAAGGACTTTGTTCATGGGGCAGGAAAAGGAATGTAGGATCTGAAATTACAAACAGGCTCTGCCCATGGGATATTGCCTGTGCTTCTTTCACCTATAAAACGAAATGCAGCTTCAGACAGCCCGAGGCTTTGTAACCCAACACGGACAGAGAGGGGCTACAAGGGAAGGGATCGATGCACAGCTGTGGGATGTGTTTGCTGCCTGTGGGATGCAGAGGAGGTTGTTGTGGAAAATCCCCTCGATTTTCCTTGATTGGAAGTCTCTGTTCCCAAGGCTCCCTGCTTAGCAATGCAAAGGGAGCTAATGCCACACACCTCCAGAGGAATTTGCCTGAGCCGTGTCCTCCACGAGTTACAGATGTCCTGATTCATAAAACTCCTTTGTGAGAACAAGAAGCTGGGATTTCCTCTGCTTCCTCCACCTTTCCCCTGCACTCATCACCCCATGTGGTCATCTCAAGGCTACACTTTATTTCAGATTTGTACAGTAATTCCACTTCTCCCTGTAAGAGCAGACCCAACCCTCTCTTCCCCCTCTCCTTGCCTCCATGAAAACACAGGAATGGAAACAGAAGGGTGACCTGGAGCTGCCTGTCTGGCTGCTAGATAAAATGATGTGATTTTTGTTGGAGGAGTGAGATGTTGTCCCTTATTCTGGTTCACCCCGGCCATGTGATGTGAGGACATCCTCCTGGGTGGATTGAGGTGGCAGCTCTGGCGACATTCCCGCTGCCTCCACACACCATCCAGCCACTCTGTCATTATTGTCAGGCTTTACCAGCATCTCTGACTGCTGCTGAGTGAAGGGAGCTTTCCTCAGCTATGAAAAGACAAACCTGTACAAGGCCACATGTTTTGGATGAGACCAAGACAGATGGGATTAATAGGAGCTCGCAGGCATCCAATTAAATCTTCATCAACCCATCCCCAGGAAGGCAGGATGACCTGCAGCCTGGAGCTTGCAGGGGAAGGCAGCTGGTGGGGAGGGAAAAGGTTTCCTGTACCTCAGGACTGTGGGATTGTTGGGAGGATGGATATTTCAGCACTTGGGAATATTTTAAGGATAACTCCAGAGAGCCACAAACTATTTGGTTACTGTGACAGCAGTGGCTGGGATAATACTGGGCATAAACAGAGCAATTTCTGTAAAATGATGGAGACTGAAGTGTCCATGAAGGTTAGTTTTGCTAAAAAAATTATTTAAATGTTGGTGATTCTTAAAATATTTAACCATTTATTCCGAGGAGTAGAGTCTGTGGACTCTAGGATCTGATGTTTAGTCAAGAAACCAGCTGCAATGTCTTAAGCTTGTCCTAAAGAAAAAGCCCTTCTCTTGCCTTGTCATTGCTCTCGACAGAAGTGGAAAAGCAGCACGGGGAGAAATGGGAATTGCAGACACAGGAGCCCTGGGAAAGAGCTGCTACAATATGAGAAGAGTTGAATCAACTGGTTTGACACTACTTCCCCCCCGTGCAGTTTTGGGCTGCTAAATCATTCTCTAAAAGCAAACATCTAAGGAAAGAATAAAACATCCGACAGGAGGAGGAGGAGAATACACTTAATGGTCATTTTCCACTGCCCTCCTGAGCAATCAGAGCCAGCAATAAATAACTGCACCTCCCACTCTTTCAGACTAAATAAATCCTACACCGAGTATCTGTAGGAGGTGGGTTCATGTGACACTGAGACATTTACCCACACAGCTCCACGCTGATTTAGCTCAAGCTGCGTGTTTTTGTGCCAGCACCACTAAATCACTGCAAGCAAGGCCCCTCTCCGTTTTGCTCTTTCTGAAGTGATTTATATCAGTTTGGGGCAAGGCAATTTCCTTTCAGTAGAGAGCTGAACTGAGGGGAGGCTCCCTGAACAGGAGCAGAGGTATCCAACACACAAGAGCTTTTCCAGGGTATCCGCCTGGTTTGTTTGATACAGGGCTGCTTTGTCACACCACGTGTTTTCCCCAAATGCATTAATGCAAAATCAATGTCAGTGTTAGATCATCTCCTCTCCATCCCATTATATAAAAAACATAAAACCAGTGGAACACCAGATAAACTTGTACAGTTACTGTCATCGTCAGTGGGAGATAGGAGCTCCAAAGAGGATCTGAGCATAACTGATCCATACTCCATGGAAAAGGGGATGGGGCAGATATCAAAGAAAGGAAAATCAAAACTAGAGTGTCAGGAATGGAGGGAGAGTGAGAGGGTGGGGTAGAGATGGCCAGAGTGGAACTAGCACCACGGTGCTGAGTAAGAAAGAGAAACTAGAAAGGGGGTTTCACATGCAAAATTAAAACATAGTGCAATAAGGGAGTATTCAGATCACCTTATCACCTTTCAGTCCATGTTCTCCAGGGTTTCCCATCAGCCCCTGAAACGAGAGAAAGTTCAGAGTGAGGCTGAGGCATGGTGGAGACTTGCTTAGGTCTGTGACAGTGCTGTTTGCTGACGGGGCTGGTGGCTCAGACCCACAGCAGTGGCCTGGCACAGTCTCAAGGTCAAACGCCAGACTGCTCCCAAAGTGGGCTCCATCACACATTCCTCATGTGCCGGAGGCACCCAGGGAAAATGCTCCTGGAGTTCTCCACTGACTTACAGCTGCTGCAGAGCACCAGTGGGGTGTTGTGTCCAACAGTCCTGTGCCTGGACACACATCACTGCTGCCTGTCCTTTCTCTCACGACAGTCACCACTGCCCAGAGGAGGGACAGAATAACCTCCAGGCTGGCTAGGGAGGGATGGGAGCTCACAGAGCTCAGCTATTCCCTCACCTTTAATCCTTTTGGTCCTGGATAGCCAATTGGTCCAACAGGGCCCATGTCACCCTAGTGAGAGAATGAAAATTACCACAGTCATTAGGTGCACACCTAACAGATCCCTGCATGTGGTGTGAAATTCCTCTGATACCCAGTCTCAGCATCCCCGAAGAAATGCACTACTGATATCAACAGAAGCAGCATCCTAGCATGAGTCAAGGCTCTTTGAATGTGCAGACAGCCCCTGAGCAAAGGCACACTCCAAGGAAAGAGAGGAGAGACAGGAGGTGAGGACAGAGGTGTCCCATCCTGCTGCAGTGAGGAGCCAGCACGGCATTGAGTGTTGGGACTGACTCCAGCACAGGAGGACAGCAGAGCTCTGGCTGCCGTGGGCACCCACGTGTGATGTACAACAGAAACCCTTCAGTGCTGGCGTTGAAACGGGCTCTGGCTGCTCTCTGCCATGAAGAGAGGCAGTGACAGGCTGCACCAGGCTGGCCTCAGTGTGTAAATAAACAGGGCAGGCTCCCTGAAGGAGCGATTCTCCAGCCGCAGCTCCAGGCCCGCAGCCATGCAGAGAGAGCTGGGCTGCAGCTGCCCCAACAGAACCCTTTTCATACCTCCCAGCATAAAGGCTGCTTGTAGAGATGCATTTACTTACAGCTCTGCCCACGTGGTTAATTAGGAGAGCAAGAGGCTTTAGTTACACCCAGTTCTGCTCTTCAGCCTCTCTTACACCCTGAACCAAACCCTGCAGGGTGCATGAGGCAGCCGGAGCCTGCCTGGTCCCTGGGGTGGCTGCAGGTGACAAGGAAGAGACTGAACATGTGTCACCTTCTGCATGCAGTGAGAGCTCTGTGTGCAGACCCTGGGGAAGGAGCTGGAGGTGTCCCACAGGGAGTACAAGGCAGGATGGATGTGCTCCTTTCTCCCCAGGAGGATGGAGGAGGTCACTCTTGGTCTGTCCCACTAGAGTGATTCAGCATCCTGCATTCAGGAGCTGCATGTCACCCTGGGACACAGGATTGGACTCAGTTTGACCTGAATCTCAGTTTGAGGTTTGGCTGGGCCAGTGTGGAGGGGAGGACAGACAGCTTCTCACTCCAACATCACTAGAAGGATCATGATCACATTTACCACCTCTGACCTTACACTTTCAAACAAAATATCTGTGAGATAACAGCAACAAAGTAAAGATAAATATTTGCAAAAGCAAGGGGGAATATAATCCAATCTGGACAATGCCTTCAATGGTATTGTTTTAAATAGAAATCTTCCTCTTCCAGCTTTTTGTGAGGAGCACAACCTTTCTGCTGCTACAGCTAAAGTAGCTACTTTCATCTCCACTAATGAGAGGAAACAGACCTAATTCCTGGTTCCATGGAAAACTTTCCCCTCAATCCACCTCTGCCCCAATCCCCATCTCCAAGACGGGTGTTCCACCATATTCCCTGCTGTTCCTTCAAGGACTGTAAGATTCCTGGGTCTGTGCAATGTCTAGTGCAACAGAGGCCTTGATCTCAGCTGATACACACTCCTGTAATTTAAACTATGGAAAGGCGAAAGGGGAAGGTTTTTAACCATTCCTTGCAAGTCAAGTTTCCATGGATTATCACAGCTGAGGAGGAATCATCATGAAAGAATGCTGGAGTAGTAACAGAGCCTACCAACTTTTGTGCACGGAAGGGAATAACCTGAAACAAGTCCTGGGACCTAAAAATAAACCATTCTATGTTCAGCTGAGCATTCCCTAACCCCCAGCCCAGCTGCCAGAGGAGGAGCTGCCACCCGTCCTTACAGCCATTTATCTCCTGCTGGGGGAAAAGCGTAACGAAGGGTGGAATTTGGCTGAGTACATAATTACCTGGATTAGTGATGGGATGGGGAGAGTGCATGTGAAATTCCTGTCTACCCAGAGGACAGACTGTTCCTGCCCACGGTCTCTCCAGTGAACAAGAACTGTGTGTCCCCGAGGTCACTGTTTACAGGGACTTGCTTTTTAAGAGATCCTGGTGTGGAATAAAGGCTGCACCTTTGAAGAAATACCCTGGCAAACGTTGTAAAAAGGGCAAGTTATCATGTTAAAAAAAATACACTAACAACAGACTTCTAATCTGTTTCCTTTTGCTTGGAAAGGGTTTGCCCTCCTCCACCTCCCAGTCCACCAGGAAACCCCCTTTTCTCCCCAGATCTCACACCTCCTCCATACAAACAGTCATCCTGCTCACAGGAAATCTGTGTATAGTTAGGCAGGTTGAAGGGGTTAAAGCCTGACAAGCCAGATCTCCATTTGTTTTTGTACTTACAATGAGTCCAAGGACTCCAGGAGGACCTGGGGCTCCCAATTCTCCCTAAAAGGAAAGACAAACCCACATGGTTAAGGACACTTTCTAGACAAGCAGAGACTGAAAGGCAGCTCAGTGTTTCAAGGGCTTGAGGGAAGGGCAAAGACCGTCCCTCCCCCTTCCATCCCCATCCCTTCCCCAGCCAAAGTGATCCAGAACTTCCATCTCTGGGAGTGCACTTAGGAGCACATCCGGGGAAGACACAGGCTGCTTGTTGTTGGACAGCTATTCCCAGGGCTGACTTCCCTCCCAGGAGCAGGCTGGATGAAAGGAACATTTCACTGTGCAGGGGAGAGAGGGGAGCCTGCCCCAGGTGAGATCCACCCATGGGAAGGGAGAGGGACCAGGGCGGGGAGGGGACATGGAGAGAGCAAGGCTGAAGTGGGAAGGAGAGGAAAGCTGCTGCTTTAGCATTGGGAAAGGTGAATTTTTGGGACTGGTTAAGTAATAATGAAACTCATAGGAAAAGGAAGACCTACACAAAAATGAAACTGAGTAGTTTGGGGAGAGCGTATGGCAGTGTCTGGTGCTGAAAAATGGGTCCTGGGGGTGTATTTGGCACCTTGGAGCTCATCATTCCAAGGGTCCGACTGCTGACGGGGCTTGTGGAGCTGCTTTGGCTTCTCAGTTTCACCACAAACTTCCTCTGTCTGAGCTCTCCAAAGACAGGCCCTGGTGGGTGCCTAAGGGCATCTTCAAGTGAAGCACAGCAGAGCAGCTCTGCCAGACCCCACAGCTCACCTATCCAGGCCCCTGAGCAGTTCAGCAACCATGCTCAGCCTGTCCCAGGTCTCTCTCGGTGGCCTCCCTGGCCACGCTAACAGCGAGCTGCTTGCCAGGGCAAGGACCTGCTCTCACACACCTCCATCTCCAACGGGGCCTCTCTAAACAAGTGCACTGGAAATGCTGAACTTCCCATTAGCTCAGACAGCCCTGCCCCTGCTCTGCATCAGGGTGGCTACTTTCTTTGACAGCCCGGCTCAGTTTATGGCGCACATCTGGTGAAGTCCCCTCCAGTGCAATAAAGCTCCCCTTTTATGGAAAGATTTGCCTAGTGGAAGAAGGAAAGAGAAGGGGACACAACGTGACTGAATGTGCTCAGGGCTCCTTGGGTAGAGGGTTACGTGTGTTTATTTTATGGGAAGTGGAGTAAAGGACTGTTGGGCAAGCACACACACACACAAAAGCGTTTCATAATCTCAACCAGCCTAAAATTGCCTTTTTTTACAGCCAGTTCCTTTCCTGCATACTTGGGACATCTGCAGAGCAATTGTTCCTCATGGGTGGGATTTCTGTGTCCTCAGAACTACTGTTACAAGGTCAGCTTCAAGCTTTCAGCCCAGGCCTAGGCTCAGGAAGAAGAGGGAGGATCCCAGGAATGCTGAGCACGGGAGTTGCACGGTGGCCTGGGTTTCCCAGGAAGCTCTGCAAGCTCCCAGGGTGGTTGGGCTGCAGGCTGGGTGGATGGTCAGCTCTTGGTCCCACCAGTTTCAAGAGGCACTTCCCAGTTATGTCATATGGATATTCCTCAAGAGAGCGGGTATATGTGGAAATGCATGACCTCATGGCTAAGGGAAGAGGATTTCCTCTTGGAACAGGAGGGGTGGACTCCCCTGAGAGATGTGGACAGGACAAGTTGTTAATTTGAGCCATTCCCTGGCCTAGGAAATGGAGGATTTACAAGTAGCCCTTCCTGGCTGTCAGTGATGACAGGCTGGTCCCTGACCTGTGAGGGAAATGAGGCTCTATTCTCCTTTATTTTCAGTGCATGAACTGGGCACCAGGACAAGAGAGGAGATGAATCAACAGCCCTTTCCCACATCTAATTCCCGTGATTAGGAGCCTAATTGGAGTGGCTAAAGCACTCTGGGGAACGAGGGATCTGGAATGCGATGGCTCAACAGTTCTCAGTGAGCTGCTGGAGGGGAGAAAGCCCCTGGGGTTGGCAGAGGCTGTGCTGTGCCCAGAGGGGATGGAGAGGAGATCTGAGGCTGTCGGGTTCAGCATTCCCCACGAGACCGGGGGATCAAACGGAGGATGTGGCAGCCGGGCCCTGCCCTCCCGCCTGCCACAGCTCAGCTGCACACCCCACCTACCCAAGCCGGCATATTTGTGTGCTCCACAAACAGACTTTCTGGCATTTTTATGCATCTGTGACTCCGCTTGTGACCCTGTGAACCTCCCTTTAAGTCAGCCCAAACAGTCTGTTTTCATTCTGCGATGGCCAAGGCACATTAATATTTAAAAGCCGTTGATAAGATGAAAGAAGAGCAATCCTTCTGGATGAATTAACAGGACATTTGCTGCTCTCCCAGGCTCTGGGAACTGCCATTCAGCTGACTGGCATTGAGAACATCTTCTGAATGGGGCTTAGACTACTTGCATATTCGAAAGAAAACAAAATAAGTTATTTGGGGAAAAAAAAAATTCTTCCTGTCCTCCTCCAGGATTCCTGCTCTTCCTGGTGGGCTGGCTGGAAATAGCAGTACAATCAGCAAGTTTTCTACTTTGGGACTACTGATTCCACTCTGACCCATGGCTTAAGTTGACTGAAGGATGGGAAAAGTCCTGCAGAAGTATTCCTTGGGAATATCATTCTTTCAGTTCACTGCATTTATGACTCTTGTGCTGAATTCCCACAAAGGCTGGAGTGTGGCTGAGCTTGGCTTGGTGATTGGAGTCGGTTGTGAAAATAACTTTTATGCTGCATACATGACGAATGGGAACTCGCAGACACATGTGGCTACTTCACACAAATCATGCTGTCAAACCCCAGAGCAGCATGGTGATTATGTGTGAATAACCACGGCAGCAGGAATTTCAAAGATGAATCAGTGCTGCTCACATGCTAATTCAGGGAGAACCAACAAAGTCATTCAGAAAATAATTTAGGATAATTAATAGGTCTGAGAACTGTTGCAAACCACGAGGACATGTTCTGTGAGCAGTGGCAAACACAGCACATCCCCACAGTTCAGTGCTACAAGAGCACAGCAAATTAAACCTTATCAGCACCCAGCTGCTTAAATGTCCTCTGTGACCATCCTGACCCAATTCCCAGGAAACACATCCCACTCTGAGGAAGCCAGCAGGGGTCAGATGAAGACTGAAGGGAGGCCAAGAACTCAGGAGGCTGGAGAGTTACTCCCCATGCAGTCCCAGGGCTGGCTGAGGGACGGGGCTGTGGAGTCTGTCCCTCAGTGCTCCCAGCCAGGGGGAATCTCTGCCTTGTGGTATGGACAACATAGTCCAGACACTGCCTGCTCAGCCAGAGCAACATCCTTGCCCTTTTTCCCAAGATTTTCTCCTAGTCACACCCTCAGGTAAGAAAGCATCTGTCAAGACTGAGGTGCAAGGAAGGCAAAAGATGGCGACAGAAAACTGATGGCAAATGATGACCCAACAGTTACAGGAACGAAACACAGGAATTTTCAGCAGGGCAGGGATGTACATTTGTTTTTCAGGAGGGACAAAACCAGCCAGCAGCTGCCACCAAGCTTAAAAGCTCCACTCAGCTCTAACTAGCAAGATGCAGTTGGATGCAGTACAGTGTGCTGTCTACTGCAAAAGGAAAAAAAAGAAAGGAAAAAGTTATGAACTTACAGGGTTCCCATCGATGCCTGGAGGTCCTCGTTCTCCAAAATTACCAGGAAAACCCTGAGAAGAGGAGGCAAACGTGAATGTTAGTTATTGAGGCTGCCTGGTGTAGACAGTCAGTTACAAACTGCTCCCCTGGCACCCTGTGCAGCACTTGGGAAAGCAGTGGGACACAGGGACATGTGGGACAGCCCTGCCTGTCCTCATCCAAACCATCCCTGCCACACCAGCACAGCTTGACCAGGCCAAAACCCCTGACTCATAAGCCTCACTGCAGTGACTATATTAAAAAATAGATTATTAATCTGAATTATTCAGTTCCATCTACTAACTGCATCATTGAACAGCTCCCCCTTCTCTCAGGATGGCTGAACAGCACAAAGGCTGTTGGAGCCCATGCAGATGCTTAATGGAGCTGATCGGAGAAGCCTGGTGAATCCAGGCCCTTTCAGCTTGCCAGGGGAGCAAATGCTTCCAAACTCATTACAGTCCACACCCCAGAGCTGTGAAAGGCCATGTTTACTACATGAAAAAGTCACCACAAAAGACGACTTCATCTCATTATATCCGAGAGAAATTTGGAAGACTTCAGACAATTATAGAGAAGGGAGTGGAGGTACTGAGCCAGAGCCAGAGCACGGTGGTGTGACACGTTCTCTTTCACTCTTGGACAGATCCTGTGCTCCTCTAAGCCCCCTCAGTTCCCTGCTACAACCAAATCCCAAAGCAGCTTTCTCTTCCCTGTCCTGCCATGCTCTGTCTCCCACAGGGAGAATTCGAATTGGGAGTCAAAGTAAAATTTCTTTATCCCCTTCTCTGGCTCTCCAGAAATACAAAGGACAGCATGGGCATGTTCTGGAATATTTGAGAGCTTAAGAGACAGGGATGAAGCAGACAGGGAAAGGATGCTCTCCTCTCCTGCCTGCGTCCCTGTATGCTACAAACACTGATTGTCTGGGAAAAGCAGATCTGAGGGAAGTGGAATGTAACAGCCAAAGGCAACGTGCTTATCAGGAAACTCATCAGCAACAATGAAAACTGAAATGATCACAGCAGACAGAACAGGGAAACTACACTGGGAAACTCTGTCATCCAAGACCTGCCTGACCTTTGAGGGTTTACAACTCCTGGTCAACAGAAAAGGTAAAAAGATACTTGGGAAAATCTCAGGTGGGAGATGGGAGAAGTGTTTAAGCCGACCAAAATTTTGCCACTGACCTCAGAGGCAGCGTTTCAGCTCTTCTGTACCAACTCCCTGCAGCACAAAGGACTGAACTGACATGAGCTATCGCCTGCTTGGATTTAACACTTCTGTTTTGTGGGAATCACTGCAAAGAGGAAAGTTGTCTGCCCTTCTCCAGCTAGGCACTACCTCCCTCAGGCCTGTGCACTTGCCAAGGAGCTGTGGTAAGCAACCACTGGAAACAGCCTTCTGCCATCTAGAGACAAAGATGTCAAATATAACAAGAAGGCAGAGGGGCTACGATTTTCTTTAACGAAAAAAAAGGGGAAAAATAACTCTGCTACATGCTGAATCAATCACATCAGAAGAGGGATGTGCAGGGAAAACTCATTGCTCGGGCAAGACAAAAGAAAAAAAAAGATTGCCAGAATCTTTTGCTGTTTACAGTCATAGGGCTTGCCAAGGAAAATATGAGTGTGCATAGACTGATACTGTACTGCAGATTTCAGTCCCAGCCTTCAGCATTCCCCCAGCTGCATCCTTCCTTCCTCAGAGGGCAGAGCTGGGCATGGAGTGACCCGGGGATGCCACTGAGGAGCAGTCTGGCCCTGGGGCTGCTGAGGTGTGTGCTGTGCAGCTGAGCTCTTGCCAGCATGGGGAGATTTTACTGCTTTGAACGGTACAATGAAAACAATATTGCTCCAGCAGCACAGTATCAGCTAGGGGAATGCTTCCTGCAGACTAAAATACCATTTTCTGAGATTGGTTTGAGACTCCTGCAATGTGACATAAACAATGTGCTCCTATGCCAGAATAAAAGAACCCAGATAAGGAGCTGTTTAAATTCATATGTTCCACACACGTTTCACTCTTTTTATGCCTCAGTTTCCAGTATTAACCTTGCTGCTTAAAGACAGGAAATTTGAGGCACTTGGTGATAGAGTTAATAAAAATCTAACTTTTACACAGGTTTTCCAGCACTGGATCTCCAAATACCTAGAAAACCAGATTATGCCTGTGTTTGGAAGGCAGGCCTAAGGTCACTTGATCAATACTATGCAGCAACCAAGAGATTCAGCAACAAAAACCATTCACAGCACGCTGTGACTGCCCACTGAACCCAGGTTCTGCCCATGCTCAAGATGGGATGGAAAAGGGTCCCAGTGGGAGGAAGCTGAAAAGAAAAGCAGAACAGGCCCAGGACAACACTCAGCACTGAAGCCCCATCCTTGCCAACACCTGATTGTCCTTAACACACCATCTGCACTGCTGGCACCAGCAATCCCCAGCCCCAGCTCACCCATTGCTGGGGTGGTGGGTGGTCCCCTGGTACTTTTTGGCCCAAGCTGTAAAACAACCCCAGAGCAGGAGACAAATGGAAAGAGGAGCTTCAATTCAACTAACCCCAGGCGTCCCAGCCCAGCAGTGGAACTCAGCACACAAGTATTAACAGGTTTTGCCCATTAAATGAGGCTAAGGCTGGTGGCTGTGGCATGGAGGGGGATATTTCAGCATCCACACAGTCTGCAAAGACCCGCACCAGGTTGTAAAAGCCATCCCAGCACAGCTCTTGCACAGCAGGAAACAATCAATCTTCTAAGCCCCTAATGAAAAGGAAAGCACTTTGTTTCCATGGGGTAAGCAGTAGCAGTTTAAACCACAATAACAGTTCCAGGGACCACAGCGCCCTAATTTACTGGATCTCACACGTCTGTAAAAGCTGCTTTTTTGGTGCCTCTTCTGCCTCAGCCTAGAGGAGAGAGATGTTCCCCAGAACAGAACGAGCACTATTCAACTGAAACAAGCAGCCCAGAAGTTACAAGCAGACTTTGTTATCCCCCTGGTTTCATTCCCGTAAGCAGCCATCCCTCTGCTCTCCCATGCACTGCTCCAACAGCCTGAGGAGCCAAGACTGAGGGGGAACACATGGGGCAGGAAACTCATTTTATGGTGCTGGCAGACAGGTGGGACACAACTGGCAGCCCATTACAGGAGATTTTTGAAAGAGATTAAAGAGTCCAGCAGATTCAGAGTCTCCTGTGAGTGCAGAAGAGGTTTTGGTACAGAAAATCCATCATTTTTCAGGGTGCTGTTTTTTCAGGAAAACTAGTCCCTGGAAATTACGCTTAAGAATTGGAACAGCAAAGGAAAACACAACAGTGAAAAATACAGAGCCATGCATCCTGCCCGCTCTGTAGGAGGGAGAGGATGTACAGAGAGGAACCAGGACAGGGAAAGGACTGGCAAATGGCAGCAGAGCTGGGAGGAAAACGCTTCACTAACAAGTTGTGTTGGCCAAAAGCCGGTGGGGTGCTCCTCCGCAGCGCTCCAGTCAGGTATGACAAAACTTTTGGCTCTATCTCACAGCTGGGAAATTCAGAGAGGAGGTGGGGGAAACATTCCAGCTGAATGGATTTCACATTGTCTGAAGGAGAAGTTCAATGAAAGAAGCAAGCTGATGCTTGGGGAGGAGCTGGAGGGAGAGCACACATGAAGATGCTTTGCACCAACACGTGCTCCTGTGCTCCGCTGTCCCCAGCCCGAGCAGAGCCCTACAGGGCTTGCACAATTTGTCCTCGCTGCACGCGGTGAACTGAGACACAGAGATACAAACTGATTTATCCCAGGTTACACTGAGAAGTCTGCAGCTGAGGCAGTAACAAAGTCTCTGAGATTCTCCAATAGTGCCTTAATTCCTTTCACCCCCGCTCCCTGCAAAGGGCATCCTTTCAAACACCGGGAGACTCCTGCTGAGAACAACCAGACCCAGACAGACACTGGAACCAGCTCCTCCTGCACCAGGGGATTACATCCCCCTCCACCTCCCCTTCCTTTCTTCCTCTGCTTGCAGCAAACAGAGCAGGCTGCCCTTTCTGCTGGCTGTCGTCAGCCAAAGCGCCGCTCCTG
This sequence comes from Pomatostomus ruficeps, assembly GCA_013400735.1. Taxonomy (NCBI): domain Eukaryota; kingdom Metazoa; phylum Chordata; class Aves; order Passeriformes; family Timaliidae; genus Pomatostomus; species Pomatostomus ruficeps. The sequence goes on along the minus strand of VYZT01063220.1, from coordinate 724,312 downwards.
CTCGGAGCAGACCCCACTGCTCCTTGTCCCTCTTCCCTGGAACCAGGGACTGGTGACACACACGGTGTCCTCTGCTCCCCTGAAGTCCTTTCAGGTGTTCACGTGTGGGTGGGTGTGTTGTGTGTGTACAACATCTGATTCAGTTTAAAGCACTTTCCCTGAAGGAGTAAGGGAGGCAGTCTGGCAGCTGCTGCTCCCAAGAATCCTGGCAGGTCTTCACGCCAACAGGATCGTTCTCCAAAAATAGGATTTTATTTTCCTGTTGGCTGAAGGTGAAGCTGCTCAAACCAACCAGCCCTCCTGTCTTGTCTGCAAAAGACTCTATTTGCCAGTTGGCTCCAGCCAGGTGAATCACTGCCCAGGAGCCTCCCCAGGGATGGAACTTGCAAGTCAAACAATTTAAGTAAGGAAAAAGAAAAAAAAAAAGGTGGAGGAGAAGCAGGCCTGAGGGTGAGAGAGAGCATTCACTGGAAAAAAAAGAGGGAGAATAAAACAAACAAGTGTAGCTTATGTTGGCAGCTCAAACCTCTGAGAGAATTCCTGGTGTGGGGAGCAGACTGAGCCCCTCCACAGGTGGGCAGGGGGTGCTCAGCCCCAGCCAGAGTCACTCCAAAGGGAGCCTGGCACACCTTGTGCTTCTGCTGTATCTCCCTGCAGCTGTAACCCAACAGCCACACAGGGACCTCTGCCTCCCCTGGCTCTGGGCAGTTTCCACCCCTGCAAAGAGGGAGATGCCATCCCCAGCTGGGTGTGGAGTGTGGGTCCTGCTGCAGCTCTGCTCCTCTACCCCCTGAAAGGAATCTTTGCTCTCTTCCCCAGGAGACTTCACAGCTCCATGTCACCTCTCGGGACAAAGATTTCAGGGCATTTTTAAACACAACTATCCCTCCAGCTGTGGGAGCACAGCAGGAGCAACACAACAAAAATTTCCTGAAGCCCCTCCAGCCAAACATCATTCGAATGAAACGCCAGCCCCTCCACACTCCTTCTCCATTCCTTTCCCACTGGTACAGGATCTTTTACCAGTCTGCAGAGCTCTAACCAAGTTATGACTGCACAGACAGAGAGCACTGAGCCTGCCACTGCTCCTCCTTATCTATGGCCAACATTTCCAAACCTCGCAGCCTCCTACTCAAGAAAGTCAGGCGGCTGTAGTGGTCAAAATGTTTTCACACTCAGAGGTGATAGCTGCATTATTCTTTCCTTATAATTTCTAATGAGAATAATTTTTGAGCTTTGATTGATGATTGAGCTTTTCCCTGAAAGATTAAAGATGCCTGGGAGACCTTGGTTCAGTTCCTCATGAGAATTTTGAATGATGATGGACAAGTTGCTTAGGAACATTATTGGAAAATTAAAACAAATATCTTTGGGATTGTTTCTTTTCTTTCAGTGGAAGTTATAGCTCTTGGCACCTTTCAAACCCTTTTCCCTGTGTTTTCAGTACTTTGTTTTGTCCATTCTTAAGAAAATGAAATACATTCTGATGTTGTCCACCTTTCCAGTTATTTGGATGATGTAATCATGGACTTTGGAATATGTGAGAAGTAATCATGCAAGCACCTCATCACAGAGATTTGGGAAACTCCAGACATGTGGAACACAGCTCAGGCCAAAAAGAGATGGTGACATTTGCTCTGGGCTCACGCCTGCATTTCAGACTGGTGAACCAGGCCCAGAGGGGTGGAGAGATCACACCAGATGCCCAGATTCAGTGTCCAACTTCAGCATTAAAAAAAGTCACTGATCGCTCAAACCACATCTATTTTAAAAATTTAGGTTAACAAAGCAAAAAAAAAAATAGCAAAGAATTTACTTAAATGGCTAACAGGAAACATGTGATCCATGGTCTAAAACTCTCTCATTAAAACAGGAGCTTTGTTCATGGCTATTTTTCAGGACCTCCACTGGACTTTTCATGCAAACAGGATGACTAAAAGCTTGTTATGTTTCTAAATTAATCAGTTCCTGATAAAAGGCACCAAATGTTTTGGTGCTGTGCTGGGGTACTGGCACAAGGCAGAGTTACCAAGTCCTGTCCATCAGCTCCTACAGACCATTTATGCTCCTTCCTGCAGCTCAGCTTGTGGATTTACCCGTACCCACAGGTCCTCAGCCCTCACATTTCTCCATGGGCATTAGCTGGCCTTTAAGTCTTTTCCTCTAGCAGGGCTTAAGAACTTCTGAAACTATTCCACTCTATTTGAAGTTTAACACAATCTGCAGTGAAGATACTTCTGACTGGGGCTACCCATCTCCCACAGCAGGAGAACATCTTGGTGTTCCTTGAGCTCGTTCTATCTCCTACTCTTCCTGTGAGTCATTTCCTACAGTGGCAGCATGGCTCCTTCCTGAAGATGAACCAGGACCGACACTTTGCCTCTGCATGGCAAGACAGGGCATCAACCAACAGCTTCTTTCACTCTTTCCCCAGCACCTGTGATGGGGTCTTGTTTTTATAAAATTTTTTTTCCAGCCACTCAACTAAACACCATAAAATCCACAAAAAACACCATAAAAAGACAATTCTTTTCAGCCAGTGCACTGGCAAGGCCGAAGGTTTAGGCAAGCAGCGGCGTCAGCTCCAGCCCACCACTGGAACAGGCAGATCAGATATGTACACACTCATGTTATTGCAGCCTCCTTCGTGCACTGGACTCCAACCATAACTCTCCCCCAGGGCCCCCAGCCCTCTCCTTCTGCAGGACCCACATGCTGGGATGCCCTGGCTGCCCGCACTGCTGATGCCAGGCTGGGAGAGCTGAGCGAGCGGGAGGTGGAGTCAGCTGTTTCCACGACAGACTCACCATGTTCCTCACAGCTCTGCAAAACTTAACTTCCCTGGAAGCATTTCAAGATCTGACTCATGTCCAGTTCCTCTATTTTAATCATTCCCTCTTACATCATTCTCGGAGGCCCACGGTGTCACATGCAACCTCCCCCAGCCCCCCGCTCCTCTGCGGCCGAGCACTGATCCACGGCCAGCTCTCAACCCAAACAAAGCTAGGTACAGAAAAATGTGCGGTACCAACTCCCTCCCTCCTCTCCAGGGCATGCACCAGCTCTGATGGCAGCTAACGAGGGCTTCCAAGAGCTCCCCGCTGCAATGACAGCACTGAGATAGCACAGCAACAGCAGCCACGCTGGCAAAACTGAGGGTGCGGGGATGGGAGAGACCAGAGAAGTCCCAGAAGGCTCATGAAAACCCCAAAGCAGCTGGGAGGCAGCACTGGCCAGGAGATAAGTGTTGGGAAGAGAACCAGGTCAGCTGGTTCCTGCTTTCCATTTCTCCCAGAGAATTCCTGAATAACTGTGGATGTCACTTAATCTTTCTGTTCACGCTTGGAAGTACAAATTGTCAGCGTCGGCCCATTCAAGATTTCTTGTTAAAGCTGATATCATAAAACAGGGATGGAACCAAAACTCTCTGAAGGAGCCAAGCAGAACAAAGGTGCTTGTGCACGGCCATTTAATCCCCTCCCTAGATCTCAGCCTGAATGCCTCCATGGCTGAGAGATTCCCCACTGATCTCAGAGGAGCCCCTTGCTTGTAGCAGTGACTGCCAGACCGAAACCCTTGCCTGGAAGATTACAAATCCTGGCCAACCAACAGCTGGAAGGCTTTGAGCCTGCAGCGTGCTCTGAGCAGAGAGAGCAGAGTCCCTGCACCTAACGACAGCTGCTGTGTTTGTTTTGCCCTGGCCAGTGAGTCATGGTTACACCACGGGCTCTGCACTTATTCCTCATGGGGGTTTCTGGTGCAACCAGCAGCTTGCAAAAGATCTGGTATCGATTTCCAGTACTCCTCCAAAAAATCATCTCGACTGTTCCCTGTCCCAGGCAGCGAAGGACGGGCGGGATGGACGTGGCACTGCTGAGGTGTTTGCACGGCTCTTTCAGTGAGAACATCGGCAAGTGGTGGGCGTGGGACTCCTGGGAAGGATGTGCTCCAGGCAAGGGGAGCAGGGGGAAAGCACAGGATTTTTCCATGTGTGGGTGAGCGGACATTTTGCAAGAAGCCTGTGAGTGCAATGATGTCCAGAGGTCAAAAGAAACTCAGGCTAACATGAAGGACAAGGTGCAAAGGCAGTAAGACACCAGAGAGCTTCACCATGCCTCAGCTCTCTGCTGATTTCTGGAGCAAAAAGCTTTATCCAACTTTCTAAAAGAAGCATACAGAACTGCTTGGAAGAAGGTTGATGGGGTAAAGCCTTTCCTTTCTGTCCTTTCCCTGTTTCCTCTGCTCATTTCAGTATTCTTCCCACTCACTCTTGCTTTTTACTACAATCAGCACATCCCTCCTTGTCCTTCCACACAGCTCTCACAGTTGTCTTCAGCCCTACCTGCAAACACCTCTTCCTCCTGGCTGAGCTCTCACACCTACCTGAGTCTCCTTGCTCCTCAAACACATCTTCCCCAATCTGTTACATCACCAAGGACGAAAATATTTCTGTACAAAACCACATTTGCATTACACAAGCCAGGAGGGGACAAGGATTGGAGAGAGTCACAGCAAGAAGAGGACAATGCAATGCAGGAGATGGAACAGAGCCAGTACAGACACCTGGGACACTGCAATCATGGCTGGGAATTAAAACGTGCATCCAGGAAAGGCAGGACAGGAGGGAAGATGTTGCAGAAGAAAATCTGAGAAGTGTAAGATCCAAGGGAGTATGGAAAAAGCACTAATGCCTGTGAACTGAGCAGAGCATGGAAGAAAGGAAGAGAGCAGTATCTCTAGTTTTGGTTTTCTTCCTGCTTGAGAAGACAGACATGGGAAGGTTTGTTTGAAGATATGAAGGGACCCAGCCAAAAGCCAAATGTCTTGTTTCCAGTTTCATTCAACAAGGTCTGCATAATAGACGAGGAAAAACTTTACCGGCCTACCCATCTTGCCCCTCTTCCCAGGAACTCCAGGGATCCCCTGCAAGGAAAAAACACAGAGAGAGAGAAAAAAATAATAGTTCTGGTTGAGAAATCAAACAGCCAACCAACAATACAAAACAAAATGAGAAGAGAAAGGAGAATGCAAAACAGGCTAATGACTATGGCATTGTTCGGGAATCAAAATGTCAGCTACTTGCAGTCGGCTGCGAGAGCAGAAGACAATTAACCTTCACCCATTAACTATGGCCTCCCGAGGACACGCGCAGGCAGCATCCCCAGGCTCGGGCTGTGCTTAGCAGGAGCAGTCATTAAGCTACTGGTCTGGAACCGAATGAAGGCCACCGCCAAGGCACTCACTGCACAACTTCTGTTTATGTTTCTTATTTAGTTATACAAGCATTAAATCAGCGTCGCCGGAGAGCAGGGCAGGCCCCTCCCAGGCAGGCACACACACGCTCACTCCCACATGCTCCCGGGGCCTCTCTGGTTTCTGGAGCTTGCATTTGAGGGAGAAAAGGCTGGAATCACACAGTGTTCATCTTCCAGTGATCTTTCTTAGGAGCTCTTGTAGTAGGGAGAAGGGGGTCCTTGGATGGGAGGAGATGAGGCAGGTGGGGAGGATGTGGGGATGGAGAGCAGAAAAGCAAGGGATGTGCTGTAAAGCTCTGAACCCTTGGGCTGGGGAAGCCACGATGGAAAGGGTGGGAGGAAGGGAGGACACAGCCACAGCTGCCCACTCACAGTCTCATTCCTGACTGCCCAGCTCAATGCAATCAGAAATAAAGCCATTTTCAGAAAGCCCAGGCACTGTCCCTCCCAAGAGCCAGGCTCTTCCCAAACATCTCCAGCTGGACATACAAAGTGCTGAGACAGTGTGTCTGGGAGGTCACTGCTGTGGGAGCAGCGAATCTCCATGTACATTCCCCTCACCGAGATGAACTGGCAAGGGGGAGAGGGAAGGCAGGTTTTTAAGGGAAGGAGAATACAGAAAAACCCCTCTGTAGTCATCAGCGAAGTCTGAAGGCCCTGCCTGAAGCCTGGGTTCCCCTCAGCTGAATATCAGCATTATACAGGAACACAGGGTTCATTCAAGGGTAGGAAGAGACTAAGGAAGGGACAGTTAAACATCAGGCATGCTTGCCTCCTTCCTCAGGAACTAGAGAAGGTTACATCAGGCTCTGAAGAACTGCATTCAACCAACACACCAAGGTTTGCTTCACAAAATACTCACTCGTTCTCCATCAGCCCCCGGTAGCCCAAACAATCCTGGGAGACCAATGTACCCCTAAAGAAAAGAGGAAACAAGTAGTCAGACACGCTTCTCCATTAGCATCCAGTCAGTCTGTGTTTCCTGAAGAGCAGAGCAGCCTCCAGCGCTGGTCAGTGGCAGCCGAGATGAAATAAACCTTGAGGCAAGTGTATATGCCCATGGACTGCATGGTGCTGGCTTCCACGATGTAGTCCAAGGGCACATACCCTCACACCAGGGATCAGGAGCACTCCAGGCAGGCAGAGGACAGCCAGAAGAAACCTTACCTGGGCTGGCTCTAAGCACACCTGAGGGAAATGGAGCTTGGTTCAAGGTTAGCAGGAGTGACAGCAAAAGCAATCCACAGCCCTACACCTCCTTTCATCTCTTGCTTTGCCTTTGGCACTCATTTCCAACCGTCCTGTTGTACTAAGCCCCTTCTCCTTGTCTTCTGTCACCTGGTGGTCACACCCTGCAGCCCCTTGTGTGGCAAACACTTTTCCTGGCACCCTGCAGTCAGTCCTGGCTCTGCCCAAAGCCTCTCCCTGCACCACCAAGACCTTGTGCAAACCTTCATCATCCCTAAAGGCACTGAAAGCCCTTCCTGGATGCTGAACCTGACACTGCAGGCTCGGGGGACTGATGTGAGGCTCAATTGCACATCCACACAGATCCAACCTATAGGGAAACCACCTTTGCACCAACACACTCCACATAAAACCTGCTGCTTCCACACTTGTCACAAACATTGTGTTTCCAGGTTTCTCTGCTGCCTTGGGGTCCTGCTGAGACAAGACGCACTGCATAAAGCCCTGTGTTTCCCTTCCCTTGCCACAATGGCAGCCTTGTGTTTAATCCCTTTGCTCAGCGGCCTGGACAAAGTTACCTTGTGTGCAGGGCCTCTGCAAAGGCCTGGCTGGTGCCAAACATGCCAAACCCAGAGGAAGTGAATTTCAGCAGGGAGCCCCCTCTGTGGCACCTCTCTGTTACAGGAGCCAAGTGCTAACACTGATTTTCTCTCATCTTTCTCCATCATCGCTAAATCTCTATCTACCAACCCCACCAAACTTTTTCACCAGTCCATCGCTCCCTAGGGGTTGTGTTTCCTTTAGGGACAGCACCTAGCTGGGAAATAATGCTGCACTAAAATATCCTGTCTGCCTTTGCCTCCTGAATCCTAAAAGAAACCACGTAACTCCTGAGCTTTTCCTGGAGAAGGAAAATGTAGAGGTGGAGGATGAAGAAGAGTTCAGAGCTGGCTCCCTCAAACCACAAATTGCACATCTTACCTTAGCACCCAGTTCTGATTGACTGTGGTTGAACTGAGAAGGGGCTTTCATGGGTATTGATAAATATTTCAGTCCTCAGCACTCAGGGGTGTAAAGTGGAAAATAACTTTCAAATCTTACATTCTGCACATCTACCACCTGATAATCACAATTTCAGAGCAGTGAAAGAGATGTGCCAGGGAGATCTCCAGGCCCTGCAGAAGTGGGGGGAGCAAGTTGTGCTCTCAGATTTTCCTCTCTCCTGCAGGACACTGAACATAAATCTCCGTCCCCAGCTCAGGAATACTGCGAGCTACGGGGTCAGCATTTGTTTATTCCTTGCAGTTTTCCTAGTGATGAAAGCCAGCTGCTTGAATTTACTGCATATAGGGAAAGTATCACATGTTACAGAAATGGGGGGGAGGGGGGGGGGTGGTTTATTGGCTTGGAATCTCATTGTGAATTTATAATTGCAGGAAAAGAACAAAATGTGATTAACAAGAGCCTTAAGTAGTAATAAAAAAAGAATCCTTTGCAGCGAGAATAAAACCCCAGCAATTATTTTTAGTGAGCAAAACCAGGCAGGACCGAGATATTGTTTGTATTTGCACATGGCTTCAAGATGCTGGCTGGCTGTTGTACATAATGATATAAATCACTCCCAAACCAGGCCTGTACCCAAATGAGCCCATTTCCAGTGTGGTCAAAGGCCGCTGAACCACACTGATTGAAACTAAAGAGGCCTTTGGGACCCCGGGCTTGCAGGCTTTGATAGGAATTTGTAAGCCATTCTTTCCTCTCCTGCAATGTGAGCTCTGAAGGGGCTGACTTTATCATCAGCACTATTGGGGAACTTTGATCATGGCGCATTCCACGTTTAATTAAAAAAACATAGCAGTGCTTCAATAAACAAGTGCTGCACAGTTCAAATCCCCCGAACCCAACAAATTAAAGCAACTAGCTTCAGAATTGCAAAATCAAGCATAAAGTTTCTTGAGAAGCCTTTGATAAAAACAAGCAGAGAAAAGCCAGATGAAAGGTTGCTTACCCGAGTGCCTTTTGGGCCAGATTCCCCTATGGGGCCAGGTAAACCCTAGAACAGAAGGGACAAAACAAAGGCAAATGTGGACAAGCTTTAACTTAAAATAACGAGCAGTGCCAACCCCCCAAGCACCATCCCTGCATGGTTCTGCTTTAAGTGCTTCTTAAAGCTCTTAAAGCTTTAAGTGTTGCGTGGTTACGCTTAAAGGTTTTGCTTTAAGAGTCCAAGGAGTAACAACAAAGGAGAAAAAAAGAACAAAATGATACAAATAACAGATCTCTCATTGTTGGGGAGCTCGGGCTCAGCAGAACCTGAGACTGCCGCACATAGTGAGCCTTCCCTGGGGCTGAAGGAGAGATTTCTGATGATAAAGACCACAAGGGCTGCGGCAGTGGGGTGCCCAGAGGTTGTGTTACACTTGGGATGCGAGGCACAGTGATGCTCTGTGCCCAACAGCTCTCCATTCATCTCCCTGCCTAAGCAAACACCGGCACAGCAAATGTATTCCAATACCTGCTTGGGGAACACTGATGCATTGAGAAAGTCTAATTTCTACAGCCCAGAAAGTCACTTAGCAATGCAGGTACTGGGATATCTCTAACCCTTTGCAGCATCAGCTGTGGGAAGAATTGAAAATTCATTCCCCATTCTAACTCTATGCTTAATGCTGTTCACTTAAAGTACTGCAAAGAAGAAAAGTGTAAAAATGCAAAATGAAGTTTCATGTTTATTGCCTTCTAGCCAGTTTCCAGATGAATTTTTTTTCCTAGTTCCAAATGTTGATGGGATTTTCTGGCAAGAAGAAAAAAAAAAAGCCAAGTCCGTATTTTCTTCAGCTGGCAGCACTGCAGGCTCAGCCTGGGATGTGAAAGTTGGGCTGTGCTCTTTCCTGGCTCCTGCATCATTGCCAAAGATTTCAGGCATCAGGGTGAAGTTACAATCCTGCCTGTGATGCACAAAGCAAACCCCAGCCAAGCTCTCTCTCCCGTCGCTGCAGAGCCAGCACAGCTGACAGGAGTAACAAGTAGTAAAATCTGAGTAAACAGCTCTGATGCAGGATACACACAGCATTCAGATAGGCTGAAAAAAGCTGCCTTAAAAAAATAAAAAAGTCACTTTCCTGACCCAAACCACATTTTAAGAAGGCAGTTTTGTTCTTTGAATGTCAAGGCGCAGATTTCCTCCTGCTTATCAGATGGGCTGAATTGCTGAACAGCATTCATTAACCTTGTATGTCCAAAATCTCTCAGACCTCTTCTTATTAGTAACCTAACACACTTTCACACCTAGGAGACTCTCTGGCATGCTCAGCTTTGAGAGCCTTTTAGGGGATGAATGGAGCATTTAGTCAGGTGCATAAAGCTCCCATCCAGCTCTGCCATCTGCACTCTCCAGTGTGCTAAGCAAGGTATCGGCTTAATTTTCAATTTAAAATGGGTCATGCATTATTGACACTCTGAGGCACAGAGGTGCAGGCTTGTTCTGCAGGTCTAGTTCACATTTAATCCAATAACCTACATATCTGCATAAAAAATTCATGTCCAAACTCATGGTAAATCTGAAAGACTCAGGACAGAGCATTTGGGATCTTTGACACCTGCCTGCCCTCCTGGCTCACAGATAACCATGGCAGAATCCAACATTAATGTGTCCATCTTAGAAAACCCTGACAAAATCACTTCACCACAAAATATAATAGGGCTGGATGTTCTGTCCTCCAAGAGATTCCATTTTTTAGGGTCTTACAAATTCTTCTCTTTCCTTTCCACTACTCAGCACCTTACATCAGTAGGACAACAAACTGTCCAATCTTGATCCATTACCCAATGCACACCCCTCCATTCCTAAAGTTGTCTTTGAGTAATTTTTTTCAGCATGAGAACAAAGACTTGATTGTCTTTCATAATCTTTTTGCAGCTGCAAATATGATTTTTATATATATATACATTTAGAGTTCATGCATAACGATATGTGTGTGTATACATATGATTATGCCAGTGCATTTTATTAGCGAGAGCTCATATAAATCTCCTCCTCCAATAACAAATACACCTTTTTTCATCCCAGGTTTCTAACTTGTCCAACATTAGATGCAAAATATGCCTAAAAGAGCAGGGTTAGCAGCCTGCAGGTGTCTTTCTCTGCTCCGCTGTTCTGTTTTTTCCCTGTTGTTATACTGAAGAAAGATCTGTCATAATTTTCTATAGAAATTCACATTTAATCTATCATAGGCATGAAATACTTTCTAACAACATTTCAGAGCTAAAAGACTGTGGTACTGGTACAACACCTCGAGGAGGAAAGAAAGAAAATATACAGAGATCAAATATTCAGATATACCAACACTTTCTAGAGGACTGCACTGTCCTTAGCGGGGCATCTCTTTAGCTACCTGCACACCCCAATCCCTACTCTGTGCACAGCACGATGAGTTTTACTGCACCTGCCTGCCAGGATAACCTTTGGCACCTGGGCTTCCAGCTGGTCCTCGTTCGCCCTTAGGAGAGAAAAAAGAAAAGGCACAAAAGGTCAGGTGAATGTCCAGCTTGGGAAGTGTTTTTAGCTGCATCATTGTGGAATGGATTAACCTGATTTCATTTATTAAATCCTCATTTTTTCCTCATTTATTGAGAGGAAAAAAATATTAAGGGTAGATAATGAAGTTAATTAACAAGAGGGGAAAACACACAGAAGCCAAGTCAACAGGATCCTTGCACTGAGGAGGTGCTGCTGTTTCTCCTCTCCCTTCGTGTGCAGGGAAAGCAGCAGATAGTCTGGAACAAGGAGGCTAAGAGAAGGTGTAAGGCTGCATCTATATCTGGCATATGGAACCGTTTTGCTGGTGGGGAAAGCACTGCCAAAATTCTTCAAAACTAAATGGATTCATGTATAATATCCCTTAACATCATTGCTAACAGGGCCTGCTATTCATTGCCTTTTTTTTTTTTTTTTTACTGCATTGCAAACATCAGACTTAACCAAATAAAGAGGGGGGAGAAAAGGGGAGAGGGGGAATGGGCTTTGGGAAGGGAATTACATATCCTCAACACGGTGTGGTTAGTAAAGTCCAGGTGAAATTAATGTAAAAAGACAAATAAAGGGGGAGGACGGTGAGTTGGTTTTTCTTCCCCCAAGTAAATTTAACATGGCTGAGCAGTAAAAATTAGAAATTAAATTTGGATACTCCCAGGCAGTCTTCTCCTACCATCCTGTTGGTGCTGGGCCCGTGTGTGTGCTCAGACCCCGGTGTGTGCCGAGCTGCCTGGGAAGGAGCTGGCTCTCCACGCTGGACAGGCTGTACCTGAGCCAAACCAGCATCACAGCCAGCAAATCCAGCTCTCCTTAAAGGTCCACTGTTGGGAAGGGGGAAAACTCACCTGGTCTCCAGGGTGACCTAGTGGTCCAGGGTAGCCTTTATATCCCTGTCAAAATAGGATGGAAGAGATGAATACTACGAAACAAAAATACAGCAAATGATCTGGGTTTGGTTTTAATTTCTCTTTGAAAGAGGGACTAAAGTTCTGAGGAGAAGCATGATTTTGGATGGCATGACACAATGAGGCAAACTTTTATCGAGCTGCTTTGTGCCTGCACCACCCACACCTGCTGATGTGCCCTATTTGTAATCTACACCTTGAGTAAGGTTGCCCTTAACCCTCAGGAAACCACAAATAGAATGAAATGTTGGCTTTGGGCACATTGGGACTGCAACAGCACGAATCACTTGTGTTTGAGAGCTCTTACATTTGCTTTAGAATTTGAAATACCACAGGAAGCAGACACTGGAGCAGCACAAGGGCAGCCTGTTCGACTGCAGGCTGAGCATTGTGTGTCTTTTAAGGGAGTTTGCTTTCTCCTGGATTTACCTAGAGCTCCCTTCAGAGTAAATTCTGTATGTGATGGACACTTCAGATTTTTTCCCTCTTCTTTATTATCTTGCTTCAGCTGTTTAAAACAAACTTTCATCAAGACAAGCAGAACAGGAGATTAAACTCAGCTACAGAAATTACTGTTTAGCTGGGCTACCAGCAAGATTTTTAAAAAAAAAAAAAAGCAGAAAATTTAACTTGAAACAAATGGGAGAAAAAAAATAAACATGGAACAATCCTTGCACAAACACTAGAGAAATAACAATTGCTTTCAAGGGTGGGTAACAACTAATTGTACCTCAGTCACTGCTAACCCCCCTGTCCTGGCCAGGGCTCCAGCACACCTCGTCTGTCTGTGACCCCCACGGAGTGTCCCGGCTCTGGAAGCCATCACCAGACCCAGGGGTGACCGAGCTCTCGGCCTTTGGCTCCACTCACCACACGAACCTGGGACTGTTTCTGCTTCCAGGTCCACACCTCTGCTTAACAGCTTTTTTATTCTTCCCACGGGCTATTCCAGACCTGCAGCCTGAGCCTGTGCTGGCAGGGTGTGCAGCGCTCTCCGGCATCCTGGCCACTGCCCCCTCCCCTCTGCATTCCTCCTGCCTTGTTATTTCAGACAGTCTGGCCTGGGAAGATGCTGATTCCCTTCTCACCAGTTCTCTCCTTGCTGATGTGCCATGGCTCTAGACAGAGCTGCACCTCCCGATAAGGCTGACCTGACAGACTCTTGATTGAACCACTTCAAGGGTCCTTTCCCTTTATGCTGTGAGAGCATTTCAGTCAGAGACTCCTCACTGGAAGGGCCTCAGCAGCTCTTGGAGCAGGACCAGCACAGGATTCCGTGCCCCTCTCCAGGAATCTGCCCCATGAAATCCTCTCCTGCTCATCCTCTCCCTGGCTCCTCAGCAGAAAGGAGGGAGGATGCTCCACCCTGGGATGGAGCCAGGGTGTCTGGACTGAAGGTGAGAGCTGTCAACAGAAACATCCCTGGGTTCAGCATCTCCACTCATTCCCTGGAATTTAGATTTCCATGGGGTTTTCTCCTGTGACCCCTGCCCAGTTCTTCCAGTCTGCAGCAGAAGCTGCCTTTGTCTCTGGACAGCTGGAGCACCAAGCTTAGAAATATCTTGCTTTTCCACTGATAAGAAAGATGTGCCTGGTTTGGCTGCTCTGAATCATTCTGCTTCAGCTGGGTTTCTGCAGGATGGGTGTTTTGAGCCTGCAATGTCCACCCAAAGCAGGTGGTTGCATCCCTTGAGATGCTCAAAGCACATCCTGAACTCAATTCTGCACCAAGCATCGCATTGCTATTTCTGTAGTGGTAAGGGAATGGCACTTAGGTTAAATTTGTAGATACTCTGCTACTGTTGTGTTCTATTAAATATCCCCCTCATTACATATTCTGGGCTCTGGGAAGTGTCAAACATGTATTTTTTCACAATATGCCACAGTTATTTCTGCCTCAGGTTAATTATAACGAGGGAAAACCAGAAAAGCTTGTGTATGTTAAAGCTGGCTGCAGTGTGAAAGTATTTACCTGCTAAAATCCTCTTCAAATAGCACTAAAATGACAGGGCAGAGGGTATGAAAACAACTGCATTTGCTCTTTTATCTGAACACTTCCTGATGATTACAGGGCGCTCAACACAAAGGGCTGTGATTTAGAAAGGAAATTGCACTCCAGTGAAGGATTTACCCATCTGTAATGATATTTATAATCCACTCTCTCCTAGCTAAAGGGATCATCCTGCACTTTGGTAGGAAATGTGAAGAGTAAAGGGAATGAGACCTGCATACAGAATGTTTTGGGGCAATGACCACTTCCCAGCTCTGTCTTTGCTCTCTGACTGATGAAGCTTTGCCTCTCTCCCTGCTGCTGTTTACTCCTCTGGAGCAATGATGCTGCTCTGCTGAGATCTGTCTCCAAGGCAGCTGTGGTCTGCAGCCCCAAACCAAAAGCCAAAGCCCACAGATACCTCAAAGGCACCAGAGGGACAGGCAGAGGGAACATCCAAGTCCTGCCAGCCTTCCTGAGAACTCCTGGTCTGCAAAAGCACCGTTTGCTCTGTGTGGAGAGGATGAGAAGTACACCTGCTGCTTCTAAGGCAGTTTCATGTTCTCGAGGATGTGGGGAGCTAAAACAGCTCTGGGGGTGCTCTGAGATCAGCCTGTCCAACCCTACAGAGCCCAGGGCTGTCAGCATTCCCAAGGCAGGCACTGAGGAGTGAGCCACGCCATCCAAAACCATCTGCTGCTGCTTGTAGCTCCAGCTCACGCTGCCGAGCCAGTGGTTTCATTTAGAGGGAAAAGGATTTTGTTTCTCCTGGTGAAATATTTTGCCCATTTGAAGGTTGCTACGTGGTGTTCTCACATCAAAGCCCTGAGAGCGCTTTTTGCAGCCCCTCCATGGAGTGAGAGGAGGGATGTCCATTTTTCCAAGGCATTGCTGTTTTCCAGTAGCCAAGATAAGTTGCCCACCTTCAGTAAAGCACCAGTATATTTTCACTGGGAGAATGCCAGCAGGGAATCCAGATTAAAAAAAAAAAAAAAGATTTTTTCCAAACATTTCTCCAACAGCTGTAAATTTTTTCTTAATGCAAGATGCTTAATAAAAGCCAGGTTACACCAAACCCACTGCCAGACCAGTGCTACTGGAAGGCGTTTTAAAGCTGCACCAAAAGCAAAATTTCAGCATCCAACTTGCTCATTACTTGAAGAAACAGAAGCATACCCCTGCTTTTACCCTGTCCTGTGGGAGTTAAGATCAGATGGGAAGGCCATGTGCTGGACTCGGGAATGTTTGTTCACTCTCCTGTTCCTTCTCTGCTTTTTCCACTGCGAGTCCTTGCACTCCTGACATTGCATTTTGCTGATCGTAACCACAAGGTTTTGTTTTATGAGCTGTTATACCAGGAAAATGGTATTCTTTGCACCCCATTAGTTAGAGCTTGTTTGTGACAGCAAAAGATCCGTAATTAATCACTCAATTGCTCCTGCTCCACACAGCACCCCAAGTGTGACCAGCCTTGGAGCAGAAAAAGAAACTCAACCCCTCCTCTTGGCAGTTTGGTTCCAGTATAAAGCACACCACAAATAATCATGGTGAGGGAGGGTTCCTTTCCGCGTCCTCCACACCTTCTTTCTCTCCTTGGAGTCTTAAAACAAACCCGAGGAGGTGTTTGTGTGCAGCTAATTGACCTGAGGAGCAGTGTATGGTCACTGGCCCATTAACTGATGGAGTGATTGAAACAAGACGCTAATTTTGACTGTTCACTTTAGCTGTGGCAGTGTTGGCTTGCTGGGAATGGGAGTCGTGGCCACAGAGCTCCACTCAAACAGCTCCTTGCAACAGGTCCAGCTTCCAAAAAAAGAAACCAACTTCACCACACTGCCTGGAAGTGGAAACTCAGCTGAAATGTCCCTGATATATGAAAGATCCGAGCTCTAGGTATGGACGGCTGAGGTATTGCTGTGCAGGCTTGAGTGCATGGATGCAGACAAACACCCTGCTGCCCCAGGAACACGGGCACGGATCTTGTGTTCTATCTTTACATACCCTTTTCTAGGCATAAACGTGTGGTTTATGATGTCAGTGGTGCTGAAGCATCGATATGGAAGCAAATAAAGTAAAACCTGACCAGTGCTGACAGTTTCCAAGCAAAATAAAGAGGGAAGGCACACAGATACTTTTTCTGAAATGTGCTTTACCAGGAGAGACAGTCATGGTTTCCTTGGAATGCTAATTCTGTTCTGAATCCAACCTTTGAGTATTTCTGTTGGTTACAGATCCCTTCAGTTAATGCACTGGCTGCCCCAGACGTGAGCTGAGCTTGCTGAGGAACACCCAGTGTCAGGGTGCAGAGGGATGGGGAATGCAAAGAAGGAACAGAATTCCATATCCAGAGTTTCATTTCCTACTCTTGCATAGTCTTTAGGCAGTTGCTTCAGCCCATCTCCCTGGGTTATACACTTGCAAATCAGGCATAAGGCTCTTCGGATGGGTACCGGGACTTTTAATTAAATCTTTTAGGCAGAGTTAAAGAAGAAAATTTAAAAATAAAATTACCAATCTAATTCACTAGAAAAGAACACTCTTACCTTTCTACCAGGTGGTCCAGGGAACCCAGTTAAGCCAGGTAAGCCCATGTCTCCCTGTAGGAAGCAAGCACGTTCAATTAGTTTTCAGCAACATTTTCCCTGTGCCTGCTGCAGTTACTGCAATTATTTTGCTGACACCAGCCTTCAACTATTGATATTTCTGGTTCTAATCACAACTCTTCAAAACCTGACTGGATAAGAAGTGTAGATTTAAACAACATCTCTATTAACTGGCTCATATAAATAATAACCCCAGTTAATTAATGGCAGCTGCTGCTGGAGTCCAGCTTTTCTCAAGCAGAATGAATGCGCTTTTTTTTTTCCCCTCAATGATCTCATTCAGTCACATGCTTCATTCGCCTTTCAATAGGCATTGAAAGCACCAAGGCAAGAAAATTTTAGGTTTTAAATGCAGTAAGAACAACAGGTACCTCCTGCCAAATCCTGTGATTCGCTCTCACACTCTGCTACCGCGCTGGCTCGGCCCCTGGCTCCCGTTCGGACGGTGCTGGTGGTGTAATTATTTAACCTGACACAGGCTGAACCTTTGCAGGCTGCTGGGGGGAAGGTTTGTTCAGTACTTCTGAGAAGGGATTGCATCACATCCCAGCTGGCAAACCCAAACCATCACAGAACGGATGAGCGCAGTGGTGTGAGACCTCTCCAACACCCAGCCTGGCTGTGTGAGCCCACTTGGGCCTCCTGGGATCAGGGTCAAAAAACCCTGGAGTGCCTTTCTAATGAAATCCAACAGATTTCCAGTATCTAGCTTGAAAATTGCGTCATTCCAAACTCCTGCTGGAAACTCCTTATTCCTATTAGCGCTAACAGGAGTAAAGCCTTGTTAACACAAGCTAAAGGTGATCTGGGTCTCTCCCTTTTCTACACCAAGCATTGTCTTCAAGAAACCAGTTCCAGGCCCTGCAAGTGGATGATTTCCATGTGATGCCACTCCAACAGAGCGTACCAGAAATTTCAAGAGACATCCCATGCTATTAAGTTAAAAGCATCCCTTCAGACTTAGCCTTCTGAATGTTTTCCAGCATCACCTTCCATCTTGCAGTTGTGTGGCCTCACTGTGCTTTACGGAGGTACCTGGTGTCAAATGAAGGGCCCACGCTGGTGCTTTCTATGAGCTGTGCATTAGCCAGACTTATGGTGGAAGGAAGAGAACCAGGCTTCTGCCATGGACACGAGGTACCAAGGATTGGGCAGGTATCACCCAAAGGGCTAATTGAGGTAGATGTCGTGGAGCTCTGATTGCCCTGCTGTTCATGGCTAGAGTTCTGTGAGGGCTTGTTGCCTGGCTAAAAATCACTCAGCTGTGAAACAGCAAAAATGAGAGCTGTACCTTATTGAAAAGAATTAGCAGAACTCTGATCTGATCCTTAACAACTGCTAAACCCAGAAAGCAGCTTTCCTTCCCAGCTGGGTGCTTTGTGTTGGTTTGAGAAGCCCTTGCTGGTAACCCCTCAGTGAGGTCCATGCCTTAGAAGCTTCTACCAAGAAACCTCTCTCCTGATGGGGCTGCAGCATGAGGCAAAGCCCTGGTCCTCAGCTCCTTGGCAAGGGCATCCTCTCCTAGGCCTTCAAGGTTTTTATTGCTCACACTGGGATTGCTGGGATTTTATTGATCACACTGCAGCTGCATGCCCAGAGCGTGGCTGTAGCTCACATGTGCTACTGGAAACATTTGTCTGTGGTAGCAGGGACTTCAGCTGGGCTGCAGATTGTGGTTCAATTGGATAAACACTCAGACAACACTGCCGTGGCAGGTGGCACCTCAGTGCATTGTGGTCACTGAGAGATGCCTCTCTTTAGTCCTGAATCCAAGCTCTAAGCCTTATTTCCCAGTCCTAAGCCCACTCGAGCAGCTGTGCTGCCTGTGGCTGCAGTGCGGACTCCCTGTGTGTGCACAGGTCTAAAGCCCCCCCTGGCCCCGGGGTGACGTCTCACCTTCTGCCCATTGCGAGCTTTGCCAGGCGACAGCCCAGGATCACCCTTCTGACCCTGAAAGGAAAAGCTTACATTAGTGACATCATCCAAGGGCCCAGCCCACAGATGTGGTTCTGCTTCCACCAAGCCTCCAAATTAGAAAACCACTTTGTTTTATCCCAGTCTTCCCCGACATCCAAAATGCATTAAGGTGGCCAGGAATAGCTGTTTTGCTGGGGGTGGATTTGGTGAGTGATTGCTGCTGCTAAAGAGTTGAGTTTTAAATAACAGTTGACAGTGTTAAATTGGCTAAAGAAAGGATAACTGGAAGAAAGCAATGTCAGGACTTTTGATCCTTATTAGACCAGACAGCTGCGATTCCTTCCTTGTCTACAGCTACCATCACAAAAATAATTACCAAGCCTATTATTGGGGCTAAACCATCCTTCTCGACAACTCCCTAGATGCTGCTGCTTTTTTAACTGTGAGGAACAGATGAAACTGCAGGGAAAGTTATACTAATTAGCCACCCCCAACAGCCAGAGCAATTGTGAGGCTCCCAGGCTGGCAGAGAGCGGCACACTTGACCTTAAGTGGCAGTATTCCTTATTTTCTTCCTTAACAAGTGTGATGAGGGAAATCACAGTCTGGGGCTGTGATCTCCTGACCAACATAGGCTGGAATCTCGGCAGCATTTGATCATCTAATTCCAGCAGATTCCTTTGGAAATCCCACTTTGAATTGTCAAAAGGTGGAAAGGTAACGTGAGCATCTAACAGGGGGAGAGATGCAAACAGGAAAATCTAGAAGAGATTGAAATGTGCCAGGTTTGGGTAGGGGAGAGGTAAAGCTTTGCACACACAACACCTCTCCTGGCACAGCCAGGATGGGAATGCCAGGATCAGTCTCTATCTAACACCCCACGAATCATAAACAAGCCACAACCTCCGTGTGCCACATCAGCACAGCACTGCTGGGTGGGTTAATTAGTGCCTGCCAAGTGAAGTGCTTGGAGGGAAGGGGAGACCCTGAAAGGATCAATACTTATTATTAACTGGCATTTCTGATGAGCAGCACAGAGCTCTGGGCGCAGCCAGCTGAGCTGCTTTTCCTCACTGGGACCACACTCCACATGTACTTCCCACCTTGCAGAGAGTGTAAATCTCCCCTTCTCCTCCTCCAGCATCCAGCACAAGCTGTGAGACTCAGGAGTGAGACTGCGTGGCTCTGGACTGTAGGGAGCACTGCTGATTCAAGGCAGATGCATCTGCACAAATTCTGAATGAAGGCCGCCGGGTTTCCAAACAGTAAATGAAGTCATGCAGATAATCTTGCTTTGCACGCAGCTGTTATCAGGGCAATTCTCCCACTCCCTGAGCTTCAGAGCAGCCAGTGGGTGCTGCCACTGCTGGGAACAGATTAGAGCAGCCCTTGAGATTGCTGGGTGTTCATCTCTACCCTGCAAAATTAATTTATTGCAGCAGGTAGACACCCACCACTTTCCCTAAACCTTCCCATGTGCTCCATGCAATGACTTTGAGGGGTGGAAAAGAACAGAAGCCTCTTGTGTTTTCCCCTGGGAAGCTGCAGATCACATTAGCAAAGCCTCTGCTTGGCACTGGTTCTGTGTTCAGCACTGCTGAGACCATCACACAGGTGGAGAACTCAGCCATGAGCGGGATCACAGGTCCCCAGATTAATCAGCAGAGGGAATGGATGCCTGGATGTGAGGGCTGAAGTTGTGGATTACTTGCTTGAGTCTCCTTACACAGCAATGACAGCAGGGGAGTTAACCTGATAGCACCTTTCCCACAAGCTTCTCTCTTTCCCATTCTAGCTTACTGAGAACACTTCTTCCTCTTGTAAAGGAAGAAACTGTTTCCTTCTGTGTTTTTTTTTTCCTACCTGGGAGAAGTCTGGAGCAGTGCAATTTAACCATCTCAGTTTTGCAATCCCACTAATGCTATTTTAACCATCAGTGAGACAAACTGATGAGCTACCCTGGAGAAAAAACATTCACTAAACTGAAAATTCAACTTTTTTCAAGCACTTAAACAAGAGATTTATCCAGAGCAGCAAATCATACTAAGACCTGATGCCAAAAGCTTCTACGTGAGATGGAAACTCAGCTCTTGCAATGGCTTTTGAAACACACCTTGTCTGATCATCTTCCCAACCCCAAACTCTGTTAGGGCACCCTGAGAGCTACATCCAGTTGTCAGCAAAAACACCCCTCCTGTCCCTCAGCACCTTCCAGGTGACAGAGCCAGCCATGACCCCAGCGCAGCCTGTGGCTACAGAGGTTATCTGCAATAATCAGTCCCTGATAGCCAGATGTAATCGCAATTTTACAGCTGCCAAGGACAGCAAGCAGAATGCAGAAAGGGGCAAGAATCCCCCTTCAAGCAGTTTCACATCATGAATCGCTGAGCTGAGCACCACAGGCTGAGTTCCCAGGTGGCACAAGCAGGTGTAATGCCACTGGAGTCAGTGGAACCATGCCCAAGCGGATCAGCAGGATTTTGGCTCAACAGCTACAAACAGCTCTGTGCAAGGGATCAGCTTCCTAAGTCCAAGGAATTACAAGTGCTCAGCTCCAGCGGTGAGAATGAAGTGGGCTCTGCACAGGGTTGCCTGTGAAATGCAGAATCACAACTAAAGCACTACAACCACGCAGGGGACACACACAAACACCCAGAGCTTTCAGTGCCACAGCACAACCCTTGCTCAGAGCTGCCTGACCTTACGAGGGCTCTGGTCATTCAGCTGATAAAAATTATGCTCCAGGGTCCCTTCTTAAGTGACAATGACTTGGTGTTAGTCATGGTTTCCAAGCTGTATCTATTTGGGGAACTCCCATTTCCTTTCTGAGGTTGGCTGTTTTTTCCGTGGCATTCACTGCTGTCTGAGCGAGACTGAGTCCAGCAGCCACTTGACGGCTCTCAGCAGGAGAACTTCCACTTGGGGCAGCTCTGCCCTGTTGAGCTTTCACAAGTCCATAATTCCTGCCACGTGCTGGGTCTGTTAAGAAGATTCCATTTCTGTAAGTGTCCAAGGCCAGGCTGGATGGAGCTCAGAGCGACCTGGCCTAGGTGAGGGGGTCCCTGCCTCTGGCAGGGGGTTGGAATGAGATGAGCTTTAAGGTTCCAACCCAAACCAGTCTTTGATGATTTTATGATGAAGACATCAGGTCCCAGGTGCAGGCTTACAGCAGTTAAAACATAAGGGGGTGAAATACCACTTTTTGGGGCAAAGTCCATCTTCTGGGACTGGTGTAACAACAGGGAATTGAAGGGAAGGAGGGGAGTCAAAACTCTGGCATCGGATGGAGACCTTCCAAAGAGCATTCCTGAGGCAGAGATGGTGTAATCATGGCTTACCAGGCTCTCCCTGCTGGAGGTGAACCTTTGCTGTGGTCTGGGCTGAGCTCCAGTTCTCACATCCCATTGCAAACCTAACACTTCTTTTGACAAAGCACCCTGAACAGACCAATCCTGCAAATGGTGGCTGGACAAAAATAAAATATATCCCAGAGCCTGATGACACCAGATCTCTGCTGCGGACTTACAGCTCTCCATCCACTGAGACTTCCTGCTGCCAGACTGTGCATTGAGATGGAGGAAAAATGCTCACAGTAAGGTCTAATTTCTATTAGGTGACCGACTGAATATAGCTTTACAGCCAAATGATGATTTCTGACAAGTCATTAGGCCACAAGTGTTTAAAGAAAAACTCCTGTAGCACAGAAACATAGTTTGGCTCTACAGCTTGGACCAGGCTGGATTTGCAGGGCTGGAAGTTAGATAAAAGAAGTTAGATTTGACTTATAAAACTCAACAAGTGTGATCTGGAAGTCATTGATGGAGAATAAATGCAGAACGCTAAGATGTAGAACTTTTACAGGCTCACTTTTCAGGCTGTATGTGGAATTTAAACCAGCTGCTGTTCACCAGCGTGTCTCCAGTGCCTAATTTTTAATCACGTAGAGGCAGCATGCCAAGTTTCCAGAATCTTTTTCCCAGAGCATCAATAGTGCTCATAACCTCTCTGCCTACTGATGAGATCGTGAAAAGACAGAACTGCTGCTCGCACCTTTCTCCGTCTGGCTGAGACATCCCACAGTGTCCCTGGTACTGAAAATCCCTGTTAAGCATTGCCTCTCCAAACTCCATTGTTCTTTACTCCAAACACAGATGTTAGAAAATATAAACCTCTTCCTTTGTAAACAATCACACCAAAGCAAGCCAAACCAATTTTCCAGGAACTTCACAGTCTTTAGGTGCCACAAAGCCTTGTACACGGAACGAGCTGGGAATTAAAACACTTTTTGGAGGGGTTTTGCTGCACAGTGGCTCAGGACCCCTCCGGAGGCACATCTGTGCTCAATCCCAGGCAAAGGGAGAGGGTCCAGCTGCAGGGGGTGATTCCCACCTCGCTGCGCTCCAGCTGCCACCCGCAGGGAATGCGTGTGCAGGAGAAAAGGACGAAACACAGAGCCCCTGGCACTGCAGGAGGTGTGTGAGCCCTTGTGGGAGAGGTGAGGGCATCTAGAAGGAAGCCAGGAGATCAGTTTGGGGGGACTGATGGAGTTCAAGACTTCCCAGAAACTCTGGAGAGGGAAAGAGAGAAGGAGGAGTTTCAAGAGGAGGAAAGCAGAGGAAGACGCTGGGTGCTGCCAGTCACGCCTGCCACTGTCCAGGCTCAGAGGCAGAGGAACAGGCAACAAAATCCAGAGGAGAGAAGTGAGAAAACAAAGAAATCCAGAGCTGGTGGAGCTCTGGAACGGGAGGATTCCACCACCCTCATCTAACACAGCAGTTTGTGCCCTGGCAGTCAGAGCTTAAGCAGGATCCTCATCAGGCACTCTTTGAAATTCAGGAGAACCAAGGGTAGAGGCACAGAGCGGGGGTCCCTCTGGCCTTGGCAGTGCTGCTGGAGAGCCCCTGGGAGAGCAGGAGGGAGGCAGAAATGCCTTCAGCTGCTCTCTTGTACAGAGCAGGATAAAAGAAGCCATCCTTGCCCCGGGATGTCCCGTGGGATGGGAAGTGGAAGCTCCTCGCACCAGTTCACACTCACCTTCAGTCCTGGGGGCCCAGGTGAGCCGGGGTTTCCGTGGGGACCCGGGGGACCCTAAAACACACAACAAACACAAAACAGAGTCAAAAGGGGATGGTGGGAATCTGCATTAACCCTGGAGCAGCCAAAAGCCTCTGGCTGTGCCGTGCCAGACCCAACCCACGGTCCCAGAGCCCGTGCCCTGGCAGGGGGATGGTGGCACTGGGACCCTCCCTGGCACCCACAGAGGGGGAAGCTCAGCTGCGGGTTCCCACGGGCCTCTGTGGAAGGGGATGTGTGTCTGCCACCACAAAACATGTCATGACACTGAGATAATTTGGGTAAACCAAACATTCCACAGGTCAGGGGAGTCCAGGCTCTGGGAGGAGCCCCAGCAGAAGGGGATGGGAGCAGGCAGAGGGGAGCGGAAGTGTGCAGGGGTGTTAACAAATATTTTTTTTTGGTCACAATTAAAGAGAACAGAAGTAATTACTAATTGTTCGGCTGTATGAGGTGAACCCATTTTCCGTATAAACCAAGAAGATTTTTACCTTTAGAGGTTGGAAAGAAAATGAATAATCAGACAGCAAAGCAGTGGGAATAGCAGTAAGTCTGTTTAAACCCTTTAAATCCATATTTCACACAGCTAAATCGATATTTTTCCTTAGTTCTCTGTCAGAGTATCTACCTCAAATCACAGACAGCAGCATCTCCTTTTACACCATATTTTAAAAGCACCCTGCATATTTTCCGAAGGCTATTTAAGGAGTTATCTGGAATAAGCAGCTACGAATAGTTTATGCCTGGGCTGTACACAGCACAGAAGATCTGCTAACCGTCTAGGCAGAAGTAATAACAATCCTAAGTCCTCTTGAACATGTTCCTGGGAGATGAAACAACCTGAAGATTCAACTCCAAAAGCTCTGCCAAGAATGTGTGAGAGCTCTGCACCACCACGAGGGGCCCTTTTTGTACCCTTGGGTTAGGGAAGTACAGGCAAGGGGATAAAAAACCACTCAGGCACTTTCTCAGCAAGTGTAGGATTTCCAGTGAGCATTTTGGGGCCAAAGTCTTCAGGGTCTGATTTCCAAGGAAAATCACTGCAGTTAAACATGCCACTGCCAGCCAAATTCAGTGCCCTTGCTGTCGTCTGAGAGAAGAGCAGTACACTGATCTCTAGTCAGTTTTTAATTTTACTGCATTTTAATAGAAAATAATGCATTTTTGAATACACCTTGTGGTACAGACAGTTGCTGAGTGCTCAGTGCTGTTTCACAACATGCTGCTCTGCTGGAAGAGGCTGTTTGATTAAAAGATTGAGACTGGACTTTTCAAATGGCAGCTTTTATCCAAATTAACGTTCCATTCTTAAAATTCCTTGCAAATTTTCACCTGAAATTCTCCAGTTTAGTCTGGCTGTGAATTTCCAGTGAAACTGAAACAGCTTTAATTAAAAATAAGATGCTTGAGTATCAACTTCTCATTTGAAAACCCATACAGCTGCTGTAGCCAGAGTACCTGGACACTGAGGAGTCTGAAATAAATTCAGCTTCCCAGCAAACTGCGGAATCACCTGCCCATCTTATTGGGTGGGACACTGAAAGAGAGACTGAATGTGCTGCTTAAGGTAATTCAACGAGTCTGTGGTGGCAAAAATGCTTCAACCCAAGTGTTTCAAGTCTCAAATACGTAGGAAAATTAATAATAAGTGACAGAACTCAGAACAGCAAAGTCTCTGTAAAAGATGAGTTCTTAAAAAGCTTTTACACGTAAGCAATAATCGAGGGTTCATAAATCCAGCCCGCTGCTGGACTTGAGGAGGGAATTCAGCTGTGATTCAACTCTGGAGTGAGGCAGCTTGGCCCCAAGCCCACGTCAGTGCAGTCATTTGAAGTTTGTGCTCCACCATAGCCCAGGGCAGGCTCACACCAGTGTCAGGCTGGAGGCAGCAGCTTGGGGCGGTGTGACTCCCAGAGGGGAGTGATGGTTTCCAGGAGGGACCCTGGAACGTGGGAAGCTCAGCTGCCAATCCTGTGCTCCTGGATAAGAGATTAATCACACCCCCAGCAAAATCTGGTGCAGGCTCTTCCAGAGTAAACCAAAACACAGCAAAAAAATCTTAAAAAGCCTTAACCAGGAGGAGGGGGGAAGGGAGGAAGAATCCAGTCACAGTTTCTAGTGATTAAACGTGATTATGAAAACAGAGACTCTGGAGATAAAACAGAGCCTTCAGCACCGGGTTCAATGAGTCTGACAGAGTGTATCCAGTGTATTCCAGGCAAAGGAAGGTCAGAGACTCATCCTGTCCCTAAAGACCGATGTGGTCTCATCCCAGTGAGAGGTGGCCACATCCTGATGATGAAGTGACAGTGGGAAGTCCAGCCTGGCCTGAAGGAAACTGCTGTGACCAGTTCTGAGGCTCGTGTTAGACATCTGAAACTGCTCTGGGAACTGAGGAGGGAAAAGGGTGTAGAGTCTGGCAGCAGTCCTAAAAATGGTAAAAAATAATTGATCTTGACGTGTTCCAACATGGCGAATCTGGAATCTGTGATTCCACCCACATTCTTGGCAGAGGAGATTGATGCTGTGTGGTACAGTTAGATGGGCTGAGCAACAAAAGGCGCAGGACAGCAGCTGCCTCAGGAGCTGTCAGCAGCAGTTAATTGCTGTATTTTAGTAATTCGATCCTGGGTTACTTCAATTCACCAGTCACACCTAGAAATTTGGATTCTCCTGAATGTATTTCTCATCAATACATCAGTTTTTCTCCTCTTATCTACACACGAGGTAGGACAATGCTGAGACCACTGAATGAAAAGATCCCGCTGCATGTGTCACTATTTGCTCGCGTGCTCGTTTTCCCACCCGTTTTGGCTTCCTTTATCTGCTGAAACAATCCAATCCAGCAGCAGGCAAACTTACATCTGAGAGCTTCCAAGCCTTGTACCAGAAACTCCATGGAAAATGTTACCGTGGGACAGCAGCAGCCCGAGGCTCCTCCGTGGCACGGAGACCAGAACAATCCCTGAATGTGTTCTCCGAGCGAGGAGGGGTTTCCCGTCTCCCTGGAATGCCTTCTACGTGAACAGTGCTGCTTGAGAAGGACACTGAGCCACCCAAGTTCAGCTCGGGGGTGCCTGGAGATGGGACCCTGCTCACAGAAGCGCTTTTATGACTAATGGTTCACAACCCACAAAAATTAACAGAAGTGTAACTGTGCACAGCTCCCCCCAATCCTCCAGCATTCACAAGGAGGGGAAAAAAATCCTCCCAGCTCCTGCTAAATGCTAGAGAGCTCCAGTCAGGGCAATGACTGCTCATTTGACACTCATTGTGTCTTAGGGTCTCACTGCGCAAAGCAGCTTTTTCTGCTTCTGACCTACAGATCCCATTGTGACCTCTGGCTCGTCGAAATAGAGCTAAATATTTGAAGTGAAGCCAAGCAAACTGTTTCTTTAAACACTTTTCAGAAACTGGAAAATCTTCCTAATGGAACAAGGATACTAGGGAATCTCCACAGCTGACTGAGCTGCTTGTTTCAGGAGGGAAGCCCTGGATTTCGAAGGAGAGGGAGATTTTTTCCAACCACAGACCAAATGTAACAGGGACACGTTACAGTGGGACCTCCCAGTCTTTCAAGCTGCTGTGGTTAACAGGAGCATGGCAAGTGCAACCTGGAGCATCAGGGAGTGCCGATGCATCACCTTCACTCACGCATTTTGATTTCTCCCATGCTGTCTCCGAGTTTAAATGAACCAAGAGTAATTACAGCACATCAGGCTTTTTATTCCTGATTCTGCCTCTGACCTGCTGTATGGACAGGCACAAAACACACCTGTGCCTACATTTGCTCACCTGCTGAAGAAGGAGTAACTGCCAGTGGGACCTGGCTTCCTGAATTAAGTATTTTGGAAAGTTTGACCATTACTCTTTTCTTGCCATCCTGGGGACTGAGCAAACAACCAAGGCCAGGCTGGACAGGGCTTGGAGCAACTTGGTCTAGTGGAAGGTTCCCTGCCCATGGTGTCAGGCTGGAACAAGATGATCTTTAAGGTCCTTTCAACCCAAACCACTCCATGAACTGGACTCCTGTCTGGCGTGTATCTGAGACTCGCTGTTTCCTGCACGTAGAGGCAGAACAGGTAACTGGGATTTCCACAGCCTCGTCTGGAAGGCAGAGTTTAAGGCCAGTGTCGCTCCTCACAGCACTTTGCCACTGACCTGATCAAACTTGGGTACTTTGCTGGTCAAACCACACCAGTGAGGGCTGGAATTAGGCACAGTTTGTGGTGGATGCAGATGTGCTGTCCAAAACCCCTCTGCTGACAGCGCTGGGTGAAGCTCAGAGCCTGGGCTGAGGCAGGAACAAGCTGCAGTGGTGAAGGAATTACTGCTCCAGTGGGAGCCCTTTGTTGACAGCTCCTTGTGGAGCTTGTTGGCACATCCCTGAGAGCAAACCCCAGCCTCTGCCTCCCTGGGAGGCCCTGATGTTTGAAGAAATGCAAAGGTCAGAAATAAAATGCTCAACACACATGGCTTGCACAGAACTGGGGGTTTCACCCCTCACACTCACCACCGGGGAAGAGCCGTCCCACAACCTGCCTGGCATTCCATAAAAATTCACATAAAACCAGGGAAATCCTTCGTTGCTAATGCTGCCATTCCCTCAGATCTCACCCAGACACTTGATAAGGCACACAGCACATTTATCCAAGAACAAGCAGTGTGGACAGGCCTCTTCTTATGCCTCAAATTCTTCAATGCAGACATGAAAGCTGAAAACCATCCCAGCTGGATACAGACAGAGAGAGACCCTTCCTGGAGAACACACGGGCAGTACAGCAATATCTCCACAGACTGGAGAGCTCCTGAGACAGTATTATTGGCCATTCCTATTGCAATTTTTAACTCCTTTCCCTTGGAGTCCCTCAGGAAATAATGAGAAGAAGAAACACCCAGTTTTCACTTGTTATCAAAGTGAAAGTTTGCCTTCATAGCTGCAGTGAGCAGAGCACAGGAATAGCCTGAATCTGTCTCAGGGGGCCTCTGCTTCTGAGTGATAGGGTGTACAATTAATTCCATGCTCCTGAAATGGGATTGGCTTTTAAAAATTGAGAAACTGCCATTTTCAACAAGACTTCCACTATCCACCCTGCTACCCTGCCTTGGACTGCTCATGAATGCTGAGATATGTCCCGGTCAAAACCTCTTTCATGCTGTTACAGAGGCTGGGATGTGGTTTTGCAAAGCAGGTGGCATTGCCACCATGGAAGAGCCACCCTCAGACTGCACAGGCAGCGCTGGTGATACTCATCTGCTGGAAACCAGGAGACAGATCCATGGGATCAGCCAGATTTCCTTACAGACTCTCACCCACCACAGTCTCAGCCTCAAGGCAAAGGCTTATCAGAGATTGCACTTTACTCTTATCAACGGGGGGAACAAAGGGAGGAGACAACATGGGGTGGAAATTCTGCACTACACATCAGCACGAGGCAACTTCACAGCTGCAGAAATTCACAAGTCAAATGCTGCCGCTGGATTTTCAAATGCACCAGGTAACTGTGCAAGCATTAATAATGTATAAATTATGCAAGTCACAAGAATGGCAATTAAATCTCATGCATTAGGCCATCAACTGCATTGGTGACAAAAAGATCCTTCCTTTCCTCTGCATCTAGCACTGTGAAGTTGCCTGCAGTGTTCACCTCTCCTCTGGAGCTCCAAATGTGGGCTGGAGCCTGGTGGGACACCTCGTGGCTTATCCATGGGCTGGAGCAAGAACTCCACAAATGCTTTTTTGGAGGATCAGGTTAGGAGAGGTAGAACATGACCCCTGCGATGTTGCACGTTTATTTTTAAGTGGCTCGAGCACAACAAAAGCAGAAGATGCAAGAATTCCCCTAAGCCCATCTTAGTTCCTGGCAGCTTCACGTTCCAATGAAATCCCTAAACCCCAAAGAGACACAAGAAAAATTTACTAGGAGAAACATCCTGAAGTCAAAACAATTCAGGCACAGAGCAGTCCTGTCTCCAACGCTCCAGGCCAGACATTCACAGGAGTGACCCTTCTGCCCCCTCCCAAAATTAGCACAGCCTCTTCGCAGAGCTCTGAGCCAAGCCAGGCTCAGCTGTGCTGAGCACTTCCTAACTGGGAACTCTTTCCTGGACCAATTCTCAGCACCTCTGGCAGGGCCTGAGCTCAGAAACCTTCTGTTGCTCATTGTCTTTCAGAGGATCATCTTAAATATAGGATGGAACATGCCACGGCTGGGGAATAACAGACAATTATAGCACAGCTTCCATGATGCTGTTTCTCTCAGAAAAAAAAACTCAAGTGGAATTGGATGCAGAGCTGCAATTTGGTCACTCATACACCAGGTAGGGTATGCACTGGGAACCCCAGACCTGGAGTTTAGTTTGCAAACCACAGGACTGCCAGAAGTAACACCAAACAGCCCTCACAAGCAATGAGCTGGGGTAGGAACCAATTTCCAGCTTTAATGGGGATGCCAAGGAATGCAAACTCGGGGCAGTCTATATCAAAAAGAAGATACAGATATCAGAGCTGATGCTTCACTACAATCTTCTTGAACACGGAACAGGTTGTCCCATCTATGAACACGAGCCTGGTGCTGCCTAACCCTGCTCACTTCCAGCCCAAATCAGCTTTCCGGGCTGTTCACACAGGCCCAGGCTCCAGCAGGCCTGCAGACCTTCTGTGTTTTACTGTTGCAGAAAGGAGATGAGTTTATTTTTGCTGGTTACTGCGAGATTTCACAGGAGTGTAACAAGTGTCCTGGGGGAATGCTGAACCTCCCAGCTCTCAGCCTCTCGCTTGTTCTTTAAAGACATTACACAGGGTTGAGTTTTAGCCAAATATGTGTGAGGAAATCTCCTTCTGCTGCCAGGCCAGGATGCTGCCTGGATCACGGGTCCAAATATTCCCTTCTTCCAGCCTCGGACACCCGGACCTTCGGATTCCCAACCTACACCAGTCCAGTGCTCAGCAGAGGGGCTCCATGGCTGTCCCCTGTGGGACAGCACTGCACTCCCAGGAAAACAGCACCGAGCAACCAGGAGAGCAGTGCCAGCACTGCACCGTATCCAGGTCAGGCACGCTGCCCGGCCCTGGGAGAGTTGGGCCAGCAGAAGGCTTTTCTCACAGCTTGCTGCAGCACTCAGCTCCAGATGTTTCCTCAGCACAGCACTCAATGTTCAGAGATCTGCATCAGAGTTTCATTTGGGGAGGAAGAAGTTCTATGAGAGCTTTTCAGTGAATTCCTGAACAGATAAGCCAGTCTGCTTTAGAGCTTGAAAAGCAGTCAGAAAGCAGGACTCAGGCTGGGGAACAAAAAAACTCCTCTCTGTGTGTGTTGAGCCCTTGGTCCTGGACTCTCACTAATGAAGGACCTTGAACTGAACAATTTGTGAAGCTGGGGAGAGTGAAGGGGAGCACAAAAAGCAGCCGAAGCCAACATTCAGCACTGGGTTTGCAAGAAGGAACAGATACCGGAAACAAAATCAGACAGACAGACCCCGCTCTTCTGACAGCCATTGTTAAACATCCATCCCCAGCCTTTGCCCATACCAAACCTCAGCTCAGGGAGGCTGCAAATCACCAGTGTGATCACCTGAAAACCTCCAGCAGGGAATGAGAGAAGGAGACCAGATCTCAACAGAGAGGGGCCTGAAGCAGTCATTACTCAGCCACAGGAACAACAGGACAGGCAGATTCAAACACAAATGGATGGAAGTTTTTTAAGTACTTACTCGAGAACCTCTCTTGCCAGGGGGCCCTGGTAAGCCCGGCAGACCTGGTGGGCCCTAGAAAAACAAAAACAGGTATTAGAGATTGGTTCCAGAACAGGATGGTGCTTCTGACAGTGCTTCACAGAGACCCGTAGCACAATCATTTGGAGAAGACCTGGGGAGAAGGGCCAATTACAGCACCACAGCCAAAATTTCCCTTCAGCTTATGCTGTTACTGTAAAGGGATAAAAAGCCAGGCACAAAGACATCTGCACGTATTTCCACAGAGCAGAGACAGAGCATCCCCATCTTCCTGCTGCAGCCTGCATTCCCAGGGTCACAGCTGTGCCTCGTGCTTCCCCTCTCCTGGAGCCATGCTCTATCACAGGGGTAGCACAATTGTCTCCCAGCTTCGGATTTTCCTGCTGTGTGTTAGCGCCCTGGCAAGGGACGCACATTGTGTGTTCTAATCTCTATCAGCTGGACACGTGCAGCTCTTGGTACTGTAGGTTCCTACATGAGTTACAATACAATCACAGCCCCAGCACTTCATATTTTACAGCAGCAGGTTATAAAATGTAATAAAATTGGTATCAATGTTGGAAATTGTTAAATACGGTTCTGTAGCAAAGGAAAGGTCGAGTCATACACGTCAGAGTAGTGGGGGCTCTTGGAAGAGGGTAGGAACAAAGTGGAGATATCAGGAGCCCAGCTGTGCACTGATCAGAAACAGGTTAGGAAAAAATACTTAACCAATGAGATTTGAACTCCTTTGAATATATTAATCTATTTATTCTTTTTTTTTCAATGGGCTGGAGAATTCAGATTTCTGGAGAGCCATCTGCAACTCCTAATAATTCTTCAAAACTTCTTTTCCCCCAAGCCAAACATGTCTGACAAGAATAACTGTTAATAAAGCATCTCCCAGAGGATTTATATTCTGGTAGCTTGCTACAAAAGACAAGTTTCCATTGCATTCAGCGGGGAGAGACATCCAGAGCAGCTGACTGGAGGATGTTTGGAATGCAGCCTGAGCTCTCTGAGTGCGTGGCAGGTGGGAGAGCAGGTCCCAGGAACAACATCCCACAGGGATGAAGGTGCAGCGCATGGAGCAGGTGCAGGATGAGATCCACGGCCGCATTCTGGCCTCGCTCCCTTCCCACTGGGTCATCCCTGTGGGATCTCCCTGAGCAAAACCCACTGCCAGGCTGGCCCTGCTGCTCAGGACTGCTCAGGCTGGTGCTGCCCCTGAGCAGGAGAAAAAAGCTCATGATCAATAGTGCAGCTCCCAGAAGTCATCAAGGGATTGATTCAGGAAGAAAAAAAAATCAACCCGGGAGATCCATACCCTAAATCTCATGCCCAGGAAAAGATTTTGCAAAGAGAAAACTTGCCTGAACCATACAGGTAACTACTGGATAAATACTCCCCTGATTACCAACCCTCCCACAGGTAAATAGCACATTAAGTTGTATAAAAGTGATCTATTTTATGAGCCAAACTTGGGCTTGGGAAGGCATAAGCAAAGCACAGTGTCTCTGTGCTATTAATTTATCAGCACAGCAACTAAACCATAACTTTTTATCCCCGTAGTTAATTCTAGCTGCAGCAAAGGTAACAAGAAAAAGCTTTAGAAGAATCTGCACAGCACAGAACACCTAATGCCCCTCACTGAGACACTCAGGGATGGACTTCTGCCACCATCTCACTCACTGCTGCTGCCCAGCCCTGCCTGCCCAGTCCCTATTGCCTGGGACACTTCAGCGGACTCCTCTGCCAGCTGCTTATTGCTGGCTAACACAGTATTACTGGGCTTTGTATTAACAACCCTCATTGATACAGCTGACCCTCGTTTTAGCAATATCCCAGTGTTTTAACCTGCCATTGTGCCAGCTCAGGGCCCCGTGCATAATGCAATTATACAGCTGTGCAAATAGACACGTAATTGTAGGGGTTTTTTGAAGCCTCATGTGTAATCATGCTCCAGAATCCCAGCTTTTATTAAAAATATCCCCCTGCCCTTTTAGTTGGGATGATAACTATCAAACCATGAATCCAGTGTAACTGAGGCAGCAATAGCTAATAGAGTTTCCAGAGATTAATCCAAGTCCTTAACCTCTCCTCCATCAAAACCCATCCCCATTTACCCTTAGAAGAAGTAAAAGAGGAGATGCAACTGTCTGAGCACGGCGTTCCCTGTGTACCAGAATTGAGGTGACCTTTTCCACCTTCCTGCTAACAGCAGCTGCAATTGTACTTGGCCACTTGAGCAAAAACCTTCTCCAAAAATGTGGGCTGCTCAGAACAGACTGAAGCTAACACAAAAATAAGGAGAGAGTTAATACCGGCACTGGAGTGAGAATAGGGAGTTGAGAGAAAGGCTTCTAGCTGGAAAAACACAGAGCAGTACACAGCTCAGGAGTCCCTGTCACTTTGCTTTGATTTGTCACCTTTCAGACTTATCTTTCTTGAGGAGCAAGAGGGACAAGGTGACTGGGGGATGACTGGCTAAAAGGTGCGAACCACTACAGCAACTGCAGAAGGCAAGGATGTGACCACTTATGAATTTGAAGCCAGTCAGGTGGAAGAGGACTGGGGCAGTGGATGGACTCAGGCAGTGGTGAGAAGTGACACACTTTGTACATCTCACACTTCTCAGTCCCTTGGTAGCTGTGTTGGATGGGAGGTGGGCTGTGCCTTCCCAGTGACTCGTTTCCCCTCTGCCCCTACATCACCCAGCCCAAGTTCTCAGACAAGAGGCTCAAGCTCTCGGACAAGAGCCCCACGTCCCACACCTGGCTCTGTGTAGGGAGAGCAGTGCTGAAACACACTCCAGGAAAATGTGCATCTGGAGAGGCAGCCAGAGGAGAATGGGGCTGGATCGGGGCCCAGTTACAAATAGTGGATGCAGTCGACTTCAGGCTCCACAGGGAGAGCAGGGGACGTCTATCAGTGAGGTGTCCAGCGCCTGCTTGGGGGTGATGCCCACACAGCCCCTGCCCTCACCAGAGACACCTCCACTCCCACCTCAGATCACGCAGAGCCTGCATCTTTTAGGGAACCCCTGGGGAATTTCCTCAGGAGCAGAGGGGAGCACTCCAAGGGGCAGGAAGATTGCCTGCTCCTGGCAGTGGGATGAGGATATCAGTGCTCTGCCCCTGGCCTCCCATCGCAGGGACTGGCAAAGCTGAGGCCTCCCGTGGTGAGCTACTGCTCCTGGCACCGCAGCTCTTGTCTCTCTGGCTCCTTGCCTGCTCCTTCTGCAAACTGGTGGCAGAGAACACACACCCTGTTATCACACAAAGCAAGATCAGAGATCAAGGAGAAACTCAGCAGCAGCAGCAGATACTCTCTCTCTTCTCAAGCCAAACAGCTGAGCTGTTAACCAGCCTGAACAGCTCCTGAAGCAGCTCATGGCAGCCACAATAAAGTTTAACCCTTCTCAGTTTCCCACGGTAGCATTAGCAACAATGACCAATCCCAACAAATGATTATAGGATTTATTCTGAGTTGCTGCTGGGAAATTTTCTGGTGCAAAAGGGACTTCTTTTAATCTTAGCTCTCTGAGCTTCAAATTGCAAATGGAAAATTAAGCTGTGTGAAAGGGAGATACATTGGACCCTGAAGATAAGGGAAACCTTGCCATTTCCTCCTGCAGCTAATTTATAACTCTGCCTCTACCCCACTGTGACCCCTCACACTGCTTCCCCTGCCCACAGCAGTGCTGCAGGGAGTAAAGTGCCTTCTGAGCTCCAAACCCAGCAGGGCCAAAGCTGCTGGGGAAGGCTTGAATGAGAGCACACTGCATACAGGAATTGGTGCTGGAAACTGGGAAATGACTCTTGAATCAACGTGGTCAGCAAAGGATTCCTGTAATCGTTTCCCCAGGGGCGAGTACTCAGCCTGGCACCAAAGAGCTGAGGTTTCCCAGGAAACTATAAAGCTCATATTCCAGTGCATACTGACAGATGGATGCACTTACTTTAGGGTTTTCCCAATGTATTTCTGCCCAGTTCTTCTGTGTTTCAGAGAAGTCTGTTTCAGAACTGCAGAACACTGCTAGGACAGAGAAAGCAGAGAGAACATTCTCCTTTCTCAGGTGCTAATGCCTGTGGTAAAAGCCAATTTCAGAGGGAGTTCAGAAAACACATCAAAAGCGTCTCCCCTCGTTGGCACCAGGTTCTGAGCAGTGAGTGACGTTACCCCTGCAGATAAAGGACCTGAACTGTTTTCTTCCAAGAAGAAAAGAAATATTCCTACAGGGAAAAAGGCCACTGCCACAAAGCTCCCTTTAGTCTTGTATGTCTGGAAAGCACCAGCAAGGAAGGACTGAGCAGCTACGGGGACAGCACCAGAATTCAAAGTTCTCTGCTTAGGAGAAAAGAAGAGTAGAAGAAAATCCTCATCTTCAACAGTCTACAACCACTCCTCACCTCCCTGTCCTTGCCAGGCACTGCACGGCCTTGAGAACTGCCTAAAACAAAGCTGGAATTTTGGAGGGGTAGAAAAACCCCAAGCACTTGGTTTGGTTACTTTCTTCTCCAAGGCAGGCTTATCATATTAAAATTTGGACACGTCTGGGTTTCAACCAGTCTGAAAACAAAAAGCCCTCATAATTCTGGCAGGGGCTCAGCTGCTGGTGGAGAGCCAGCCTTGTAACACAATTTCCACGCTAGGAACAGATGTTTGCTCTGGGTCTGTGCAACACCTATCGCACAAAGGTCCTTGTCCACAACTGCGCTCCTCAGAGAGTGGCAGCACAATCCACAACAAAACAGGAGTGTTCCAGCCTGATGAAAGCAGCTTTTCTATGGAGACATTTCAGGAACGGGCTCTGCAGGGGCTGCTTCAGACAGAGGAGCAAACCCAGACCTTGGAACGCAGCCTGAAAGGCGGGGAAGGAATAGAGGGATCACCTACTCTACCACTCACTTTCTATATTTAAAGATTTATAAAAATACTTGTATATATTTGTACAATCCTAGATCCTTTGCAGCACATTTATCTCAAACACACTATCAACTATCTCTCTTCAAAATGAGCTTTATTTTACACAAAGAGACTTCTCTGATGCTTGGTCATTTGCCTGCAAGATTTCCCTTCAGGGATATTTCCGGTTAAATCACAAAAAAAAATTGTTCCAATTGTGTGAGCAAGGATAAAACTTTTCCCATGCATTATACAAAGCATGCAGTCTCCCTTTTTTTCTTTTTTTGTTATGAATATGACTCATTCATTAATAGATACTCAAAAACGTTGTGTGTTCTTTAATTTATCATGGTCTGGCAGCTCAATCAGCATTTTCTGGTGTGAGGAGGACTGGAAATAGGCACTTCATACACTTTATCGGCATTTGCAGTCACCTCTCTTCCCTGCCCACTGATTGCATTGGCTGGGATTGCTTCTTCAGGGAAGGAGCCAGGCTCCAAGACAAACTGCTCGTGCAGAGGATGGCAGCTGGAGCAGTCTAGACTGGGGACACGCTCGGAAACACATGTGCCTTGCAGAGAGAGACAGGGAGAGAGGGAGGGAAGGCGGGGGAGCCAGACACCACCACTGGCTCCGACCTGGGCTCCTGGCTCTGCCCATGTGGATGGAGCTGAGGGCTGCCAGCCTCCCCATCCCCTGACTGGGACACTTGGGGTGTCTTCCAAACACACTCCCTGTTCCTTGCATGTTGTTCAGTGCTTCCACAGCCCCTCAGCAAGCTCAGGCTGTTCCTCTGCACATTCAGCAGAAGGGGTGGTATTCCCGCTCTAAAAATAATCCTGAGACTCGTCAAGAGTCAATACAGGCTTGTCTGTGGGGACCGAAAAGCTACAGGATTGCAGCTTTACACAGGAGGAGAAAACCTGACTTGGGGTACGCTGTGCTAGACCCCAGCCATGCCAGGGCAAGGAGGTTTCCACAGCTTTACCTGCTACAGCAGCCCCCCAGAATCTCCCGGCCAAACCTGCTGGGGGTCTAGACAAGCAAATGACACCCCATCCAGTGGGTGATTCAAACACCCATCACATCACAGCCTTAGTTCAGGAGTTTGACACGCTCACAACAGACACTATTTTTCAGTATGCATTTTTCTGTTGAGGAGGGGGTTCAGGCTACTTCCAGCCCCGTGCTGGGGTCGTGCTGCAGGGCCCGGAGCTCTGGATTGGGGCTGGCTGAGGTGCTTTGGGCAGTGGGGATGATTCAGAGGGACTTTTGCCAGATGCTAAGTCAGTGCTGCGTTACTGACTGTGCACGACGTCTGGGTGTTCCTTTTGTTATTTCTCCCCTCCAAAAAAACCCATACAGCTGAGATCCAAAGTGCTTGTGGTTATTAATGGTTCCCAAGAAGATTTTCTTTTTTAAGAACATATTGCCCTCCCTCCTCTAGCTGCTCAGCAAACCCAACATTCCTGAAGAATTAATGCTCTGCCATGGGTTGCATGTGGGATGTAGCATCTCTGTTTCCTTTTGCACAGCATCCTGGTGGTCCTTCAGGACAGATTAATACACGGAGGATGCTGAATTTTATTCCTAAATAAATCCTTTCAGTCCTTTGCTCACACTCCCCTAACCACCCAAGACCTCCTTCTATTGTTGGATGGGGCCTTTCTGCACAGCTAAGATTATTCCATTGGTTATTTTAGTAGAATTCACAAAGCCACAACAGCAGACACCACAGAGCCTGAGGCATCGCTGCCTCACACCATGGCTGCCATTCCCACCCTGATACTGGGGTGATCAGGATGAACAGCAGTCCTTTCTCTCTAGGTGGAAGGGTTCTATGGCTGCCAGTCTGCCCAGAAATCACCGCCAAGGTGGCCCCAGTCCTGGCTGCTGAACAGGCAGAAGGCAGTTCCCCCCTCAAACACCTTCCTGCCCAGGGTGACAATCTTCTCGAAGAGACCTTGTATCAGGCAACAACTGGGAAAACTAATTAATCACCTTATCCTTGCCTCCGTGTGCCAGACAGCGGATGACATTCCCAGCCCACAACCTGCCCTGGCCAGGCCAGGCACTGGGCTGGGATGTCACTGACCTCATCAGGAACGCCTGCCCGGCAGCGCGAGGAGGGCGCCAGGTAATTACTCAAGCACAGAACATTTATCAGCACTCGGTCTGAAGCACGCTCGTCTGGCTATGGAAGCGCTGCATTAATTTCTCAACATGTCATCCCCATTCCGGTGTTTTCTCTCCTCTTTCCCTTCCCACGTCAGAGGCGTCCAAGGAAGCGTGGTACAGAGATCTCCAGTGAGTCACAGGAGCTATCGAGCACTGTGTGGCAGCCAGCTCCAGCCAAGCCATAACCTTTCCCTCCTCAAGGCCTGATTTTGTTTCCAGCACTCGAAGAGGATAAGGCCAGACAGAGCCTCAGAAAGTTCTCCTTTCCCTCAATTCAGGACTCCAGTTGTTCTCAGACAGGACGGAAAAATCCTGCCATCTCTCCCCTCAGTCCTCCACAGCCTGAATCCATTTCTTTGCTATGATTCACAAGCCTGAGACAGATTTTCCACTCCAGTTCAATAATGAGCTCTTTACCTTGCAGGGGCTTAGAGCCTGGTCACCCTCATGACACTTGAAGAGCAAGAAGGTGGCAGAAGTCAGGATTTTGGTGGGCTTGGAGCAGCCACCCAGATTCACCCCTTACAGCAATGTGATGTTTCAAGGGAAATGCACAACTGCTGAATTTCTTCTCCTGGAAATATGCCTGAAACAACTCTCCACAAAACACAGAAGCCTGCCCAAAGATCACATTGCTGGAGCTCATTCTGTCTACTCAGGGATTTAACAAAACTTCTCCAAGCACCAAGACTCCATCAGGGATTGGTGCCTGTAGCCCACGCTCAACGCCTGCCCAGGCAGCCCCTTCACCTCTCCCAGGGGCAGGAACCTGGGAACAAACACTGCCCTGGGAGACTCCATCCCAAAGCACAGGGAGAGAAATCCCCACCCAGCCTGGAGATGGACAGGAGGAAGCACAAACTCCTGAGCTCCCACTGAGGCCTTGGGGAGGCCCAACCGTTCCTCTTGAGGTGTTACTTGCACCAAGGAGCAGCTCTGCAGACACAAGTGCTGCTCATTCCTTACGCCAGCCTCAATATTTCCATTGTAAACCCTTCTTTCACTATTTTAAGAAGTCAGCTGTAAAAATTCATTCTAGGCTGGATCTTGGCAACCAAAGGCTCCATCTGGGAGAAACTTATTTTACATGTACAGCCCCTCTCTCCTATTGACAGTTTGGGTTGGAATACCAACCCCCGCTAAAAGTTGGCCAGTTTAAAGATCATGTTTGCATTCTCAAATTTGAAAGAAAAAAAAAAGAACAGCCAGCAGATAATTAGTGGGGCCTGAGTGCTTTCAGCATTACAAAATGTGTGTATGTTTTTACAATTGCCAAGATATACAACCTGAAAGGGGTTGTTTTATGTGGAATGCAGTAGTTAAATTTATAAAGGAAACTTTTTGCATGTTTTAAGTGCAGGCTATGAGAAATAAAAAACAGAACAAAACACCCAAGCAAAACTTATACCATAAAAAAAGATGAGAGTTTGTTTAAAAAAATAAATCCTGAGGCCATCTCTCTACTTGCGTTTGCTGAAACAGGACACTTTTCTGGATTTGTGAATATTAGATACAAAACAAATTAATAACCAGTGCCAAGAAATAGTTAAGTTGAGGCATGTTTTTAAGGCCCCTGAGTTTTCTATGGAAGATGACCAGAGACAAACCAAGGTTGTTGGAGATAGCCCCAACCTGGCCACTAAAATTTCAGCCAGCAATTTCAAGGAAAAGAAAGTGGGATTTCTCTTTTTTTTTTCCCCTTTCTTTTTTAAAATCTAATATTAAGCAGCAACTTGAACCACAAATGTTTGATGGCATCCACCATCACTGAACACTCAGCTTCACGCTGAGATTTATGCTAAAATTGGGATGATCAGGAATGCAATGGTGCTTGGATAAGCATCACAGAAACCCTTGGAGGCTATGGTCTGCCAGCCCTTGAACCCACCTGTGATGGGAACAGAAAAGCCTGAACTCACCTGAGGTCCTCTGTCTCCTTTCACTCCTGGATATCCCAGTAAGAACGGAAACGGGGTGGGTCCCAGCGGGTCGAAGATGTGATAGCCATCCGTGGTAGCGGCCGTGGTGAGGTTGAAGGGCAGGGCCCTGGCTCTGGAGCTGGGCCGGGCAGACCCCAGGGGTGGTTTGGTGGTCACCAGAGGGATGAGACTGGGATCCACTCTCCTGGTGGGGGACAGCATGGGCTTCTTTGGAACGGGCCCACGGCTTGGGTTCTGCGGGGTTGGCTTTAGGGTGACAAGGTGGACACGACTTGTTGTGTTGTCAGTCACCCACCTCGTCGGCTTCACTGTACTGGGGGCTCCAGGGGGCTCAACAGTTGGTTTTTGGTTGATCTTCTTTTTGGTCTCTTGCTTGGACTTCTTCCTGCTGGCTGTGACCGGGCTCTGGCTCGTCGGTGGGGCCCTTCTGGCAGTGGGAAGGGGAGTTTTCTCCCTGAGTGTGCTGGGAGTGGGCTGAGACACCCTGAGGGTTGTCCCCACGCCCCGAGGGAGCGAGCGGGTGGGCACCTGGGATTCGGTACTTGGCGGAACAGGTGGGGCCACGGTGACCTTGGTGGCTTTGGTGGTCAGTCTCGGCAGGGATGGTGGGGTTGGCAGCAGTGTGGGGGTTGTTACACCCGAACCCCTTGTCCTGAGGGGTGCAGTGACCCTGCCAAACTCCAGGTTTGGGGCAGCAGTGGTCAGGTTTTTCAGCCCGTGCAGCGAGGGCTGTGTATGCTGTGGGGTACTGGGGGAGGCACTGGGATCCCGAGGCAGCAGGGGGATGAGTGGGGGCAGGTTTGGCCGGTAGGTATCTGCCTGCCTGCACTGTTTTTTCAGGTATTTACAGTAATGATGGGCTGCCTTGGCGGAAGGATAAATATCAAACTGGCAGATGGCTCCTTCGAACTGCACCGAGTGCTGGCTTATCTTCCCAAAGAGGAAAGATCCGTGTGGATCCAACGCCTCGTCCTTTCTAAAATGCAAATCCGCATGTACTCTGCGCTTCCCACAAGAAGTAAATAAAGTGACTGTCTGGCCACGAATGTTGATGGCCATATTGTGCCACTGGCCATCGTGGACATTGTAATCAAAACATACAGAGCGCTTGTGGCCCACGTACACGATGATCTTCCCGGGCACAAACTGGACCCCCAGCTGCAGTTTTTTCTTTTTGCTCTTGACAGCAAAGAGAAAAGCGTTGTTGATGCGGTGGGAGCAGAGGCTCAGCACCAGGAGCAGGTCAGAGCTGGAGCCTGCGGGAAGGAGGGCGCTGAGCGGAGCTTCCACACATGCTCGCTGTGTGAAGATGACCCCTGATTTGAAAGGAATGACTCCTTGAGGAAGTGTACGTGAGGAGGACCATCCGCTCGATGGCCTTTTCCCTGACAGGCCCAGTCTCTGAAGAACGTCCACATCTGAAAGGGAAGCACAAAGATTGTGTGAGGTTCTGGATGGACGTGGAGAGAGGTCAAACCAATCCATGCATACAGGAAATGCCAACTCACAAATATAATCCCACCCTCTCACAGATATATTCAAATAACCAGCATAGAGAACTCACAGATCTTCTCACACTGTATGAAGAGCAAGTGCATGCTCAATGTGAGTACCAGCAATTGCCAAAATGCATCAGCTCCAGGGTGCATCTGGTGAGTTCTCCTGTCCCAGCTCAGATGTTCTGGAGGGAGCTGACCTCACTACAAGGAAATTTCCCACTGAGCACCACTAGTCCACTTCCTGGGATTTAATTCTGAGTACTGACCACAGAGCTGGAAAGGAATTTGAACAACAGATTGAGTTGGGATTGCAAAATTTTATATTCCCAGAGGGCAAGTAACAAAACTTCCAAAGGGAGCAAAAGCCCTGTGTCTGTCTCTCTCCAAGTTAGCAAGGAGCAGCTTTTGATATCTGGAGAGTTTAGGGAAGCAAAAGTGCCTCCCAACATGAAAAAAATGGCACCTAGATTTCAGTGAACTGCTCAAGGTTCTCAACAGCACTGGCACTTACAGAGCCCCTTGGTGCTGGCCAGAAGGGCTGTAGACTCAAGCAGTCTGAGACCTGTAATGTTGCTGGCCAGGAAGGGAGGAGAATGATGAGAAAACCTCTGTTCCTTGACTTTGGCAAAAACCTCAGCCATTTTCGTATGTAGAAACGAGTCAATCAATATTTACTTTGCCTGAGTTTAGCTTTATTCCCACCTTCCTTTTTTAAAGCAGCTTGACTCATTTTCTAGCAGACACTACCCTGGAGAAGGTGCGTCAGAGGTAGAAAAGGATGGAAACTTTCCCGCTCTGTGCAGAGGGGTAATTTACTGCACAGCATGTTCAAGTGTTAATGACAGCACTTCTCCCATACTCTGAAATCCTTGGTCCCTCCACTGTTTTTATTCCATATTGTCCAACAGGGCTGTCTCAGCACAGCCTTCCCCTCTCTGCACTGCACAGAGGATTCATGGCAGTGTCTTCATTCTGGATAATCTCCAGAGCCCATAAAACAGCAAAGGCCAAAGCCTGGCTTTAGTGAAGTGGCACCCTGGCCACAGACTTCAAAGACATCAGGATTTATCCCTAAGGAAATAAATCTACCACTTAAGCAAGGAGTTACGGTTCAGCTTCCAATTTCTACAAGTATTTTTAGGTTCTCCCTCAGAGACAGACAGAAGTTGTCTCTGCTGGACATGCTCCACACTCCAGGAGTTGTTTATTTGGTAGCTGCTCTGCAAAGACCTGAGGATGTTTCCCTGCTCAGAGGACACTGTTGATATTTACAATCCCAATCCAAGTGCCTCATTAGCAACGGCATCCAGGAGTGTTTAAGGGAAAAACGCACAATCCGAGCACTCCTCTCCCTCAAAGCCCGCTAAGGTGGAGCCGAGCTCTGGATGCCTATGCACACTCCGATTAAAGTCTTCACACAGGCCATGTGTGTGGACTTTCCAGCAGCAGGTCCAGGCACAGAGCTCAGGGCTCCTGTGCACCCAGCCCATCTCCTCTCCATCCCATCCCATCTCCTCCCCAGCCCATCCAACTGTCCCGGGCTGTTGGGGCACATCTCCCAGGCTACGGGATGTCATCGACTGCCGTAAAATGCAAGGTAATTCTGACTTCCTGAAGCAGCTCCAAGTTTAGCAGAGGATTTTTTTCCCCTTCAAATTTTTTCCTCTGTGGAGTTTTCCATCAAAACATATTATTTAAAAAGAACATTCACTTAGAGCTGCTTGCTCCCAGGTGACTCAAAGCTGGTAACGACATTCCTGTAGCAACACTTAAACAACTGGGAAAAACTCTTCTATATCAGACCCCGTGCATGAAGTGAGATGCACCCAGATTCCTGAACAACCACATGATCATCTCTGAAAAAGGGGAAAAAATATTTTATTTTCCTCCTTCCCATCTCTTTCTTTCCCTCCCCCTTTCCCCACACAAAAAGCTGTATAAGAAAAAGAAGCCAAAAGGCAGGAGAGAAATAACTTGCAGCTTCCCAGATTCCAACAGCCAAGATGTGATGCCCACAGCTAAAATTGGGTTGAATAACCACAGCATTTCCAAAAGTTACTGCCCAGACCCTTAGTCAGTGCACAGCAAATGAACTCACCTCACAATCTTTTCATTTGTCACACTTATGGAAAGATCATCCTCTGTGTTCCCTGATTTTCCAGTGCACAGGAAGACTCCTAATCCTTAGAGTAACAGCACATTGTTTTCAAAAGCCCACAGCACTGGCTTAATTTCATCCTCATGCTGACCTATGAACGAGTTCTTACTGCTTCTGAATCTGATGTTTGAAAATCCTGGGTGATAACACAGCCCCAAGACACCAATGTTTCCTTACAGCCTTTACTTCCTGGGAAGGTTTTATTTTCCGGTACCCAGAAGGAAATCCTCCCTCTCATTGTGTGGAAACCAGGCAAGTTTTTAAAAACTCTTTTATCACAGAGAAAGTATCTCAGAGTGAGCTTATTGACTACACCAAGGTAAACACAATGAGAGTGAAATTAAAGAGTTTGCTTTAGGCTGATGGTAACAAAAGACACGGCACCATCCGATAATTATCCTACGAGAGAAATGATGGACAGAGGTGAATCTGAACAGCACATATAATCTACTTGAAAAGAGAGATGCCAGGACAGGGTATTTGTTCTGCCTCTTTACGAGCTGACATAAAACTTGCTCTGAAAACTGCTTGACTAAGTAATTCAGCCAGATGTTCACCTCCTTTGTATGGAGGCAGAATTTGGAAAATATTACATTTTTCAAAATTGCTGATGGCAGGGATCTATTCCCCCCCTGTAAAAAGTGCTCCATGGGCTGGCTGACAGCTGAGTGTTGACCAAATTTCTATTTTTCCTTCATGTTTTGGAGACTGAGAGGAGAGCCCTGGAGCCTGCTAATCTACTTAGTGTTGTCTGCTGACGGCAGGGGAAGCTGTTCGGTTCCAGCCAATACCCATGTAAAGCATCCATGTGGGAAAGGTGTTGCTATTTTGAGAGGAGAAAGCTCCTTTACAAGCAGATATTGCAGAGATGCTCAGTGCCCACAATCAACTGTAAAAGGTGAATTAATTTTTTTGTGAGTTTGTTCACGCAGAAGCTCTTCACCTCCTCTTGTAGGGTCATTGATTGTTGTACCCCAGCCTAGACCTGTCCCCAGCAGCACCAGGGAGGTGATGCCTGCAGAAGGGCTGTAAGGACAGAGTGAA
The DNA here is from genome assembly GCA_013400735.1 of Pomatostomus ruficeps. NCBI lineage: Eukaryota > Metazoa > Chordata > Aves > Passeriformes > Timaliidae > Pomatostomus > Pomatostomus ruficeps. Next base: position 679,407 of record VYZT01063220.1, on the reverse strand, counting down.
GGTGTCACTCCTCTGTAGAATATTCCCTTACAGCACAGGGATTGAGACAGGTACAGCCATTCTATGATCGACCAACCCTGTGGGATTGTCCTCCCTTAAATTTGCTTTTACCTTTAGAACTCTCATCATTTCTGCATGTGTAACATCCCCTGTGCTGGCAGGGGCATGCCTGGGGTGCACCAAAGTCAAGGAAAAATCTGTCTGCCAGAGACATTTAACTCCATAAAGCCCCAGCCTCAAGGGGCAGTTCCTCAAAGCAGTTAAGTCCTGGCAGGTGCAGGCAGATGCCAGCGACATTTTAGACACAGAGTGCTTCATTCCCAGTCGTTCCACCAGACAGACAGACTCTGGAAATCCTGTGGGATGCATAATCACCTGTACAAAAGCTGCTTCTTTTGCCAGCTGTTAACTGCACCATCTATATCATCCATGCTGCAACTCCCAGCAATAAAAGCATCTAACTGTGCACTGGGCTCAGACATTGATTGTTAAGTTATAATCTTACACTGGTACCAAAGCACTTGGCTTTGACTTTTGTTAGAAAAGGAGAAAAATAAAAAGAAGCGTAATTTACCTTCAGAATTTCCCTGTGTAAATCCCAGGAACCAGGTAAAACAAAATATAGTCCAGAGAAAGCAGAATCCCCTAAAATTGGAAGAGAAGAAAAAAATGAGTTTCTACAACAGCAGTAACCAAACCAGTTCCATTGTTAAAAGTCTTCTCCTTGGTCCCAAGTCTAGCAAAGGCAGTGACAGTGTCAGTGTGACTCCAGGAAGCAGATTCAGGCTGAAACCTTATTTTTCTCTCTAAAGCCTACTGAATTTAGTGGAAAGGTTTCCCAGTGGTATTAGGAGCCCTGAACAAGGACCAGCTCGGTGTTTGGAGAGGCAGGGTCATCACTGCTGGGTCATCAGTGCCTTTGCTACTGCTACTCCTTGGCACTCACCCCACCTTGGACAGACCACCAGAAATGCAGGAGAATGGAGAAATCATTCAGAACTGGGAGGCCTAAAGCCCTGCCAGGAGTGCACGTGCAGGGCCATGGGGTCATGAGTAGGAAATGGGCTGACACACAGTGCCCTGCCACATCAGCAAACAAATCCTGAATCCTGATGCTTCACTATATGCTTAACAATACCCTAAACATGCCAAATCCTACGTGGACCTATTTCTCATTTTACACACAGATGCGAATATGGGGGCAGCTTCTAACACTCAGCACCCTGTGCTGAGCCCTTGAGGACCTTCTCACAAGCGTGGTATAGCAGCAAAATTCAGGAAGTGGGAGATCCACAGACTTCCACCCTGTGCTCTCAGAGACCCTTTCATGCCTGAGAGGGAATTTGACAAACCTCTCTGTCAGCTCAGCTTTAAGCCTTCAAGTACCATTGAAAACAGCAGCTCAGGGAAAAAAAACCTTTTACCAGAAAGGTAGCTAAAGCCCCCCCTTTCCCCCATCAGCTTCCTTGGTTTGTAGCCAGCTAACGAACATAGGAAACTCCTTGGTTAGGCTCACTTAAAGCTGTCAGTGGAAAATTTAAAGATTGAGTTCCCTCATCTGCTAGAGAGGATATTTAACAGCTTCATCAAAAAGGGCTGCTGGAGGAACAGACAGAAATGTAAACTACAGAAAATCCTCGGCCAGGAGACAGCAGTGTGGGACAGCCATGGGTTGTTCGTCACTTCAGCCCAGGCAGTGTGAACAGCGGGCTGTGCACAGCCACGCCAAAGTGCAGCCTGCTCGTCTCTCTCCATCTGACACACAAATCATACATCAAACGGGATTAGAGACCACTCTGCTCCTGCCATCAAGCCTCAGCTTTAGCCCCAGAAAGCATCCTCTGAGACAATGTATTACCCTGGGCCAATCCTCACCCGGTGCAGGAGACTCTTTCCCACAGCTGCAATGAAGGCACAGTGATTTACATCAGCGGGGAAACCTGGCCTTGAATGTAAAAATCCATCCAGGAATCCAGCCACTAACTAATATTTTAAGGCTTGAAGGGATAAAATACTGGCGCTATCCCACATCAACTGGGAAATAAATGAGCTGAAGCAATCCACGTCCTCCTTTGCTGTTTCCATCACCCTGACACTGGGCTGCACATTTCAGGAGCTCTGGGACTGCTTTAATTCAGAAAGAACAGCCTGGAATAGCCCAATCCCGTTGTTCTTTTGCCATGTCCTACAGGCAGCCATAGCCTAACCAGGGAACCCTCGCCATGCTCCAGGGATCTCCAGCTGGGGAGCCTTGGTTCTTTCCTCACACCTTCATCCCTTGGGACACAACTGTCAGCCTGAAGACAATGCCAAGTGCACAGAGAGCTGCTGTCCCAGCACTTTCAGGGAGGGGAGGAAGGGAAGCAGAATAGGATGATTCTTCACAGCCACCTCTGTCAGTATTTTTTTTTTGCATGAGAGAGGCTTAAATCCACTTCACAAGACAACCTGAGTTTTTGAGCTCACCTCCAAGAGAGTTTTAAGATGTGGCCACAATTCCACATGTGCATAGAGCAAAGACCTGACTGAGAATCATCAAACTGGGCTCGGCTGCCTGATGAGAGCAAAAGAAGAAGGGGAAAGGGGTCACCAGCAGCAGCCCCAGGCGTTGAGAACCTGTGCCCTGGTGAGGATCACAATTGTACAGCCACTGCTGCTCACAACACACTGAAGCCCACTTTCGGTTTTTTTGAGGAGCACCTTTACAAACCAAACTCCCTGTTCACTGACACAATGAGGAGAACAAGTCTTAGGGGAAAATCCAGCGTGTAATTTCATTCCAGGGATACTCACAGGCTATAAAGGAGACGAGCGCAGTGTGGGATCCAGCTGGCCCCAGCCCTGCTCCTGGACCCCTCACATGGACAGCACCGTAAGAGTTGAGAGCGGGGCCAGGTGCCAAAACACTGAAGAAAAACACTTTGGCAAAATTTACCAACTTAATGGAAAAAGCAAAAGCAGCTTCCAAATGGCAGCCGTGTGAGTGATGGGGCTGTTAATTATCCCAGGATTTTTAATGCAGGCTCTTTTTCCGTTACAGCTCGGCAGCGACGGAGCTGCAGAAGCAGCTTGAGTAGCAAGAGTAAAGAAGATTTTTCTCCTTATATTGAGCTATCAAACCCACCTTGCCTTTATCTCAGCTTCTTCCCACGAGCAGTGAGTTCCATTGAGACTCTATCAAGAGGTACCACTAAAGGCGTTTATTTCTTTTATTCACAGGGTCTGTGAATGAGAATCCTGCGGCTGTTCAGCCTGGAGAAGAGAATGCTTGAGAGAGAACTTAGAGCACCTTCCAGTGCCTAAAGGGGCTCTGAGAGAGATGGAGAGGGACTTTGGACAAGGGCATGGAGGGACAGGACAAAGAAGAAGGATTTAAACTGAAGGAGTGCAGATTTAGAATCGATATTAGGAAGAAATTCTTCCCTGTGAGGGCAGTGAGACCCTGGCACAGGGTGCCCAGAGAAGCTGTGGATGCCCCATCCCTGGAACTATCCAAGGCCAGGCTGGATGGGGCTTGGAGCACCCTGGGACAGTGGAAGGTGTCTCTGCCCATGGCAGGGGGTGGAATGAGATGAACTTTTCAAGTCTCTTCCAACCCAAACCACTGCTGCAGTCACTGGGTGCAGGGGTGCCCCACAGCACAGATGAGGAGCGCTCACGTGAGCCCTAGAAGTTTTCCAATGCAGACACAAATCCCTTTATAGCAAACTGAAATTACTGACTACAGCTTAATTTTACTTCCCTACTTTTGGCAAACTCCTGTGGATCAGTCCACGGGAACTGACGAGTGCCAGGAGTCCAAGGTAGAGTAAAACTGAGAGGGACAGAGAAGCACAAACACCCTCATTCCCTTCTAACCAAACAAGTGCTGGAATAAAGCCCTACACTGAAACAAGGACTACAGGAACACAACGGCCTTCAGGGTAAACTTGGTCACAAATTATCTTCAAGCAAGTGCCAATTTGACAAAGCTGAGGCAACCTGTAAAATAATTGTGATCAGCTAATTCCCCACTATTTTCAGAATTGTTTTGGAACAATTTCAGTTTTTTTGATTAAAAGGTTGGCCTGCCTTAAAATAAGAAGTCCAAATGATTTTGACATCTTGTTGCTTAGATGATGGGTTGACGCTGAAGGAAATGGTTCAAGGGCCCGCAGCAGGATTTAATTTTTTATTTTGTTTTCTCCCTCGTTTACAGTGGGGAAATGACTTTGAAATTGCAAAAATTACTGCAAGGTGGAAAAACAATTCCCCACCACTTTTCTCCATTCAGGTGTATTTTTCTTCCTGTTCAAAAGATCACAAAGCTAGCTGGAGGCTGAAAATTGCTTTTCAAGAAGAGCAAATCTGCATTTCTAGCTGTAGATCAGACAGCGTATCTTAAAAAGGAGAAAATGCATGTGTGGCTTAAGAGCCTTTGTGTGTGACTGGAGGTGATATTTTATAGGAGTCCCAAGCAGTTTTGACAGACAACAGGAAACAAATCACAACCTGTAAACGGAGGCTTTAAACTGTACCGTGCATCAATTCCATCCCAGCTTTTTGAGGGAGAACTCTTTATTTTGTACCAGTAACCCCTTCTGTGGAGCTTGATGGTGTTTCTGCACTCCCCCTCCATTTCTGGCAAGAGCAATGGAAACACACAGCTATGCAGATGTCCCCTTATTGACCCCGCTCAGTCCTTCGCTGGACCTCTCCTGCAATATAAATGAGGTATTCACTTACACCTCCAGGCAAAGATTTTGTACACAGGCACCGCTGCAAACCCCAGCGTGGTAAGGGCAGAGTTTCTGGAACAACTGAAATACTATTAGTTTTTTAGCCCCATTCAGCATCGACATTTTTAAGGAAAAGTATTGAGCAGACAAACAGATATGGCCCACATAAATCCATTCTTAAGGTCATTTAAAATATTAAGAAAACAGAATGATCTAGTAAATGTCAATATTAAGTAAGGAAGAATGAAATCCCTATTCCTGGAAGCATTCAAGGCCAGGTTGGAGGGGGCTTAGATCAGCCTGGTCTAGTGGAAGGTGTCCCTGCCCATTGCAGGAGAGTTGGATCCATAAACGCCTGATATTTGCTCATCTGGCACCTACAGCTCCTCTCAGGGCTCCTCCAGGAGGGTCATCCTGACCTGCAGGGCACAGAAGGTGGGGATGAAGCAGCAGCACGGGCAGGGTGAGCTCCTGCAGACACCTCACACCGTGTTCTCTCAGGGGTCTAGGCTGGCACATGCAGACAGGGGGCTGAAGGGTTCCAGCCACTGGTCCGTGTCCTCCTAACTGGAACGAGAGCCTGTGAATTCTCTGCACAGAGCTGTCCCAGAGCTGAGCTCCTGCTGGTGACAACCTGCGCTCTCACCTGGGAGATGCCAGACTGATAGGGCTCAAACACCTCCCAGACAGCTCCCAGCAGCTCTCCACAGCAGGGGATCGTTCCTGGCAACCCATTCCCCGGCCTCCCCTTTGCTCCCCATCCCTGTCTGGCTGGGATATTGACTTTGCTGCTGTGTGAAGTGACAACACTCAGTGCTGGCCCTGGCCTTTGTGTTCTCCAGTAACTGGAGCCCTCGACAAACAGAAGTGCTAAGCATGATCTGTCATCTAACTCCTTTTTTGTCCTTCCAACAAACGCCTTTGCATTCCTTCATTTTGTGAATGGGGTTTGGCAGAGCCATATAGAATTTCCCATTGTTTCCATTTGCACTTCAGTAAGCGTCCATCATTTCTACTTATGTCCCCAACAAATTGGCAAAGAAAGGGAAGGGAAAAAAAAACCCCACAAACTCTGTGTCTGTCCCTGGGCAGAGATTTCCGACAATCATCTCACCACAAACCTGGGCAACCTTCAGTCAGTAACAGTCTCCGTGAACAGGGATATTAAGCAGGGGAGCTTTTAACCCCTCAGCTCATTGCAGAAAGGGGATGAAGCTGGAGCTTTATTTTAATACAGCACATGCTTAGAGAAACACATTGAAATAGCAGGAGAGGGTGGACCTGGACACCGGACCTGGGCTGTGATGCTGTCCTCTCCCTCCTGGGACATCTCCAGGTGCAAGCACCCAGCACACACATCGTTTGTCACCCTATTGGTGAATTTGTCCAGTAGTGCCATAATCTGTCCCCAAACCCCTTGCTCAGCTTGCAAGCAATCCTCTTTTCCTCTTAAAGAGGATCCATGCCTCCTCCCTGCAGGCCTTTTAGGCCTTCCCAGGGGCTGACCCGCCTTTGATGGCATCAGGTGGATGCTGTGTGCAGCTTTCTCACCCAGCACACAGACGGGCCAGGCAGCTCCAGAGCAGCTCTGTGCCAGCACCCCCGGGCTGTGGCAGCAGGCTGTCACCTGACAGAGGCCTCCAGGGACATCGAATCTCCTCCATGGCCAGCATGTGGTACTGGAACGGGCCAGAGCAGCACAAGCACAGTGGAACAGCACTGGTACTATGCTCTGGACACGTGCTTGATGTGCAGTGGAATGCAAACCCTCCCTTGTGTCTTGGGGAGCCTGTGCTCACCAAAAATGCATCAGCAGAAATGACCAAGAGGGGCACATTAAGCTTGAAGAGCCCGTAAAACTTTGTGTTCCTCTGGTTTTACAAGCTTTGGCAGCTCAAGGCACACTCTGCAACTGCTGCTCCTTTCCTGGGGATCCAGCCCTCCCACTGCCACACTCCAGTCTCCTGGAAGGCCAGCAGCTCCCCAGCCACCAGCCCTGCTCCAGAAGATGCTGCAGGAGCGCTGGTACAAGAGGGACCCCCAGTGCCACACAGGAATGCACCAGGTCATTCCCAACACAAGCTGTCTGCAGGCAGCACAGCCCTCACCCACCCAGGAGCGGCCCGGCGAGCCCAGGGAATGCCAGCTCCGGGCTCAGAGCACCCTCTCCCAGGGCAGTGGCCTCAGCGGGACCATCGGGCTGCGGGCGTGGGGGGATGCACAGCGCTCTGCCAAGCACATCCAAACCCAGCCCCAAAAATCCCTTCGGGAGAGGATGTGAAGGGCAGCAAGCGACCTCTGCTGAGGAGGGATCGGAGCAGCACGTGGGAGGGGGACAGGCCAGGGGAGACCCTGGAACAAAAGGCGCTCGTTCCGAGAAACCAGGACAGAGCAAAGCCACATTTCTCACGGCGCTGCGAGGCTCAAAGCCCGGGCAGCCGTGCTGTGCTAGCCTGGGACACCCTGACGCAGCACCAGGCACAGATCTCTGGCGGGCAGGAAGCCACGCTGCCTTCCCCTGGCTCCCTCCTTCCTAAACCTATCCTCACACGGGTCCGATCTGTCCTCGGGCAGGATCTGGGACCCGAGCAGGGTCTCCCTGTGCTCATCTGTAGCGTGATCACGGCCAGCTCCCGGGCCGGGCGGAGCAGCTGGTGCTGTGTCAGTGGCTGTGCCTCGTGCCAAGCGTCTCTCCAGCAGCGGGGCCCGTCCCCTCGCTGTGACACGCTGCTCCTGCTCTTTCAAAGGGACCTTTATCTGTCTGCTCCCCTTTGGACTGCTCCCTTGCTGACGCCAGCCACCCTTGCACGGTCCCACGCGGTTCTCCCAGACCATGCCCAGCACTAAAAAGGTGTAACTGGGAGATGCTGCACTTACAGCATCTCCAGACACGCCACAGCCACGTCTATGCGAAAAAAAAACCCCAAAAAACCCAGCCCCAACCAAACAAAAACCCCAGAGCACAACAACCCTAAGCACTGAGATTCAGTCCTTGTGAGGATATAAACACACAGAAAACTCGTCAAGGAGAGAGCAGCTGCAGCCCTGGGGTCTGGGCTCTCCGTGTAACTCCACACACAGACTGAGCCTCCAAAGGGAACTCACATTCATCCTCCTCCCGGCTTTAGGAAAGGGGCGGGAACAGGATGACCCCGGGGGTGGAGGGGGGCTGCCCCCAAATCCCCTCGCCCCGTTCCCCCTCTTTCCTCCGTCTCCCAGCCCAGCCGAGGGATCCTGTACACAACTTTTTCAAACTGCCAGGCAAAAGAATCCCAGCCTTTCCAAGGGAGTGTCGGTAAATCATCAGTACATCCGACAACGCAGCCAGCGGGATTAACCCTTTGCGGGTCCCCGGGAAAATAACAACAACAACAACAACGCATTTAACAATGAAAATAGTAAAAGCTGGTCCCGGCTGTGGGAGAAAGGGGACGGGCAGGGTGTGTGCCGGGATTTTTTCACACACACACACACGGATGGGGAGGAAGCAGCGTTTTGTGTGTGCCGAGCACATGAAGAGCTGCCACCGCGCACCTCCGCCGCGCCTCAGCCCTCCGAGCCCTCCCAGCTCCCGCAGCATCGCGGCAGACCCAGGTACCCGAGCCCCCGAGGGACAGGGCGAGCAGCAGCAGCTCCCTGCTCCCAGGAGGGGCTGGGACCCCCCGTGCCCGGGCAGGGTGAGGGGTGCGAGGGGCAGCGGATCGCCCGTTCCTGCAGCAGCGCGGGGGCTGCCCCGGCGCCCACCTCCCGGAGCAGCTCCCGGGGCTGGGAACCCCTTGCCCGGTGCGTGGGATATCGGGGGGGTCGGGGGGGCTCCTCCCGACCGCTCCGGCACCGATCCCTCGCTCTCACCCCTTCCCGCACACCCCAGCCCCGTTCCCCCCGCTCCGCAGCGTGGCCTCCCTGCTCCCAGCCCATTCTCCGCTCCAGAGCAGGAGTTTTCACATCGTCCCCTGGCAGAGGAATGTCTTCCCCCAGCCCGTTCCCAAACCTCGGGATTCCGCGGCTCCCCGGCACCCCCAGCCCGCCCGGGATGCCCTTCCCCAGCGCCGGGAGAAGCGGAGTTTGTACTCACCCCCTGCCTGCCGCTGTAGCTCTGAGTCTGGAGACCGGCTCTGATTCCGGCTCCATCACGTTTAGTGCATTGTCTCTTTCGGGCAATTTTTGCGGCAATCCATCAGAAATCGGGGGACAAGCCGGTTTGTGGGTACATCATTCCCAGGAGCTCGGCTCTCTGCCTCGCTAAGGGGCTCAGCTGTGTCACAGACACCCCTGGCCCGGACGGCTCACTCCTTCCTCCTTCTCTTCTGGGTCCTTTTGCTTACACAGATCTTTTAATCCCATTTAACTCCCTCTCGGCAGACTGCAATTACCTTGGAAAAAGGAGAGAGAACACAAAGTACACTCTAGGAAGCCAGGCTGGCCCATGGTCGCTGGATTTCTTGCCTCTCTTTTTTTTTCCTCTCCTTATAAATAGTGCAATTTCTGTGATCTATAATTCCCAAAGTCCTTGATTTCAAGTGTTTTTTCTTAGCTATTACTTTTTTTGGTGGTGGTGGTTGTAATTATTATTTTTATTTGCAGTGCAGATGTGCCTCCCACCCCCCAAGGATCTCTCCTCTGGACTTAGAGAGAAGAGGAAAAGGCAGATTTTGAGAAATGAAAATTATTTAAGGATGTCCTTACAGCATCTCTCTGCTGCCCTCCTCTGTAATAGTGAAGCATTTACGAGAAATAATACAAAATAAATAAATAAATTGAAAAAAAAAAAACAAAACAAAACAAAAAAACACCAACAAAAAACAAACCAACCAACCAAACTAAACAAAAAACCCCCTAAACCAACAAAAAACCCCAAAAAGCAAACAAAAAACAAACCAAAAAACCCCTATTCTTTTGGCCAGAAGAAATATAGGGAAAGAATCAAAGACCCTGTCCAGGCTCCAGGGAGGGAAGCACAGGCCCTTCTTTGGGGAGGCTGCTGACAGAAACTGCAGCCCCCTGCACTCACCTGTCCAGGAGCATGAGCCCCAAATCCCACCCTATAAAGTACCTGGCACGGCTTTCCCCTGGGATCAGCGCTTGGAGCAGGCAGCTGGGAGCCTGTGCACGGGGCTCAAGCTGGCAGGAGAAAAGCTCTCCATGCCCCTGCTCTCCTCCTCGCCCTGCTCTGCTTCCCCAGGGCATCTCCAGAGCCCTTCTCCTTCCAGCACCAAGGGATGGAATCTGCAGCCCCGAGGGGACTGAGTTTTCCTAAGCAAGGTCCATCAGAACAAGCCGAATCCCAAATCCGCTTGGCCAGCTCTCCCAGGAGAGGGGACTCCCACATGCGGATAAAACCTTCATCCCCATTTCCCCTCCTCTTCCAAAGTCCCACCCAGCCAACCGTGCGCCCCCGGGGCGACCGGCAAGTCCCTCTTGTCCCCAGCAGGACACAGCGAACCCCTCAGCTCCTTGGGATTGCCTCGGGCAGCTGAGGGCAGCCCAGGCTCCGAGCCGTCCCACCTCCTCCCCGCATCCCTGGGCGCCCCTGCCCTGCTCCCTCCCCCTCTCGGCTCCGCTGCCTCGGGCACTCACTCAGCAGCGAGGCGAGAGCCTGTGCAGCATCTGCCCGCAGCCCCATGGCCGTGGGCATTCATTTATCCCCCCAGCTCACGGCAATTGCTACTTCTTTAATAATAACAATAATAATAATGGGGAAAAAGGAGGAAAAAAGAAAACTCGAACAAACCCCAAAGCCCCTTCCTCCCTCCTTGCCCTTCAAGGTGTCTCCTGCGCTGGGAGCCCGGCAGAGGCGGCCGGGGTGAGGGGCCCGGAGCCAGCCGGGGCTCTCCGGGGTCCCCCCAAATTCAGCAGATAATCCTTCCCCGGGGCTGGCGCGGGCACGTCCCCCTCGGGCCGTCGCTCCACTCGTGGGTCATGGATGCTGCAGGGATCCAGGAGAGAAGGGCGGTTGGGAGCGGGCGCTGACAGGGACATGGATGGGAAAGAGGTGGAAGTTCTAAGGCTGCCCTTGTCCTTTTAAATAGCTGCAGCCCGGGGACTCCGGGCTGGCGGGGGTGCCCCAGGTATCCGGTTTCAGCAAACAGCAGCTAATGAGCAGAGATCCAGCCTCCGAGGGGCAGGATCAACGCCGCCGGCGGGCAGGGGGGCACCCCGGGCACCCCACCAGAAGGGGAGTGGGCTCCGCAGGGAGGGGAGGGCTGCGGGTCAGGGGCTGCGTGGTCACTGGCAGGGCAAGGGGACAGGGCTACAGGACCCCCAGAGCAAAGGGATAGGGCTGCAGGGGCTACAGGACCCCCAGAGCAAAGGGACAGGGCTGCAGGGGCTACAGGACCCCCGGAGCAAGGGAACACGGCTGCAGGGGTTGCAGGACCCCCAGAGCAAAGGGACAGGGCTGCAGGGGCTACAGGACCCCAAGAGCAAAGGGACAGGGCTTCAGGGCAGGGGACTGGGCTGAAGGGGCTGCAGGACCCCCAGGGCAAGGGGACAGGGCTCCAGGACCCCCAGAACAAGGGGACAGGGCTGCAGGGGCAACAGGACACCCAGGGCAAGGGGACAGGGCTGCAGGACCCCCGGAGCAAGGGGACAGGGCTACAGGACCCCCAGGGCAAGGGGACAGGGCTGCAGGGCACAGGGCAGGTCCTGCGAGGTGCTGAGCACCCAGCACAGATCCGAGACACCGCTGTGGGTCTCGCATCAAAGCTGAGTGACCCCGGGGGCTCCCTTCACAAAGGTGTCCTGTGTCTTACAACATCATCCCCTGAGATGGGGAAAGGCTAAAGCACCCCAAACTGGGGCATGGGCACTGAACTTCCACACTCCCCGTGGAAAACACACAGCCACAAAGAGGACCCCACATCGACCCCCCGAGTACCTGAACTTGAGGCTGGAGGGGAATGATGTTGCATCATGTTCAGAGCAGAAAATCCAAGGACCCACTGGCCTGCCTCAGCAGTGCAGGTTTTACTCAAAAACCTGACCTCCGAGCGTGGCCAAAAGTTGAGGTTTCCACTATAAATCGGATCTCCTATGTGACATCTTCTTCTACCACACGTGCTAAGGGCTTCTCGCCCTTAATACATGTATTTGGCTTAGTCGTGGTTGCTTGCTGGGGCTGTGGTTTCGCATCTCCCAGTTTCTATGGGCAGACAATTTTATTCATACCTTTGCTCTGAAGCATCTACATTTTGCTTCCTTTCTTGCTATAGCACATGAAGTTTCAAGTAGCGACAGCAAAAAAAATTTGAAACAAGCAGTGTTGGGACTGGGGTAAAGTAACAGCCTTAGAGCCCCCTGTCCTCCAGGAAACCTTCTCAGAAGGGTGCAGCTGAGTTACACATCCAGATCCTTGTAAGAATTTCCTATTCACAGAAAAACGTGTCTCAAACCCCTCTGAATGCCCAGGAACTCAGATGACCCAAACAGTCCAGCTCTGAGGACTGGGACTTCAGGGACAACGGGCAGTGACACAACTTGTCAGAAACACAATAAAATCTCTATTTTTTCTTAGCTATTTTCCCCCCCAGCTGTTCTTTCCATGTTTCTCAGTCACACATTCCTCACTGAGAAACATATTCTAGCCACGCTGAAGTGTTTAAGATAAAGCTTTAATCAATTAAAAAAACAACCCAGCTTTGCAAATAATCATGGGTTAATCCCTCTGCTGTTGAATACACCTCAGATTCTCCTGCTTATTTCTACCTTTTCTCTCTTCTAAATGCAGCAAATATTTAGTAAACTCCTTTTCCCTCAAAAAAAAAAAAAACAAAAAAACCAAAAAAACCCCACCAAAACAACAAACTCCACTCTACCCAGAAAGGAACAAGGCCTGGTTTTTCAGAGAAAGGGACAAAAAGGAATGGAAAAGATGTGCTGCATCTTTTTGCAAAGACTTATCCAAATGGGATGTGCGTGGGTGGCTGGGAGAGGACTGATGATGCTTCAGGTCCACAGCATCCCACCAAGGACCCCCATAAAACTGACTGACAGCCTCAGCCTCAAATCCTCTGCACATATTTGTTTAGATGAATGTTTTCAAACCAAACACATGCCTAAAAGCTTTGCTAGCACGAAGACATAAATGTATCCCAGCAGTAGGAAAAAGGGAATTAGTTTGAAACAAAAGGAAACCCAGCATTGCTGAAGCCAACACTGGTGCCAAGTGAATTCAGGTTCAAAAATTAGACCTCATTCTTCAAAAAGAGAAAAGCCACAACATATGATCTGAATAGAAATATATTTAGCAGATTTATTTTTCTTCCTTTCCAAATTTAAATAGAAGCCATTTTAAAACACTAAATAAACTGAAGTAAATCGGCACAGCAGTGAAATGAAAAAAAGGAAAAAAAAAAAGAAAAAAATGAATTGGAATTGAACAGTTTAAGTAGCCAAAGTATAAAAAGTACAGGGGAGGAGGAAATGCCACCATACAACGGTGGGAGAAGGGAACAGAACACCTGCTTTTGACAAAACACACCCTCTTAAAAAAAGCAGCATGTCATTACAGCCTGAATAAATACAGCATTTTAAATATTCACCCGTATTTAGCCACTTCTCAGGAGATCCAGGACGCACCTCTCCTCAGGAGCGGGAGCTCGGTTAAGCATCAAGGCTCTCGTTAATATAATTTTGTCTCTTTGCTGCTCTTGGAAACCGGAGTGTGAAGGCACCTCAGAGCCATGGCAGGGGTGTCCCAGCTGCCCTGGGAGACTCACAGTGCCCGGCTCCAAGGAGCAGAGCAATCCCAGACCAACCTGGGCCTGCCCTCCCCCTTTGGCTTGGCCAGGAGGACAACACTGAATTACAGTTCCATCATTTTTGCCTTTGCCCAAGTCCAAAAAGCATCCTGGATCACTCACTGCCCCCAGAACTCACAAGGAATTACAGGGATGTGTTTGGATATATTTGGATAAATACTCCATTCAGGTTTGAGACTGTGGCATAACCAGGCAGAAGTGAAAACCACAGCACCAGAGAAACTTGTGGGAGGGATCAAACAAACACGCGAAGGAAAGGTGGGATAAAGAGCCTTTCACTCCCTGCTGGGCTGAGGATCCACACCCAGCCCGGAGCAGGAGTATCTAAATTTGGTACCTTGCTAAGTGCTGCTGGTGCCACGGGAAAAGGGAGAAGGGTGATGATGCCAGCGATGGTGGGAGGGCACAGCTCTGCAGCCCCACAGTGGGCATCACATGGAGCAGGGCTGCTGGGGAGGGCTGGATCCACGCCTGTGAGCCCGGCAGGAACAGTGGAGTAACCACGCACAGAAGTGGGACCCATCCCCAGCCCACACACGGCCCCAGTGCTCCAGGCAGAGGCTCGGGGGGACTGGCTGTGCCCGTTCCCGGTTCCCAGCTCTGGGAATTCCTGCTCCAGGGCTGACTCAGCACCTGCACTGCAAACCTCAGCAGCCTTGGCAGCCAGAGCCCCCGGGGTACTGATCCCTGCTGGGGTGGCACTGAGATATTTCTGCCAAAGGGACCATTTCTATCACTTCTCTCCCTCTGAGTGCTCCACACTTGGCTGCAGTGCTCTCTCAGGTATGTAATTCCCTGTATAGGATTTCCTAATCCCTACACGAGTTTTCTATTCAGATCCTGCGTTTAACATGACTGTACCAGCACTTCTCACATCCACGAGCTCTACTCCAATCACTGGCACTCATTCAAGCCCTGGATTAAAGTCTTCCCTACTCTGTAGGGACCTGGGCATGAGCAGAAACCTGTAGAAGAGCTTCATCTGTCTGCTGAGAAGTCTCACCATCCATGGCAGAGCCAAGATCTCCAGGAAGGCAGGAGGTGGCCCAGCTGGGATCTGGTCAATGGATGCTCCTAATTTGCTCTCTCCGGCTTCAGCCATCGCTGCAAGATTAGGAGGTTTCTGCTGAGGAGCAGAATATGCAGTATTCCTGGTTTTAGGGTTTGCTGTTTAACAGCTATTCATGATCCAAAAGCCTCTGTGGGTTGTGTTTCTTGTTCTGAGTGCACTGTGGAAGGTATTAATTATAGAGGAGATGCACAGAGAGCTCAAAAATCATGTATGTAACAGAGCTGCTGCCCAGTGTTATTTCCCCCCTTCTCCACAGCCTTCCTGACAAAGCCATTCCTGTCCTGTGCCACGGGCTACCGGTGACATGTTTGAACTTCTGCAGCTGCTTGATGTAAAATGTTTTAAATTCTTTTAGGAACACTAAAGGCTTTTGTCTCCTGGCCGGTGCTGTGGGGATGCCACGCCTGGCAGAGACTGATCTTCCCGTGCTTTCCAACTGCACCATATCATATCGGGCTGCCCGGGCAGCAGAGAGGTGGGAATGGCTGTTAATCGTTAATTCTATCGGAATGGAAGGGAACACAATGCAGCGATACAAGCCCAAGCCCACCCTTCCCAAGGAGAGGCTGCCTGCTGATTACAGCTCTGTCCTACCCTTCCACCTGGATATTGGAGAGCTACAGTTTTACAGGATGGCTGTGAAGTGATTGTTCAGCTGATGGCAGCAGCAGTGCAGGGCTGACAGGTCAGCCTCGCAGCGTAATGCATCACCAGGCTTTGACAGGAAGATACTACAGCTCCTAAATCCTGACTGCTTTGAGGTATCAGACTGCCTGGTTTTGTGAACACACCTTTATTTCCCTGTTTGTCCATCTGTTCTGTCTCTGGTTTAGGACCTATTCAGTCACTGGTGCCAGTGGGAAACAAGAGAATCAACACCACGGCCAGTTTGGAGCTGTGCTCTCCAGTCTAAACACCCGACCAGGCTGTTCTGCTGCCTAATTTTAAGATACGACCCAACCATAAAAAGGAATCGCTGAACTTAATCTAAGCCCCAGCACCCTGCTACAGCACCGCTTCCCTTCCCAATTGTGCCAGTTGCTCACCACTGCTCAGGTGCAAAGTGCTGAGGCTGGAGAGAGGGGTCACCTCCTTCCCTAGAGGCTGTTTGGTGCTGGGGCCCTGGGCTGAGCCCGGTAGCTCTGCCTGACAGCAGCAGCAGCAGCATCCCGAGGCTCACACACTCACCTGGATCCCAGCAGGGCTCAGGTTTGGCTTTCACTCCCCCAGTGACCTGCAGGGTGACCTGAAGCAACTTAAACCATCGCTTCTGTGCCATTATTGTCTTTTGTCTGGAGTGAAGCTTGTGATATAGATCATCTTATGTGTAAAGAGGCTTCAGACCTTCAGCCACAAAGCACTGCCAGTGGCTGTTATTACTTGACTGTGCAGTTGGCAGCAGCTCCTCATGCAGGAACAAGTGTAAATCTATTTCCCAAGCAGTTTTATATTCAGCACAACCTGCCATCCTCCAGATGCACAGTTCATTAGAGACCGCTCAGTTTTATCTGGCTGGAAAGGCCCGTGTAAAGAAAAAAAAAAAAAAAGCCCTGCTGATTAAACATGCAATCCAAATCCATCTCCTGGAGCAGAGCAGCCAGTTCCTTGTGCTTTATCTGCACCGACTGAAATGCAATCTGTGCCACTTAGAGCAGAACAATGCTCGATTTCTCCATACTTCACTCAAATCGTTAACACAGAAAGCAGAAACACGGCCGTTTCCACAGAGAAGGTCTCTTCTGACAGAGTGTGTTAACCCAGAGCATACAAATCTGCTTCAAAGCTAACAGGCTGCTTTTTCTCCCTGCAAACACACTTCTCTACGTCTGCACACTCGCTCTTTACTTCAAAAGCAACAGTATTTGGTAAAGCTCTCCAAACAGCAGCCACTGCAGAAAGACTGTATTTACTGATGTTTGGGTAAGAACTAATAAGAAACCTGCTTGTGTCTCTGTTCCTAAATAAAAAAAATCAAGAAACAAACAAACAAACAAAAATCAATAAGTCAATATTTATACACCCACTGGTGAAATAAATCCCGCCCTCCTTAAAAAGAGGGAAATAAAATGAAGTGATTGAAACAGGATTTCATGGAAGGGGACTTTCTTTGCTTATTTGTTTTCAGAGTTTGGAATATGTCTGGGATTTTTTTTAAAATTTTATTGTAATTTGAATGGAATTGTACTGTACCGAGCCCATCAAAGCAGCTTCACAGTGGGACCTGTCATTGAGGACCAAAAAAAAAAAAAAGGTGGTGCAGTGAGATGATCTTTAGAGGTCCCTTCCAAGCCCAAACCATTCTCTGACTCTGTGTTCTATGATTCTGTGATATTTCAGAAATGCAGCCAAGGGGGTGAGTCCTCATTTGCAGGTTCTGGTGGCATCACTGTAGAGGAGCTGTTGTACAGACCAAAGCAGGACATTTTTATTCCCATTTCCCATTCTCCCAGAATCTGTGGGATTGAAGAGCCTTGTCACCAACCAGAGTTAGCTCAGGGTCAACTTTTACACTCCAAAAACCAAGGAAAAAAGTGCTGTTTACTCTCCAATTTCTTAGAAAACAGTCAAATCCCTCTTCACATGGAAGTTCTCATTTGTGTCATCAGCAAACTTCTTCAGGGGCAAACTCACCACAGGTAAACAAAGTTTATGTTTTATCAGTGCAATCTCCCTTCATGACCAGCCTGAACACCTGCACTGCTTATATTATATTGCGTTTCTCTGACTTTTCTACATTATGAGCTAAGATTAAGCTATTTCTCATTTAGCTTAAAAAGGGCAACTTTTAATCTCATTCTACTACTCAGTGTATCTTGAGATGCTCTTCTCCGAACAGCTCTGACTGTGGCTCTTTTCCCATCAAACCCCACATTTAGCACACTGTAAACTCACTGCAAAATCCGCAGAACCAGCCGGATGGGATAAATGAGACCATTTAGTATTTTACATCTTCAAAAGCCTTGAATGAGCAGCGATACTCTGTTAATATTCTTGTCAGTGCCCCGGGAAGGGAGCAGGTTCAGTATTTGCAGAGTGGTGCTGATGCACCTGACAGCTCATTAGTGAAAGGCCAACACGGCCCCAGTCATTAATTGATGTGGGTAACGAGGTTCTCACCTCTGCCTTCCTGGCAACAACACAGAACACCCCAAACAGCCGTCCTCTGTCATTAGCACAAAAACCCCTCAACTTTGATGCCCCTACCGTGCCTTTCATCATCACACCCTAGAAGCACTTTGCAATGATTGCTGTGATCCCTGATGCATCACCCACCCACCCACACGGCCTCCCCTAACTCCCAGCTGGATGTACAGAAAGCTGCGATACAGAAAAGGGTGATTCTGATTGAGAGCTGCATTTATCACCCCGAGTTCAGCAAGCAAAACCAGACCATTTGTACCTTGTCCCATCCCGATCCCAGCGAGCAGCAAAGCAAGGAGAGCCCAGGAATCCCTGCCCTCCCTCCCCTTGGCACCACGGCTCTGGGGAGGTGTTGGAAAACTCTCCTGACCTATGGACATATTCAGCAAAGAGACCTTGTGCAGAAAATAAAGTTTCTCTGTATCCTTCAGCCCTTCATCCTGAGCTGGTTTTTACTTTTTTCCCCTGGCATCCCATTATTAAACAACAGGAACAAACTAGCTTCTGGGTAAAACTTCCCCCAAAGTAGTTGAAAGACAGCAAGAAATGCCAAGATTTCTATTTTCTTCCCTCTTTAAAGGGAACATTAAATTTAAATATTTGTAAATGGCACTGATTAGCATTTTATTTTATAGCTTTGATTTTTAAATGATTTCTTTTTTTTTAGTCCAACAAAGACCCCCTTTCCCCATAGCAATGCTAGGAGGGGACTCTGCTGAAAATTATAGATTCCAGAGTTTGCAAGAGAACCACAAAGACTTAATTATAGTTATTGACATTCCAAACACCCACTGAAGGCTTAATCTTCCCTTGGCCAGAAATAACCGCAGGAAGCGAAGGTAGAGAACTGACATTAAACCACCTCAGCCAGGCACAGCTCAGTCCTGCAGTGCGGCACAGAGGGATGCCCTGGTCCCCTCCTGCCCCTCCCTGGAGGGGACACGGATGGGGGTGGTGCTGCCTTAGGGGGATTTATCCCCCATGAAGTGGGGCTGCACAAGTTCCCCCTTTCTCCAAGAAAGGGCCTGAAGGAACTCCCGTCTCTGCTGTGGGATTCAGTCCCTGTTTTCTGCATTGTTAACGCGTTTGTGCTGCTCCCAGAGCACAGGGGTGCATCCTATTCTCCTGGGGACCCCTGGCAAAAGTGCTGGAGGGAAGGGAGGCTTTGCAGAGAGAGGTGTGACCCTCCCTGGAATCAGCCAATGCTCTGGCTGCTCTCCCCATCCCTGCCTGCTCCCAGATCCCGAAGGAAAGGTGCTGGGGGGCAGCAGACTTCACCCCCCAACAGCTGCAGCCACACCAAAGGCCGTGGGTCTGCAGAGATGCTGAAAGGGTCAGAAAAGGTGAAGCATCTCTGGGGTGATCCCAGCGAGCCTCCCAAGCATCATTCCCTCTAGGAAATCCTGGATGTGTCCCCGTGGCTGTGGCTGAGCACCCTGCGAGAGGGCCTGGTGATTGAGGGGCTGTGCTGCTCCCGCAGAGCCCCCTCAAACCCACAGCACGGCCTTGTGACAGCCTGGGAAGGGCAGGGAGGAGCTCGAGGAGCAGGGACCTGGGTCATTGTCACAGGCAGAGACTGACACAGAGACCGGGAGACAACGGACAGAGCCACCATCAGCAACCCAGCCCAGCCTCCTCTTTCATTGTCATTGCCTCAGCGGGGGAAGTCCCCAGCGCTGTCCCCACAAATGACAGGGTCTGTTTTGAGGAAGGGGAAGTCCCCAGCGCTGTCCCCACACATGACAGGCTGTTTTGAGGGGACAGGGAAGGCTGTCCCACCTGGGCTGCCTCTGCCCCAGGGCACTGCACACCATCACCTTCACTGCAGCCAGGCAGGGCAGGGGTTCCAGCACCACAAATAACAACAGGCAGGACCACAAACACCCAAGGTTCATGCAAAACCCACAGTGAAGCTTTCAGGATCTGCAGGAATAAACTGCTGCCTGCAGGAACCTGTTCCACCCTCATGTCCTGCCCTCTCCGTGGGGCTGTAGGGATCAGGGAGTCCAAGGGAAATGGATAGAGCAAGGCTGGGTGCGCTCCTTGGCAGACTGGGGCTCTGTGGTGCATGAGGGTCACGTCTGTGGGGACAGCAAGGTCAGCCAGGCTTAAATCCCCCCCACCTGTATTGTTTCCACCAAGAGATGCTGCCTTTGGACACCAGGGATGTACCTGCACCCCATGGCACTGACTCCCTGCCAGCAGCCTGTGGGATCCCAGTTCTGCTCCTGCAGGGGTGTTCCTGTGACAAGCTTTGATGAGGGTAGTTCCCCAGCCGGCCCACAGGGTAGACAAAAAGCTTTTGTAACAAGGGGAAGGTCGGAATTAACCCTTTTCTGTAGCGAAATCCACGGCAGGCATACCCAGGAGATTTATCACTGAGCAGCATGGCCCCGTGCCCATCCCATCCCCTCACTGACCCTCGGAGGGTGTCACAGGTGGCATCTGCAGCCCCAGACCCAACCATGAGGCTGATGGAAAACTTCTGGAGAAAGGAGGCTGGGAAGCAGAGACCTTCCTGGGAGGAGTGTGGTGCCAACACCCAGATCCCGTCATGATTTGTTACAGCTTGGTGCTGTCATTTACAAGAGTGATCAAATCAATATCCTTAAGTCTGGAAGAGAGAAAGTAAATGGAGTAAGAGCTGAAACTGAGCAGGCTGGTTATTGAAAACAGCACTATTGCAGTTACTTGTTTCTCCTCTCCTGTGCACCAGCTTTTGTCCACTGAACAGCTACAGAATTCACTGGCGTTATTCCTAATTTTACAACGATTTGGAAGAAGAGGGGACAAAGGCAAGCAAACAAAGCTGATTGCCTTCAGTGCTTTGTTTATCTGGGTTTTGTTCAGCCAAAGAGGATGTTCAGGTCCAAGCTGACTGTGGAGCCACAGATCTCTTCTGCTGGGCTGGGCTGTTTAAAAACTGTTTGGAGTTTTGGCATCCAGCATCTTCAGCAACTACCACTTGCAACTACTTTCTTATCGCCATCTGGTCACTATAGAAACCCTGGTCACTCCAGCCACTATTACTGCAGATTAATCAACCTTGCAAAGCCCATCCAAAAAAGCAGGAAGTCCTCCATGAGCCAATCCCTTGGCCATGAAAAGAACAAAGTCAGCAGGAGATTAATCACTGGATGCTATTTCCAATGCAAAAGTCCTAGCAGGAAAAAAAATCCCAATTTTAATAACAAAGCTATGCATTGTCACCCATCCACACCAGCAGGCTTTTGTTCTTGGAGCCAGAGAAGAACACACTGAGCACAAATGTAAATAATATGGCAGGGAGAGAGAGCTGCTGGCAACACCCCCCAGAACACGGACTGCAGGAACCACAACCAACCAGTTCTGCCAGCTCTGGTTGCCTTCCCCGCATCTCAGATTTCCCAGCGCAGTCTGAGGGAGGCACAGCAGGATTTCCAGGCATCAGACAGAGGAGGAAAGCAAGGAAGCAGAGTCTGGGAAGGCAAATCCAGCCTGCTGTGGTTCAACAGCTGTTTGAACACAGATGTGCCAGGAACTGAGCTCTTCTATACCTGCAAGTCCCTGAGAGAGATTCTAACAAAAGATCACCAGGTGTTAAATGTGCTGGTGAGAAACAGTCACAGGCAACTCCACAGGTCTCTAAAGACTGCAGGTGTGTCACAGCACGGCAAGGTGGGACTGCAGAGCCTTCAAGGAGCTTCACAGAGGAAAAAGGAGATTCCTACCAGTGTCAAAGTGCCAAAGCCAGCAGGATGCAGGGCTTGGGAACCGCCTGTGGTGATGCAGAGCATCAGCAGCGGCGCCGTTTAGTCCTTGCACTTTCTCCAACAGAAAGCAGAGGTGCAGGATCTGTTCTCTGTCGCTAATTCTTAGAAGCGTGCAAGAGTAGAGGTTTCCTAAAGCTTAGGACTGTGTATAACATTTTCTCGTTGAGGGGAAAAAAAAGGTGTTGGCAGTAATTTGTATTTCTAAATGGAAAAATGAAAAAGTCAAGTTTGAGAACCTTGCTGTGCTCACTGCCTTGAACACCTTCTTCAAAATGATTCAATGCTTCAAATTACATTGGTATTGGGAATAATTTTTAAAAGTTAGGCTCCTGGAGGTTTTTATCTTTCTAGAGTACCGCAGGCTGCCCTGGGATGTGAAATGAAGGATGAATTTGGATGAGCCTTGTGCAGGGTCCAGGACAGACAAGGAAAAGGTGCCTGACCAGCTCAAGGCTTGCTGCTCAGAGCCGTTACACTGCTGACTCTACAGGAATTCGCCATTAATCCTTCCAGCGCAACTAAAAAAATTTTTTTTTAAAAAAAAAATTAATTTATGTTATTATTTTTGTGTTTGCACAGGGCATTCTCAGAGTGGGCTCACAAGGAGCACAGGAAGGTAAGAGACAAGGAGAAGCCAATGCAAACAGTTTGGGAGGGACCCTCGGGAAATCAGGCAAGGTTTCAAGCTTTCAAGTGTCCTTCACTTTTCTCACATCAGGGAGGGGGCACAGAGGAACTGGGCCACTGGATCCAGGCAAAAGTCAAACAAGCAAATCTCAGCTGAAACCCCCAAGGCTGGCACGGCAAGATCCTGTTCCAAGGGGGGAGTTTCTGCTAAGCTTGGCTGAAATGTGAGCAAGATGGGCTTTAAATAAACCAAGCGGGTGGAACACATTAAATCCTGCCCAGCTTGCTTTTAAATATTGAGGAAAAGGAGAAAGAGAAATTCGGTGCAAGGCACTGGATAACCAGGCCCCCATTTTGCACTGGGATGGAAGCCAGGAGGGGAAAGGAGAGCAGGAAGCCACTCTGAAGTGATGTTAAACTCAGACCTGCATTTGACAAAGGATCTTCTGGGTCTCTGGTTAGTTGCAAGGCCCTTAAACCCCAGCTTTCAGTAACATAGCAGAAATTAAGCTCTTAATCTCAGTTTGTAAACACAGATAGAGGCACACACAC
Organism: Pomatostomus ruficeps; assembly: GCA_013400735.1. Classification (NCBI taxonomy): domain Eukaryota; kingdom Metazoa; phylum Chordata; class Aves; order Passeriformes; family Timaliidae; genus Pomatostomus; species Pomatostomus ruficeps. The sequence continues at coordinate 656,786 of VYZT01063220.1, read as the reverse complement.
ATGCCAAAGAATTCGAAAATTACTGAGTCAAGGCGCTTCCACTTTTGTAACTCTCCTTGTGATCCCAGAAAAAACCCAACCTGTTTCCTAAAGCACTCCTCATCTGCATCCAGAAATTCTCCTATTCACAGGAAAGGGGTTTCCTACACCAAAAATTAATAATTAGATACACTAAGATGTTACCCATCTTTCTCTATTTATCCCTTGTTTTTCCCTTCTCATTGTACAACATCGATAAAATGATGCTCAGTGTTTGTCAATCAGTCTTATGATTTGAGATTGCTCCTTTTACATGAAACAGGCACAGAAGTGCAGTGCTTCAGCACAAGCTGAGGTTACTGGCATTTCCAAGATTGTTGCCAAGGTGATGCTCTCTTCCCTCCTTACAAATTACCCCCAAAACAATTGGATGCTCCCCTGGCTGGACTGGCAGGGGGCGAGGGGGACATGAACACAGCAATGCCTTGAAAATGCCTTGGCTGGGGTTGGAAGATCCCTGCTCCTGGCTTTCCTCCCTCCCTTTAGCCACCAGACAATCCCAGGCTCTGGAACGAAAGGGACTTTCACACAAAACAGCAAATCCAGCTCAATTTTCCACAGTCTGTGCCTCCAGCTGCCAGCCCGTGGTGCTGCTGCTGGACCTCCCGTGCTGGATGTGCTCCGAGTGTCTGATCCTCCCACTCCCAGCCTGCCGGCAGAAGCAGCAGCATTTCCCACTGCTCCCTTCTGGGACTGCCCCGGGACAGATCCAGGGCTCACCTCAGCCTGCCAGGTGCTCTCACTGCTGCATTTCAGTGACACTTCCCAGCTGCTTCCTCAGGACGGGGCTTGGCAGGTGCAGGATCCGCAAGATCCTTCCTGGTTAGAGCATCTTAGAGCAAGCACTGACAGAGATTTACCAGAGTTTAGAGATCCCACGGCAAGAGACATTCACCACGGATTTGGGAGGCTCAAAATAGACCTTGTACCTTCTTCCTGGACTTGCAATACCTCTGGTTGCTTTAACAGATGCCTCTCCATCACTTCTGCAGCACCGTGTTAACTTTTTTCATATTACTTGCATCATTCCCCCACATCCTTTGAATTGCAAGAGATTTATTTATTTTTTAACATGCTTTTCTATCACACACGCCTCAGCAGAAATGATTAATTTCCGTAGGACACGTGTGCATACAGCAAAGAATATTCCCACTATATTGCACCGAAAGAAGTCTCATCCAAGCTCCTTCTGTCATTCCACACATCATAGAAACTCCAGGCACCCAGCTGGGACCTCTGTGTGCTTGAGTTGGACAAGTGCAAAGAAAAGGTTCCCAGCACTCAAAACTCCACGACTGAAATTCTGAAAAAAGGAGGGAAAAGAGCCTTGAGGGGGACACTAACCCAGCTCCTCACATAAACCTCACCTTTCACATCCCACCTCACTTCCTGATGGATGAATGAAACAACCTTAGGAACAACCAAAGGCTTGGACAAGCTGAGCAAGCCCTGCACAGCACGTTTTTAGTGCAGTGAGCAAAAGGACATTCTAACCTCCTCAGGCCACTCGAGTATCACACCACAGCGATTATTCCCTGATTTGACATCAGTCTGGCAGCCCTTACACACATCAGCTCTGTGCTGAAGAGAAAAAGTTCCCACCAATCTGCCTATTTATTTTTGGAAAGGGCCTGACAGAACTATCAGCTTCTATCTTTGACCTGCTCTCCTGGGGAAAACCTTATCCACAGTAATCGGAATACGTGAAGAACACCAACGAAGAAAAAAACAAAACTACTAAAATAAAAGCCAGAATATGGAACCTCCTGCAAGGCTCCTGTCCCTGCCTCCTGCTCCCTTGCCCCCTGAGGATGCTGCAGAACCCATCAGGCTTTTGCTGATCCAAGGGGGAAAAAGCTCTTTCCATTCTTGGTGCAGAGGAGGAAAGAACTTCTGGTGCTGCTGGTGCTGCTCTCTAATACAACTCCTCTGTGGAGTGTCCAAAGCTGCCAGTTTTAAGGATTTATAGGGGGTTTTACACCCTGGTGAAGGTGAGGCAGCAGGACAGTCCAAGGAGAAAGGGGAGTGGAGAAAGACAGCCAGGATCTCATTCAACTTTTTGTTTTAGGAAAGCAGAACATCATATTTCTCCTTGAAGAGCAAAGGGGGTTAAATGTGTTTATCAAATTTGAGATTTAATCAGCAATTTTGAAAATAACCAGAAAAATAAAGACAACAACTCAATCCATAGGGAAGTACCAGCTTTCTCAGGGGTATTTTGAAGTACTTAAGCCACTGTAAAAACTCTGCAGAGTTCTAGGTTACTCCATAAGCATCTTAAGAAAATCACTAGTATCCCAGAAATCGAATTCCACCCTTAAACTGCAAAAATATGAACCTGTCTTTAATTATAATGGACTGTCTCTTGTTAGCAGTCAGTCCTGAACTTGCCATGAACTAGAAAGGATTAAAATGTTGTCTGGGGGGGGAAAAAAAAGTCAAAATGACCCAAAGGATTATTTGATGGTCCTATCTTAATATTTCATTACTTTATCAGACTTTAGTTAAGTCTTCAGGCAGAGGGAAGTGTTTTAGGATTCCTCCTCTGTTCTCTATGAAAGGGAGCTGGAAATGCTCTCACTTTGCCAAACCCTGATTTTCTGCCTTTTCTCCCATCTGCAGCCACTCCCCACCAGGACAGAGGCAGCCCGGGCCCTGCCGGGGGACAAGGGGACATCCAGGGGGACATCCAGAGGGACACAAAGGCTCCAGGTCCTCGTGGATAATTAAAGCTTTAGCCATGGGTGCCCCCTTGTGCCTCGGTGAGTAATTCAGCACAACCGAGGGACTCAAACAGAGCCAAGGGGCGGTTGGGGTTAGAATGGACCTTAAAGTTCTTCTAATTTCCCCTTCAGAGGGAAAACCGAATCTGCAGGGGGTTGGACTTGATGACCACGGCCAGACTGGACAGGCTTGGTGCCCCGTGGTCTAAAGGAAGGTGTCCCTACCCATGGCAGGGGGTTGGAACTGGGTGGGTTTTAAAGCCTCCCCAGCCCAAACCATTCCCCACCTCTGCGATCCAGCTGCTCCCTGACCGCTGCACATCTCGGGGTGAAGAGGAGCCGTGTTCACCCTCAGCCCAGGGGCAGCACTGCACACAGGCTGTGCCTTTCCACCTCTCTCTCAGCAGCATCATTCAAGCTCGCCGGCATTTTGGCACAACTAAAGACAGATTTTTCCACTCCCATCACTTGGCAGCTCATTGCTGGGGGCTGTGTGTCTCTCTCCTGCTATTTCTGCTGCAGAAGGCCGGTCCTATCTCTCCTCATCTGCCCTGCTCCGAGTCTCACGGCAGAAAGGGGCAGAGCCACTCTGTGTCTCTAAATCCAACAACAGGCACTTCACTGCTGCCTCAATCAATACTTTAATGGGCCTCATTTTCCAGCTTTTGATCAAAATGCCTCTGGAGCAGCACATCTTCAGATGCTGCCTCTGGCATTCCAAAATAAGCAGAAAGAACAAGATAACCTTTGTGAGGCTCCTCTCCCCACAATCTGTAGCTGAATCTACACAACCTCATTTTAGCTTCTCCTTCAACCAGTCTGGTACACGAGAGCTCAGCAAAGCTGGATGCGAAATGGCTCCCAACCTCTCAATTTGCTTATTATCTTTTAGGGAAGGCATGGCAGTGTCTTCATCTCGAAAAGATGAATGGATATTTTGTCCCTGGGACTCTCCCACAGCACGCAGATCCAACATTTGAAGTCCAAGCTAAATTTGGTTGTGAACAATTACACAAGTCAAAGGGTCTGGCTTTGGGACTTCAATGAAGGCACCAAAAATACAGAAACTCTGAACCTCCCAAAACTATTCTCCTGGTGTTTGAATCCCTCAGTACAGTTAAATCAGGGAAACAGCGTCAAGGAATTTTAAGTTGTTTTTATAATTCATTCAATATTAACCAAACAGGCTTCTTTTAAACAATTGCAAAAAAAAATTAGTATTTTTTCAAGAATCACCTACAAAGGTTAACTCTGTTGAATACAGAGATTAAAATGTAGTCATTTCTCTCTCATTGCTAAAGTTATTGCATATTTACATGGTTTTGGCTGCTTCAGGACTTGGCAGAACCTTACCAGGTTTCACTGCTTTGGTGCAAAAGGTGCAATGAGAAGTTTTGGGAAACTGGTTTCAAGATGCTGTCAGTCAATACCACCATCCTACAGGATAAACTGCTTCCCGTTCAGAAATGTGGAAATGCCAATGATAAAGATTCCCAAGGTTTGTGCCACAGTCAGGCTGTTCTTGTAGCCAACACCAGTGCTGAGAACAGACAATACCCTGGGTACCATAAAGGCCCAAGTATTTCAAGCCTTTCTGACAATTTTCAAAGTTTGTTTCAGGAAAAATCTGTAATTTAAAAAGGTTACACTTCAGCGTGCAAAGACTGGGGAAGACGTCCTGGGTTTGCTGCAGCTTTTCGTTCTCCAGCTAAAAAGCACTTAGAGTTGGGCAAGATTCACAAATACCTTTGGTTGACCTAAAGTGAAAAACTTGTAGCATGTAAATAATTCATCTAGAACTCCCTGCCCAGTTCTGAAATCGCACGTCTCCAGAGTTATTTCTCACAGTGCATGCGGTCAAGCAGCAGGGAAGCAGCACCTGTGGGGGGTTATTTCCTTCCTACACACAAGACTCTGGACCTGCATCAGCAGCAGGATCATTTTCCTGGTGCTTTGCCTTCAGTTTAGGGTCAATTCTTGAGGCAAAGCTGATGCCTGAAGCACCCAGAATTCACATTTATTTGCATCTCTCTTGTTTGGCAAGGACATCAAAGCTACTCAGTAAGTCCACATCAGAGGCTCCCCTTCCACACAGGAGCAAACAATGTTCTGATATTTGCTCTTGCTCCCCAGAAGAGCAACGTCAGCTCAGGGCACTGGGGCATCAAAGGGGTGACAGGATTGCCCTCGCATTAACAGTTGAGTACTTTGAAGCAATTTTGGAGATGTACACATGGATTTCTGGTCCTTATTAAAATTAATGAAAGGTTTGTATTCAAATGCCAGGGCTGCCTCAGAAACCTCACTCGTTATGGCTCAGAAGTTGCCTCTGTCATACAAAACCTCTCAGGATGATTTACAAAGCTGTACATGAGTTAGTTATCGTATTTCAAGTCACAATTATTATCTGAGGCTAAATTACATATTGCGGGGAAAAAAGAGAGGAAGAAAAGGACTCAGGGCAGACAGATGGGGCAGAGTCACTAAGGGGAGCGCAGTATTTTGGGGACTAAGGCATGAACAGCACACGGGCTTAGGAAAGCAAAGAGCACAACACCAGCTGGGCTGAGCACAGCAGACAGAGGCAGCGGGGACTGCTCAGATTTTGTTTTAAAGCTCACAGAGCCAAAAGAGAAGCAGCAGCAGGAGTGGTGCAGCCAGCCCCTCTCACACTCAGGCGCAGAAAGTGCATCTCTGAAGATTTCTATTAACCTCATATTTTACACACACACAGCCCCGTTCCTCCCCCTCGTGTGATCATATTTTCACAGTAATCATTTCTCTGGCTCTGTTACCAAAAGCTTCTGCTTTGCACCAAGCTCCTGCTCCCAGCAGAGTGGAACGGGAGTGAAATGAATCCTGGGCAAAGTCAGGCTCCAAGGATTGCCATGACCTCATCCTGTACCATTACACAAATGCATTTGTTAGGAATATTCCAAGGTTTTGGGAAAGGCTTACACAGCTCCCAGTGTTCCCATGCCCACCACGAACTCTGCCTTTCTCCGTGGTGGAACCACTCCTCCATGGAAAAGACAGGGAATTACAGCGAACCTCAGAAATGCTGAGGAAAGATTCCTTCAGCCTCTGCAAAGACTGGCTCGTTATGTTATTACAATTCCCTGGAAATTGTTACGTAGTCAGCACTAGAATTTCATCAGAAGCCTCTGAAACATTCCTGCACACGGATTCCAGGAGAAGCCTAAAAAACCCTCACATGCACAGAGGATCCCAGCAAACCTCTCATCCATCTACAGCATCAGAGGGTGCAGCTGGCAACACCGAACCTTTTGATTGCAGCCACCCACTAAATGGATTTTTGATCAGCCACATTGTTCAAACCAACCACGAACCTTCACAGCAAACCCTGGGCTGCCAGGCAAAGGGTCAGTGCCAAAGCTCAGCCCAACTCCACAAAATCCTTCCACTGGTTCTGGGCTGAGGTTCAAGTGAACCTCGAGATGCGGAGATGGGTTTCAGTTTAGAACTGACAACCCTGCCTGATTTCATCAAAAATCTCATGATGCTGGCAGATTGCTTAAAGCCCCAGATCTTGGAATCTTGTGCATGAAATTCGACTTTTGCTTAAAACCCTGAAACCTCTCTTCCATGTAAGCGTCCTGCAGACCCGAGTTCTACAGAATTCTCCTTCAGAAGTCAGAGGAAAGAATGATACATGGCATGACCATTTAAGTATCCTTGGTTTTGGGAAATATATTGATGACTTTATTTCAAAATCTGGTATTAATAGTGTGGTTCTGGAATCATTACATGAAAATTTTCTTTCGAAACCCTGACTTTAACTTGTTTGCTTTGAAATTCTGATATATTGAGGCAAAGGCAAATGCAAAAGGAGAGAAGGGAAATGAAACAGCGGCAAACATTCAAATATTTTTTAAAGCAGAATGAACTATTTCCTTTCTAAAACAAACTGCTTCACTTATTTTGCTGTGGCTTGAGATATTCCTGACTGACCTACAGCCTCTAGAATGTGATAAGTTGAGCAGGATCTTGGAGTAAATCATCTTAAAGTCCTAGTCAATGATCTGCTTTAAAGCTGCAGACTGACTCCAAATAATCCCACAAAATCTGCAGCAGCCACCATCCCTGAAGCCAATTTATGAACAGTGACCATAATTTAGGGCCCAACAGAGCTGTACCTGTGATCTCTCTCTGGCTTCTCGAACAGTGTTTACTTTCCAGCCCTGGTTTTATCTTTCCCTTTTCATCCTTCCCCATCTCCCCCTCCCTCCTCACACAGTGGCTCTTTCATCTGCTCTCAATAGGTGCTGCTCTACGTAATTAATTGAGGACTTAACAAGTGCACTTTCTAATTAAAGTAAATAAGCCCGTACTTGGAACAGTGGCTCAGTGTTAGCCAGCCCTCCTTCCTCACGAACAGGATATTATGGGCTTCACCTCCTCAGTGGCAAATTAATGTATTTAACTAATAGAGCAGAAGCAAAAAGATAGTCTCTTAAAGCATCGTTTAGAGAAATGATTCTAAAACATAAAGCAATTTCCAGCCTTTAGTCTCTGCTCTCAGTGAGATCGATATGGTTTGGCAGAGAATCAGACTTTAGGAAGAGGGGAAAGAAAAAGCCTCATTTCCAAACTCCAACTCCCATTTGGTGCTTCCAGTGCTCCTGGATGGGTTGAGAGGAGGCTGAAGGAAGAGGCCGGGGAACAGGATCACAGTGGGGTATTTCTGTTACCCCCTGTGGTGCCTAAATCTGTCCCAAAATAACACCCACTATTAAGACTTTCCTCCCTCTTTAGGGTTGCTTCTGTGCCATGAATCTGAGAAGAAAATTTAGAGGGGATGCTTGGGAAATTCCCATCTGTCCTCACCCCTGATGTGTATCTGAAATTTTATGTGGGTCTCCGCCTCTGTTGTTAAACTCGTGATGATATCTTAATGTACAAATGATACAAAACAGATGCATTTAAAAGAAAACTGGTTATTAATCCCACCACTTCCCTATGTTAAACAGGGACATTCACTGTCTCTTTTATGGACTAGGTCAGACCGTGGCAGCATTTGCAAAAGCTGAGCTCAGCTGAAGAAAAAGTCTGAAGCAAGAGAGAATGGAGATGTCAAATACAGCAGGCAAGGTTCTGGCAAGGAGGAAAAACACTTTTTCTTATCTCCCCCTCCCTCCCTCTCCAGTGTAACCAGTTAAATGCAGCAACAGGAGCCTGGGGATGGTGGTGGCACCCACTTGAAGGCTCCTCCTGCAGTGGGAGCAGCACCATTGGCAATTCCAGCCTCTGAAAACCCAAAAAGGTAGAATTCCAAATCAAGTTAAACACCATCTTCTCTTACTGAAGGCCTTTCTGTAGCAGGATGAAACCAAAATCCTGAGGATCTCACAGTATTCAATAAATGGTCAAAGTGCTTCCAAATCAGCATTTGAATTTTTGTCGATTTCTTTCCACAGATGGGCTGGGAGCAAAACTGTGTTCGTTAAGTACCTGAAGCTCATTAAGTCCAAGGAAAGCTTTGTGTCTTTCCTTGGGTTTTGGATGAGCCTACAGGTTTCAATAGCCTGGACAGGAAGAACTAACAGGAAAGAGGAAATAGAGGTGTATGGAGCAATGAGTGAAAAGAACTGCATTTTGCATGAAATTATGCTCTGCTTCTTGTAAGCTCCTGGCTTTGGGTAGTTAGTCCAGAAATAAAGATTTGTTTGTGTTCTTCACAGTCTCTCCCTGTTGTGGAGACCAGACAGAAAGCCAAATAAAATTGTGCTCTTCTCACTGCATTTCCTTCAGCCATAAACACCTTCATTTATGTATATTAAAAAAAAATTTAAAAAGCAAACAAAAAATCCAGGGAAGTGCAGTTTAAATTTTATTTAGCTGTATGCAAAAATCAGCCAGAGCCCAGGCAGAACAGTTGGGAAGATGTCATATAGTCTTTAATATTAAATTTTATCTCAAAATTCTCGTGTGCTTTAGTTTCACAAAAAAGTAGGAAAAAGAGATCCCTCAAAAATGGGCTGGAGTTTGGATCAGCACAGCTGTCAGAGCTCATGTGTGTGCCAGCCACAGCCCCTGGTACAACTCTTTCCCTCATATGCCACACGGCCTGGGCATTGTTACCAACAGTTGGCAGCACAGAGGTGCCCACTAAAATAAACACAATTTGTTTAATATTATTTTTAAGAAATTAGGAATTGTGTTTTCTCCGCCTGCAACTCTCAGTCGTGCTCAGTTTCCCAGAGGGAAGTTGCTGTTGTTCAGCAGGTCCAGAGCCTCAAGTTACCTCTTCAAACAGAAATCCAGTTGCCCTCTCTAGAATTAAATCCAATGGAGAAACAAAAATTCTGCTGCAGCCTGAGACCCTGAGTGGGAGTGAGGGGTGTGGGAGGGATGGAGCAGCTGAGCAGGGAGCACAGCTACGCCCAGAGCAACTCCTCAGCTCCACAAACCCACTGTGCCGTGTTATGGTGTTAGCATTGGAAGCATGACATGAAAAGCATCATTTCAGCTGCATTATGTGATTAATTTGGCCAAAAGCCTCCTCCAGATTGCATTAAAATAACCGTTTCCTACTGAAGCAGCTTCCTTTCTGCCCAGCCAAATAATAAAAGCAGTTGGGTTCAGGGATGTGGAGGAGGAAAGGGCCCCAGGTTGTTTCCAGTTTTCAGGCCTGTGGAAACTTAAGAGAACACACAGAAGTGATGAAAGTCCAGAGGCCGCAGGGCTTGGGGCCTGGGTTTGTTCCCTCCCTGCCAAGGCAGCAGCAGTTGCCTGTTCTTTCCTCTGTGCCTGGCACTGGCAGGACCAGCCTCTGCTCTCGGTGCCACCACAGGCCCTTGGCACCCACTTGCAGCTCTGCTGTCCTGAGCTGATCCTTTTATTCCATGGCACTCACCTCAGATGGATTTCAGCTGGCTTGGTGGCCTGGCTATTAAAATAAAAACCAGGATGAATCACCTCCAGTTTATACATGGAGAGAGTCACAAGCTTGCTGCTCCTGTTAGCCACTGTTTGTCCCACATGCCAAAATATCCACCCTTTTCTGGGTGTTTCAGCCACCAGAGCTACCAAAAAACCCTCTCCTTCAACAGGGTGGGTGTTTTCAAAGTTTATTTTAGCCCTTAAAGAAAATAATCCTGACTTCTCCCTGTCGACTTGCTCCTGAGAGCGGCCTCCTCACACTAATTTTATTATTAATTTCCAAGCTCTGTTCCTTTGGAAGCCTCTTCTGTTCATTTGATGCTGAAGCAAAAATCCTTGGGTTATTCTTATTCTGTAAAGACCAATATTTGCTCTTGCAGAGACCTAAAGAGTGAGGATGCTCATCAGTGAAAAGGAGGTCAGGAAAGGATGGGAACTTGAGATAAACTTTAGATTGTGCTAAGAGCTCCTCACCAAACCCAGCAGAACAGGAGTCTCATTTTGTTATTTATATTTAAAGCCTGTCCAGCTCTTTGTGTAAGCCTGATCCTGTTCTCCTGGCAGTTTTTCCTGCTGCCACTGAAACAGAGTTTTGTGATCCTATGGAAATATGACACAGAGGTCTCAATGCCCCCAAGAGTTCTGTTGTCAGGGTCAGAATTTTCCTGCAAATCCCTCAGTAGTAGAAACACAGATTTGTTCTGCTAACAGTGAGGCTTGAGCTGGTAGAAGAAAAGAGGATTATCAGTAACATGTCAACAAAGCCGCTGCATTAAACAGCGATGCCTGGCCAGGGCCCAGCAGAGGTGAAAAGGTGGCAGAAGAGGTAGAATAGGGATAATACGTGAAAGAAACGCTGTGAGCTCAATGCAGGCAACATTCACAGGATCCTTTCCACCACATTAAACTGCTATTGATGCACCTGGAGTGTCAGAGCCAGTACACAGACTAACCTGGGCTTGATAGCATCAATCCAGGTCTGAAAATCAGAGATATCCCTGGCAAAATGCAAGCAGAGGGAGCAGGGTGCAGCCCTTTGGGAAAATTCAACATGCAGTTAAACTGTGCGACCCACTGCTAGAGGAGATCTTGGACAGCAACTGGAAAAATCTGTCCATGGGTGTTAAAGAAAAAAAGCACCATCACAAAAAAACTCCCTAGGTCAAAGTCACGGGGAAAAAACCAAACATGTGGGAAAGCTCTGTGCTGGTTGTTACCCTCTTGCTTGGCTGCTCTCGCTGGGGACGGGGCCATGAGACTGGACTGATTTACACTGGGAGTGCCCCTTCACCCTCGGGGTCTTTGACCCAGTGAGAGGCACTGCCTTCACCCCAAATTAACATTGCTGCTTTTTCTAAACAAGATTGAGGTCAATGCACAGCTTTGTGCTCCTGCCACTTTGAAACCAGGACCTTGCCTGCATGGGGAACGCAAAGCACAGGGGCAAGAGAGGGGAAGCAGCGCCAGGTAAGAGCAGAATCACCATAAACAGGGGATTTGCACATCATCTGTTAAAGCTTTCTGGGCAGGGACCATCCCTGCTGGCACGGGGACATCTGGCACCTCCCGTGCACTGCCCCGACATCCGGCTGCAGGACGTGCGTGTGCCTCTGATTGTAAACAGACAAGGCCAGAAGTGATCTTTTCTTTCCACAGCCTTGCACTTGTTTGCTTCTTGACCAAGCTAATGAGATCTGTCCCCAAAGAGGAACAAATCAATCTCTTTTTATGCAATGTGAACACACAGACAACCCCCAAACCCTTGAACAGGGCTTGCAGAGTCCAAGACAGCCACAGGTACACGGTGCAGAGGAGACACGAGGGTTAGACCTGTTTGGCACCTGAGGAAAGGGAACCTCAGCTCTGCTGGAGCACCAGGAATGGTGTCTGATGCAGCTCAGGAAACAGATCACTGTCCTTAGAAAAAAAATATGACTGGGAAGGAACAAACCCGTCGAGCTGTGATCCTCCTGGATCACAAACACGCCACTGAATCCTGGGCAAGGAGATTGGGCACCTCTGTGCTCCCATGGGGGGACCCCTTTTCTCCCAAGAATAACCAACAGGCTTCTCAGATCGATTCTCCTCTCCCCAGGGCAAGGATTTACACACCTCAGGGGTTTTAGGGGTGAAAAAGGCTTGTCACAAACACCTATACTGTTGCTGGCTGCCCTGCTGCACCTTCCTCCCTGAGGATGCTCTTTCCAACCAGTTCACCTGGCTGGCACAAGCTCTTCTCTTCCAATACCACAACAAGGAGCCTTGGGACACTCAAGGAAATGAAGGATATGACCCTAAACTGTTAAACAGCATTTTTAAGGCAGCAAATGAGCTTGCACAGCCATCCCTCATGAGGGAGAAAAAGGGAAAGGGTTTGAATTCAAGGCCTTGCAGAAAGACGTGAGCCCATTGGCTGAGGGAGGACTTTAGGATGGGTTTCACCACTTTACCGTGGCACAAGAGTTTAGGGAGGTGTTTGGATTTGTCCCAGTTGCCCCCTTTTCCTGCTGCTGTACAGCCAAGGATTGGTTCTCTGTGTCTCATGTACCCCACTGCAGAACTCAGACCCTAAGGACCAATCTCCTCTTCAAGCAGTAATTTCCCAAGTGCCCTTCCCAGCCTGTTCTTTCTAATCCTCTACTTCTCAGAAACCTTTAAATATATATTTTAAATTCCAACCAGATTCTTGGACTTGGCAGATAAACTATGGGTCCCATAAGAGTTGTATTTTCTTTGAAAGCCTTGAATGAAGCCTTTATAAAAAACTTCATTAATATTGCTACCTATATGCCTGCTCCCCACTTCCTGCACAAATCCAAACAGATTCTCCACACAGAAAGACTTTTGAAATTCGCATATTTACTTCCCCCAAACAGTCAGAGTGTTACTGAGGAGTTTGTGGTAGAGTCAGGCCACATGTGTGTTGTCCTGCTGGAGTTGAAAAAGATGAAGCCTTCTATTCATTGGAGATGAAAAAAGTGGATGCAAGAGGGGAGGACATAAAGCTGGGGAGATTAGGGCTCTGGACTCCTGTGCCCTGGCTCCCTGCCTTTGGCACAATTTGGCCCATTTTTGCTATTAGATTATGACAGTAAAGAGTCCTTACAGCTCATGCAGGACAGTGTGTAACAGGGTGTCAAAGCTGCTCTTGCTGAACTAGTCAAAATTAATAAAGAAATTGTTTCAAAAGTAGCACAAACCTTCATTTTATTTTGGGGGTGGGGGGTTTGTTGTGTGTGGCTTTTTAAAAAGAAACAAACACAAACACCTCCTCCAGTACCCCAAATGCCCCAAACTATTCTGCTTTATCCATCAAGATCCAACCATTCCCTCAAGAAACTGCGCCCCCCAAACAAATCCTGCACCCACTGCAGTCAGAGGGGTTGGCAACAAATGGGATGCAGAGGCAGGAGTAAAACACTCTGCCAGAGGGCAACAGAAATCCGGCATCTCATGGTATTTCTGTTTTTGAGAGTCAGCTTTTTCCAGGTGCACTATCAAAGTCTGAGTAGCAGCAGATTGGTTACAGAGGGTAACCTGCTGGGTAAAGAGGGGCAGAGAGCGGAACAGGCACCTGGCACAGCCCCACTTCTCTCCTCCACTGCATTTTTAATTTCCCTTTTCCCATTCAAGGCCAAAAGATCTGGAACTCTTCTTGAAAAGCTACAGCCTGCATGCCATGACATGCAAGTCATCCCTCTGAAGACTACTTAAATGTTGAAAGTTATTCATGCTTGGAAATAGATCGCAGGCAGGGCAGTTGGTACCAGAGGGACTGGGAAATCTGTCAGAGCTCCACACACACTCAGTGTAAAGGGGTCTGGGGGCTGGCAGGCAGGCGTGCACACACCGAGGACACAGAAATTCCAGACCTCCTCATGGAGCCAGCAGAATTCATGGAAGGGACCCTCAACTGGGCACCAAACCTCCTGCACCTTGAAAGGACTCAGTGGAGTCATTTCCTTTGGCTGGGCTTTGACTGATGGCTTTAGGAATTCTCCTCTGACACAAACTGCCCAAATGTTTGAGCCCTTGAGCAGAGAGCGAGGCTCATCACTGGCCAGGTACCAGAAAAAGGATCACAGGCCTAACATTCAAATAGGACCAAAACGGGGAGATGCTTTGGGTATCTCAATAGGACTTGTCCCTGTTAAAACAAGTAGCTTGCTGTAAACTGGGATTTTTAAATGAAAATGCAGCAAGCAAAGGCAAACAAAATGAGAAAGAAAATCCAATTGAACTTCTTCAGTTGGAAATTAGATTCTGATTAAGAGTTGCGTGATCTTCCCTTCCAAAGGAACACCAGAAAATTCTGAGCCAAACACCAAACAACTCACAGGAAGTTGTAATTAGTTATACAAAATCCCTCTGCTCCTCCACAGGCAGCATTCCCAGCACAAAACATCCCCCAACCCCACTGCTGGGGGCTCCCATGACCCTGACACAGGGAAGAGCTTTGGGGAACAGACACAGAAGTCTGCTGGAGAATAGCAAGAGCACAAAGTGTCACAGAAGAACTGAAGTAGTCTGGATTGGAGTTTTCCTTCCAAAAAAACCCAAACCCCTATTGGAAGGAGAATGTTTTCCAAGCAGCTAATTTTCAATTATTTATCAGGGATAGTTACAGCCCACTCTGGTTTGTTTGGCACAAATAATCAAAATCAGAATTGCATCAGATTTTGGCTGCAGGAGGGAGATGTGGAGTGGCTGTTTCAGCTCCAGGCTGGGAGAGCTCTCTCCCACCCACTTCTATCCCAGTGTTTCACCCAACCTGCCCTTCAGCCTGAGTGCACTTTGCTCTGGGGCTCAGGACCCTGCTCTGCCCCAGGGGGTGGCACACACTGCTGGAGCCACGGGGCACAGCTGGCATCTCACCCAAAATCCATGGCAAAGCCAGTCCCACCCCTCAGACTTCCTGCTTCTCAGTGACCTTCTCATGATGCACTTCCCACTTCCCCAGGTGGATTGGGAAGCAGTTTTCTTGGCACCTGGAAGGCAGTTCGACCCTCTGAGATAGAAAACCCACAGGATTACTGTGATACAGTTTTTCTTCTATAACATTCTGTCTTAGGGACTGCCTTGAAAGGAGCTGAGCACCTCACATCAATCAAGAGTCTTCCTGGGGCAGAGGTTCCATCAGGAGGAGCCCCTGTACCACAGTTCCACCACATCTACTTGTGCTGTACCCCAACATTTCCAGCTGGAAATGACACATTAAATTTGAACTACTGCAGCTGTGGATAAGAGTTCAGTTTTAATGGGACCCCACTGTGAGGGGAGAGAAAACTCCAGCACCGGCTGGTTCTTTGAAAGGAACAAAGGCCAGCAATATGTCAGCAGAGAGTATGGGAAGGGCAAATATCCATGTGCAGCATAGTATAGAAGTCCTTTAAAGAACAAATAAAAGGCTGAAACCTTAAGAAGTTTGAGTTTATTTTTTTCCCCTTTTTTTTAAGGAACAAACATCTGTGGGAAGTATTTATGAGACATAATGCACCTCACAGAGTACCCCAAGGGCCATCTTTAGAGAGGAAATAAAGCTTCCATACTCGGAGTTTGTTAACATTGTGACAGGAATCAGATGCAAACACAAAAGCTCACTTGTTTTGTAATGACTTGCCAAGATAAGTGTCCCTTATCAGCAATACTGTTTTTTTTTTTTTTTTGGAAAGGAATGGGCTCTGTGTGTACAAGCAGGGGATGGAAGTCAATGAAAACAGACGGCTGGAGAGCTCTGAATGGGTATTTTGTACTGTAATTCTAGCTCGGGGCTGCTTTTTTGGGTGTGGAAATATCAAACACTGACCTCCCACTGACGGTCCCTGGCAGTGGGATAAGTCACTCATTTATTTTTGCTCAGCCACAAAGCTGCTGTGTAACATGGCAAGGTCCTTCCCGAGGTCCACAGGGCGGACACATCTCCCAGCAAGCTGCACCCAGCTCCACTCCCAGCCTTCCTCTGCCCCTGCTCAAAACATCACCCAGCCTCTGCCCACAGCCAGGTAACCCCACAGCAGCACAGCTCAGGCAGCTCTTTCAGGCTGGGAAGAAAAGAGGATTTGTGCAGAAGAAATCTGGGGTGGTGATGCCCTACTGCTTCTGACCCAGCAACCCCAAATGCACCAAGCTGGAACGAACTGCGTGAAAGCATCACACACACGGGAGAAGGGTGTGCAGGAGCTGCTCTGCTCAAATAGTCCCAACAGTCTCTCAAACAAGGAGGAAAGGGTTTGGAGAGAGCATCTCTGATCTGATATTTGCTCAGCAGGAAGGTGCCCATGGACTCTTCTGGCACCCACAAGGAGCTTAACCTTGGCCTTGGAGCCACTGTAATACCTGAGAGGGACCTGTTACAGACTGATGATCCCTGAATGAAGTGAGAACCTACAGAGAAATGCTGGGCTCTTCTCTTGAGCAGTGCAAACTCAGAAACTAACATGTGGCATCAAGATTCAGGATAATTAAGCAGAACCACGACAGTGGGGAGTTCTGATCAGAAAATAAACAAACTTGGCATCTCTGCTCTCAGGAGAGTATTTCAGAATTTTCTTCTGCATCAGGAGGTTCAACCAAATCAATCAGCAACTCTAAGACACCACACCACCATCACCTCTGACATCCCAGAGACCACCACGGCACCCTCAAGCAGCAGCACAACTTTGGGATGTGCTGTCACCAGCTCATGAGAGGTTTTCCCTCTGCTCACATTGGTTTGTCTCCCAGTAATTGTATTGGCAGGTCTGAGTGGAACGTGGAACTGTACCAGAGCCTGGAGAGAAAAGCCTGAGATCCATCAGCAGGATGCATCAGCAATCCTGTGTCAACAGCCCATGGCAGATGAGGCAGAAGCTCCCTGGTTCCCAAGCACGTCATCGCTCGCAAGGCACAGGCTGTGCTGCTCATTAGACAGAGGGAGCCTGAAAAGTCTGGATTAGATAAAATGAAAACAGCCCTGATAACCATCAGTGTATCAGTGAACACTGCCTTTCCCCACTGGCTTCACACACACACAGAGGAAAGGGTACAAGAAGAGAGAGAACTTTCGCTGGTGTCTTGTCAGGCAACAGAAGCCAGCAGACTGAAGGAATGGCTGTGCTGTCATCTCCCACAGCCAAGGCAACGTGGATAACGGGCCAAAACACTGGAGTTGTGGTTTGAATTTTCATATTTAAGCCTACCCAGCTCAGACCTATTCTGCCTCCAGAGTGATCCAGGCTGGAACATCCTCAGAGCCATCATGAGGACGTGATTTCTTTGACCTGTGCCAAGTACTGCTGAAAATCCAGTCTGACACTGATGCATTTTTGTGCCTTCATTTCTAATTCAGACACTAATGCCTACACAGACTCTGTTCCATAAACAAGTCTGGAACTAGATGAGGGGGATCAAGGGATTTTGTGGGATTCAGATGATACAGCCAAGGAATGCTCTAACACCATCCATCAGAGACAAAAATTAAAAAGGCAGGTTCAAGGAAAGACATCCACCAGGAAAGCACCCATGGGTAAAGGAGTGGCTTGACGTAATTGTCACTTCAAAACACGTTCTCTTCGTCTGTTGTGGATTTGGCACCTTGCTCGCCATGAGGAGGTAATAGGTCACCATGAAATAATTGGCTGTTAGTAAGCAAATGCCAGCTCCCTGAGACTGAGCTACTCCTACTCGAGCAGGCTCCTGTCAAAAGACTGGCAGCCAGGGGAGGAATTAGAGCAACCCCAGGCCCTCGTGATCCCATCCACGACAGCCAGCTGGATGCTGCAGGAGCAGTCACCTGCTACAGCAGAGACCGGAGATGGGGCAGCTCTGAGACAAAAGCAGGGAGGGCTCTGCACTGCTCCATGGAGAAATCCAAAAGGTTGCTTTCTGACTACAAACAGGGAGTAGAAACAGAATCAGGCATTTTGGTGCAATCTCACTCCCTCCAGTGTCAATTTGATCATGCAGTTCCTTAATGCACATAATAAAGTGGTCCTAAAATCCAGACAAAGCACCACTGCACTGCTCTTGACCTCCTTGGAGCCTGGAAACTTCTTCTTTTCTCTAGTTTGGCAATATTCTGAGAGCAATGAGTAATTTGGAAAAATGAGCTACTGCTGTGCACATCACCACAATCTACATCCTACTAGATTGATTACAAGAACATCAAGTACTAAAATGTCAAAAACCTTACCTACATCACCATCAGCATCCACTGTTCCTCCCCATCCACACATCCTCCTGCCACATCACTGAAACAAATGTGCTTGAGATTTAACAAGTTTAATTTCTGACAAAGCCTTGTTACCCCTCAGGCATCCATCAGCCGTTCCCTCATCCCAGAGAGGAGCTGCTCTGCTCTGCAGTTTCTTGGTTTCTTCCTTCCCTACACTTCTTAAAGGAGAGTTTGCTCTTTCAGCTCTAACATCACTCATCCCCAGGAGTCTTTGAAGGGAGCCAAGAGCAAAGTGGTGCTCAGAATCCTCTTTGGCACTGCTCTGGGTACTTCAGCGTAAATTTTATCCTGGCCAATTATCCAAGTAGCTCTAGTGTGAGCCCACACCATCAAAGCCTGTAGAACAGTAACTGGAATATCAAGCTGCAATCATACAGGTTTGGAGGGACATTCTGAAAACATGGAATGTTCTGGCCTCTTTTTCCATGCAGCTGGGCAGAGGATGGCTGCCTGATCAGTCTCATTCACAATGATTCTTCCTCCTACTGTTTTTTTTGGAGGTATGCTTTTCGTTTGATCTAGCTTCTACCTTTTACTTTTTGTCCTTCCTTTTTGATTCTCGGGGCACTGAGCCGCTCCCAGCTCAGCTGAGCTGATCTCTTGTTATATTCCCTCTGTTTCCTTTCATCGGGATAATTTGTGCTTGTGTCCCTCACAAGTCAGCCTTTCACACATTACAGAAATCAACTGATCTGAAAGAAACGAGACAAAAATCCCTGTGTTCTGGGAGCCTTGTGAAGACACTGGAGGCCGTATGTTCCCATCCCCGAACAGAATGCAACTTATGCTTTCCATCACAACTTGCTGCTATAGAAGCCTCTTTTATCCAGCTTCAGCCTAAGGAGTTGAAGTCTCTCAGCTCCCATGTAGGAGGCCAGCTGGAAAAAGGGGAGAAGGGTGTGGTCTGTGGTCAGGGAGGAGCAGCCAGGAGGTGCCATCCCTACGAGCCACTTGTCCTGCTCAAACCACAGCTACTCCTGCAGGGACAGCCTCCTCCTGGGCCACCTGGGAACTGATGCCATGGAGCCCCGCTGTGCACAGGGCACTGTGGGTCTGCATCTCACACCTCCCATCCCTGCACTTGTGCTCCTCTCCCAGCTGGATTTTGGAAACCCTCTGACAGCAACAGCAGCACTGCTTCTCCACCGTGTGCCGATCCCCCGTGATGGACACGGAGTGAGCCGAGCCTGTCCTAGGCCAGCACTGCCCCCGCGCTTTTCCCAGCTCAACAGCCACTCCTGTGTGGAGTGTGAGTCCAAACCTGCTCAGGAGGGGAATGGCAGCCCATCATCACCTCCATCAGCATTTCATCTTTACCATCTTATCACACTGTGGAACACATCGAGCAATTTTAGATTTCTTCACCTACTGCTGATTTCCCACCTATATCCTCTGGAACTCACAGCCTTCCATCCAGCCTTATACCAGTCAGAACTCTTCACCTGTCTCCCCACACTCCGTAAATCCTCCCCATGGGTCTTCGATTGCTGTGCACCAGCAGCTTCTCACCCTCCCACCAACACCCAGTCACAGCTCTGGCTCACTCGGCTCTCAGACTAGACCCGAGTGCAGTAATGGTGTGGGGTTTGCCATTTCAAGAATATGGCCTCTTGCACTCCCCACCCTGCCAAAATCCCCATCCCCACCCTGCCAAAGCCCCGCTCAGGTCCACGTGTTGGCTCATCCTCCCATGGCTGCAGCCACCTCTGCTCCGGCCTCAGCTAATGCTCTGCCTCAGCTCGTATGATTTCATTTTAAATCTGTTTAAACCGTTTGATTTTCAGCACTGAGATGATTTCATTTGAAATCTGTTTGCTTCCCCTCAGTAATTCTCCTTTTTCATTTATCCTTTGATTTCCTCTTTGGCACTCAAGACAAAGTCACTTCCCTGCGCTCTCAAGGACCCTTCAGAGTCCCGCCATAAGCAGTAGCAAAGTGGACCCTTCTCCTCCCTTGGAGCTTTTCCAACTCTTTCCTCTCTGATATCTCAAAGAAAATCCCCCCAGACAGCCAGGCTGCTGCTGTGCCAAGGCCACTGGTGCTTCTGAAAGCCACAGTTTGCTCTGCTGCTCTTGGTGCTCCCAAACCCAGTGTGTCCATATCCCTGTGGGCTCCATCCTTCCACCCACACTGTCCCTGTCCCTGGGACCCTGCACCCTGCAGCACCACGGCTGATAAACTGTGTGTCAGAAAGGCTCGTGCATCCAAACAAACTCCAATTTTTTCCATCTCTCTCGTGAAGGAAAAATTCATCCTTTGCAATTTCTTTTTATGAGGCCAGCTTTTACAGACCCTCCAGCTCTCGTTATGGAAAATCAGTGGAAACTCCTGGCAGGGGATTATATTCTTTGTTGTTTTTTTTTCTTAATGTATATGAGCAGAAGCATATATTATACGCTGCCTGCATCAGCTTTGCCAACAAAATTTGCTGATGCTTGCAAAAACTACAGGACAGTTGTCCAAATTTGCCTGCCACTTGCTACCCATAGACAGTCATGAATTGTCCCTCGTGCTGACAAGTTAATGTTGCATCATAAACTGCAAGTTTTGTTGCTATAACACATGACTGAATTCAATATGTCAGGAAAATGATTAATGGCCCCAGAGATTTGGATCTTTAAAAATAGCAGAAATTCAAAAGCCCAATGTTCTTTATTCTAATGCTGGTAGAATTTACATCATGGTTAATAAATAACAGGCCTCCTTCAGAAATTAGGTCATTATTCTATTTGCAAACATAAAAATTCAATCAGATGGAACTGGTAATATCTAGGATGCATTGATGAGACTATTATGACATCTAAAAAGCTTATGGGGATTATTTCAAGGAAACCTTGGTCTGACTTTCAAGTGTTTGCAAGTTTAGGTGCTCCAGTATTGGGGTAAAATTAAAAAAAAATATATATCTTCGCAGCAACTCAGAAATTTGTATGTTGTTATATCCCAAAAAAGTGGTGCATGTCCTCACTGGTCTCTCTGTGACAGGGAAAGGACCCAGGGAACAGCCGGAGCTGTGTCAGGGAAGTTTCGGGTGGATATCAGGGAAAGGCTCTTCCCCCAGAGGGTGCTGGGCACTGCCCAGGCTCCCTAGGGAATGGTCCCGGCCCCGAGGCTGCCAGAACTCCAGGAGCGTTTGGACAGCACTGCCAGGGGTGCCCAGGGTGGGATTGTTGGGGTGTCTGTGCAAGGCCAGGAGCTGCACTGGATGATCCCTGTGGGTCCCTTCCAGCTCAGGATATTCCAGGATTCCATGAAAACAGAACACGTGCATTCAGCATTTGGAATTGCAGCTGCAGGAGGTTCTTCCAAGCCCTGTCTGCGTTGTACAGCACCATTATGACAAATGTGCTCCGGACTCACGTATTCTCCAGCCATTTTGCTGCTTTTTGTGTAGCTGGGGTGCATAAGACCCTAACCAAAGGATCCAATTCCAGGGTAACACATGTTCTATCGAGCACTGGTGCTCCTCTGCTGAGTGTGGCCATGCAGCAGCACAGCAAAACCCAGCCTCTCACCAAAACAGCCAAGGCATTGCTCAATAACTGGGTTATTGCAGCAAAACCAAGGCACTTGCCCATCCCAAAGATTATCCACTTTCTCCAGTGCATCCTCAGCCACTACAGATGGCCTTTGTCAGTGCCTGACAGCAAATCTGCCAGAGGGAGCCGCTTCTGCTGGGATGCTCAGGCAGACCCAGAGACAGGCAGGAAGGGGCCACATTCCCCTTCCTGAGCCAATCCCGACCATTTTCACATGCTTCTCCTGCCCAGAGCAGCCTTCCCAGACCCAGCACCCCACCAAGAGCCTGGGAAGAGCTGCTGTTGCCAGGAGGCACAGGGAAAAATAGAAGCCAATTATAAGTGATGGCTGGGCTGACAGCAAGGACTTTTAATACAGCCGCCACACACGAATGCCAATCCACTGCGCTGAATCCCTTTCTCATCAGCCCTTTGTATGCTGCAGGATGCCAAGGGGAGCACGGCCCCCAGCACGACAGAGCCTGACCTCGGGGCTGCCTTCCCGGGGTGTGGGATGGGGGAATCGGTGCTGGGAGGCTGCAGGAAGCAGACGTGGAGGAAATCCACCGGGACATTCCCGGTTTGTTAAGGCGGTACTCGTGTCTGTTTCACTTCTCAGAAGCACCGGCGATGCAGGAAGGATCAATAGATCCCCAGCGTTAGAGGATGCCCGGAACAGCACGGGCTGCTTTTACCCAGAGCACACCTATTCCCAAGAGCTGCAGGGAAATCTGGCACATAAATGGGACTGATTGAACGGCTTTGTCATCACACAGCCCTGGGTCACACTGCAGGGAGGAAAGGGAACCCCCCCGGGGGCCTGCAGGAAGACCTCGTCTCCTGCAAGGGAACACAGCAGCCCGTGGGGACAGAGGGGAACTGCTCACAGGGCCCTGCATCCCTCTGCTCTTGCCCTGGGGCCAGTGCTGGCCCTGGCAGCAGCCACCAGCACCAGTCTTCATGTTGGACAACCCATCTGTGAGCCTGCAGCCTGGGCTTTCACAGCCCTGTGCAGCCCAGCACCCCAGAAAGCGGGACACAGCAGCTCTCAGGACAGAGGGCCCTTTCCTATTTTCTGTTTAAATGCCTCCCTGCTTCTCTTGGGGCAGAGGAAGGTTGGTAAACAGAGCCCGTGCGAGCACAGAAACACAAGCCTGGCCTGTACCTAGGTTGTTTTTTTAGAAAACGTTCTCCACTGAGGCTTTTCTGTTCCCTCCAGTCTCCACACCAGGACCCCAAGCTTTGGCCAAGCCTCTGCTCCTAACACTTTTTTGTTTTCTTAAATGGACTGAGAAGTCCTTTCATAAAGTTCACTTGAGGAAAACACATTCGTCTCACAGTCCAAGCAGGATTTCAGCTCAGTCCTTCACTCACATTAACAGTGAGCCCAACTCATGACAATGCCCTCTCCTTGACAAGCCACATCCATGCACAAAAACCCCCTTCTGAGATTTGTGCATCCATGGAGCTACAAGGACTCATAGCAATTCTCTCATCACAGCTCTCTAGGTGCTGGACACCAACCTGAGGGTCTCCCTCAGCTGCTTCTGCCTCCTGCTGCTGGATGCTTGGGAAAACACAATATTTTAGACATCCTCCCTCCCTATTTTCAAGTCTAGGCCCCTAAATGTGAACATAAGTATCTGTTTTTGCAAGTGTCCTCTAGTTTTTCCAACTTTAAAGTGCGGGAGGCAATGTTTAAAAAATGGGTAGAAGCACTTCTGTGTCAGATTCATGTTTCAGACCCGGGTTATTCCACACTATTTTTTGAAGGGCAAGTTCTCCCTGCTGGAGGAAGCTTGCACAATAAAGTCCAACAGTGCTTTACAGGGTGACTCATCTTGACTCAAAAACCAGATCCTGGGACTCACCCTGTTCGATGGACCTGGCCAGACAACTTGCCCATCTCCTGTGTTAGATTGCCATCAGAATTTAGGATGGGCGCAGAAACGAGCAAGCAGACAACAAGGAGACACGGAAACACCTGGAAAATAAACCCCTGGCTCCAAAACAATTTGGTAAAGTCACAAATGAGCCCAGTAGAATGAGTTGTCTTTCCTGGCTGCCCAGTCACAGCCATCTCCCAGGATGTATGAAACATCAGCATGGGATGGAGATGATTCCCAGAAGTCTGGGTAGGAAGGGATCAGGAGTGGAGGCAGCAGGGGAAAATCGGTGTCACAAGGGAGCAGTCACACACTGCTCCAAAAGCTGACCTTCCAGTCCTCCCCAATGAGGGTGAGGCTTTAATCATGGCTAGGACAAGCAGGCAGATGGGAAGGGGCAGATGTACTAATTAGGGGGGTTTCCCTCCTGTGCAGATGAGTGGGCACCACAGGAATGAGAAATGGAGCTCGACACAGAGGCAGAGAATGCCTGAAAGCTGGCACAACACGTTGCTGCTGCACTGAAGGATTTCACTTTTCACATGCTCCGTTTTTCCAACCCAACAAGATGAATTTTTCCACAGAAGCAGATGCTTTTCTTGAAAGATTTCTTTGAGCAGAAATGCCAAATTCTCCATCAGGAAACTGTTCTGATGGAAGCATTTTCAACCAGCCCCATTCGAGGTCTATTTCAGGACTGGCCTTTGCTGGCCTGAGTCAGTTCTTTAACTCATCACGGGTTGTTTTTCCTGCCATTACGTACTTTTAAATTGAGAGTGTCTCTGCTTTAACTGAGCTCCTGCTACTGTTTAAACAAGCCCTTGTTCTGAGTCAGGTCCTGAGCACTGAGCACGGCAGCCCTGGCGTGACCATCACAACAATCACCTCCCAGTAGGGAATCCCCTGCCCAGCAGGAGCGTGGCTGATGCACAGGGATTGCTCATCCCTCCACACTCTTCTCTAATCCCCCCCCCTGAAAATCCAACCATTTCAAACCAGTTTGAAGGCATTTTTCAGCCTACTCCACCCATTTCCAGAGTGATGTCAGAAGAGTTGAAAGCCATTGTCTGGTTCCACAGGGTCATTTCCACTCACATTGCCACTGATGAGCTGGGAGTGATTATTTCTTTCTCCTCTCAGTTTCATCTCAGCATTCTGCTGCATCCATAGTGCATCCCCTACCCTCCAAGTGCAGGAGGATGAGGGTGCCAAGGAGCAGCAGATGCCACCAGGACAGCATGGAATGGCATCAAGCATCAGGGTTTTGCCACCCTTCCCAAGGAGGGCTTTGACCAAACAGTTTTCCATTACTGGGATGGGATTTGGGCAAGGTGGGCTGCAGACAATTAACAGAGCAGAGTCCCATAGCTCTGACCCACAGTGAGCAGCAACCTCTGCCTTGAGCCACAAAACAGGAAGCATCCAGCAAGAATTTCATAGATGTCCATTTTGGTTGGCAAAGACCTTCAGTCCATCAGTTCCAACGGTGAGCCCAGCATAGCCATGTCCACCAGTAAAACCATGTCCCTAACTGCTTTCTGAATTCTTCCAAAGATGGCAATTCCCTTCCCTGGGCTGCCTGTTCAATGCCTGACCACTCTGTCAGTGAAATAATTTTCCCTAATATCCCAACCTAAACTCCCTCACCACAACTTCAGGCCAGTTCATCTTGTCTAATTGCTTGTTACCTGGGAGAAGGGACTGCTCCCCACCTTGCTCTCATCAACTACCTGGAAGGAGATTGTAGCTCGAAATTCCCTGCTCGGCCTCCTTTTCTCCCAAATAAAAATCCCAGTTCCCTCAGCCACTTCTCACAAGACTTGTGCTCCAGATCCTTCCCTGGCTTCATCTCCCTTCTTTGGAAGCACAACATTTAACAAATTGAACAACAGCATTTAACAAACGCCACCAAACTGCTCCCCGTTGAGAAAGCCACCTGCAATCAGCACAGACACGCACAGAACTCGCAGCCACAGAACCCCTGCCCTGCACCAGGGCCTGGTGGGGACCTTTTCCCACATCTCACCCTCTCCTGCTGCTCCCACATCCTCTCCCAGGCAAGAGCAGAGGATTTGTGGCCTCCGATTGCCCTCTCGTGGTGCAGCTCGAGTCAGACACCGCAGCAGTTTCCAATATTTACTCGCAGCTGGAAGCTCCAATCTCCACATCCAGAACTCACCTAGGAACATCAGTGCATTTCCCCGAGGTACCTGCTCAGGCCTCTCGAAAGCACCAGCTGTGCCGAGCTGTCCATCCTCTGCAGCTCAGAACAACATCCTTCCACTAAATGCTGGTTTTCATACAAGCATTCAAAAAAAACTTCTATGCGTAAGAGGATTGGATTTCCAGTAAAAACTCCAGCCAAAAACCATTTGAAAGTTTGTTTGTTTTCTTTAAACAAATCAAAACAAACTCTGCTTTAGCCAAGAACTGAACCAAAAAGTTATTCTTGTCCCTCCACAAAGAAGTCCTGTGGAACACTGGATCCTTTCAAACCAACAACAAAAGCTGTACCATAAATAGAGATTACTTGTTTTCACTTCTATCATTTCCATTACAAAGACACTTCATCTTTTATTGAGCTAGCTCGTGGTTTAAATTAAAATTTGTTTTAAAATAGAAATATTGTTCTCTTTGCTCAGTGGTGAAAGCGTAGCAGGGTGGGAGATCAATAACACTGGTGGCTCTTAGGCTCCCTCTGTCATTTAGGAAGATGGTTTAATTCACAGCACTGCCTGAAGTGAGTTAAACACATCTCTGCAGAGAATCTGAGACACTGGGGCCTTGGAGTGTTGGGCCTCCTGAGCTAAACCTCACCTCCAGCTCCCTCCAGAAACCCACAACCACTCTGGTGCCCCAATGACACAAGGATGTGTTTGGTGTTGCAGGACAACCTTCAGGAAGGGCCTGCACATCCCACACCCAACCCCCTCCTTCGTGCCTGTCATTGGTACTGCTGGGATCCACAAGATTTTTCACTCAGGCATGTGCTGTGAGCTCAAACCAACCCAACCAAGAAGCACTGGATTAAACCCAAAAGATGTCACATTTCATTTGTGTCCATCCCTGGAGATGTTCCCAGCTAGGTGCCATAGGACCCTGAAGAACCTTGTCTCATGTAAGGTGTCCCTGTCTGTGGCAGGGCATTGTAACAACATCTTTAAGGTCCTTTCCAGCCCAAACCACTCCAGGATTCTGTGATTTACAGCCACAGTTTAGTGCAAGACATTTAGACGAGCAAACCCTACGAAGGCAGTCACCATTCCCCCAAACAACACACCCTGCAGGCAGAGAGATCTGCTTTGATTGAACTTCAGCTCAGGCCAGAGCCCAGAGGATGGAGCTGCACGTCCTGTGCAGGCAAGGCCAGATGATTTAATAGCTCTTTCACGATCTGCTCTTAGACTTCGAATTTCAGAAAAACAACAATCCCAGGAAAATCGATGGAAACGCAATTTGCTGAAGGGTTAAGGCATAAGAGCCAATCCATATTTTGACCAGCCCATCACAAGCACACCAAGCACTTAAAAAAGCCATTAATACTCCAACTTCCAAATAGTCTAAGGCACAAAGGAAGAAAAAAAGCGGATTTAAACAGGGAGATACACAGGAGCCAGGAGTGCTCTGCTGCCATCTCCAGTGCAGAGAGGAAACCTGCCCGTGCCTCACCCTCTGGTGGATGCTGCACACATTTTGCCAGTAAGAGAAACCCCCTGGCCATTTGCTGGGGAGAAGGTCAGCTCACAGGAGTTCTCCTTAACATGACCTCCCTAACCAGCAGCTCCTTCTGCTGCAGCTGGGGACCTGGGTCTGATCCCCTTGGGGCATTTCCTGCTTTCCAGATTTGAGCCCTGTGCCCTCGGATAACGCAGGACGAGAGGTGAGATGCCTGAAGGGATGTTTGGGACATGCCATAAACTGAGACACAGAGATCCCCCCCAGGACACAAGGGGTTCTTTTGGGAGCTTCACCCATGGGTCACCCAAACACCACCCTCAGTCCTGCAGAGGTTTAGGCTGCAGCTCGGCTCTCCAAACCTCACCGAGCTCATTAAGGGGGCTCCAGTGTGCCCTGGGCACCGCTCAGGCTCGGTGCTCTTTCACCCGAGCAGGAGACAGCAGACAGGACACTGGCACTGAGCTGTCAGCCAGAACTGGGAGCAAGTAAAACAACCAAACAGCACTAATTGGTTCATTACAGCCCCTGCCAGGGATGTGGGGGCTTTTGGGAGCCACCATCTCCAGCCTGGGTTGGTGCTGCACCGCAGGGAGGCAGCTGCTGGAGGGATGGATTTTTCCTGGCTCCCAGGTCTGCAGGGACCTTCCCCACATTTACACCACTACAGATTCAGAGTCTTACTGGAAAAGCAGCAAACTGACACTCAAAAAGGAAAACAAACCAAACAAGCCCAGGAAAGAGGCATGGCTGCTGGGGCACTGCCAGCCCCAGGAGTGGTGGCATGAGCCGTTCCCCAGCTTCGTGTGGCCAGCGGCTCCCCCCATGTGCCACCCTTTGTCCCGAGGGCTCAGCTCACCCCTACTGCACCCCCAAACCCCCACTGCCCCCTCACTCCCATTCACGTGAAGCCAGGAGGCGGCTCAGTGCCTCTGGGCCACACTCCCTGCGGGGCAGGACCACCCAGCCGCAGGAGCTGCCTGGCCCGGCTGCTTTAATGCTGCCCGGGGAGCAGAGGGAGGCCAAGTTCTCATTACTGCAGATCATTAGCTGGGCGGGCAGAGCCCTCCCCTTATCGCTTTCCCATGTTGACACCGAAGAGCTGCATGACTGCTCCCAACTGGAGGGGCTGCTGGCTCAGGGCAAGGTGAGCCTCAACCCAAGGGCATTAACCCTTTCTGCATCACTGCAGCACCTTTTATTGATGTCTCAGTCCCTCAGGAGCCAAGCAACTGCTCCCCTCAGAGGGCAGCCAAACAGCTTAAAGCAGGAGCTGGGCATGTTTCACTTGTACGTATTTTCAGGACTGACACAGTTTAACCAGAGTAAAACTCCCAACTGAAAGGTGATTTCTGTCAAACAGGAGGCATGCTAGCTGCTGTCTGAGACTCTTCATCCTCCCTCACCAACAACCAGGCCAGGGGGTTCAAAAGAACTGCCGGTAAAGCCTTGCTCAGCCCTCTCACCAGGCAGCCCCCCAGCCACCGGTGCCAGCACAGCCAAGGGGAGAAAAGTTTGGGAATGCCTAAAGTTTACACTTTCACCACCAATTCAGTGATAATTTAACTTAACATCTGACAGCTCTTTCAGCAGCAAGGATTTTTATCAGTAAAGCAAACTAGGGAAGCTTTGCACGTCAATGAGAGCAGAGGCACAGGTACAGAGCAGTGACAGAGGTGACAGAGAAGCCATAGCCACCCTCAGTGGCACCAGAAACCAGGGACACAGGCTGAGAGGGATGGATACTCCCACAGGGGAAACAAACGCCCCCCAACCCTACAGCAAATCCCTCATCTGGGCAGGAGAGTGCTCAATCCACCGGGCTGCCCCTTTCCCCTTCATTAACCCCCTCCTTTTGATGACGGAACGCACTGGCACCAGTGCATGTCACACCAGTGCCACCCCAATTTCCCCAGCAGAATCACCTCACACTCACCCCGGGAAATCCCACTCTGGGCAATACCTGGGATGGGGCTCCCTGCCAGGGACACAGCTCACTGTGACCATTAAAACACCTGGTAAACCCCAACCCCACCTCAGCTTAACTCGGCTCGGCTGGGGACAATTCACCTCTAATCACCGCAGCGGCTGCACCCCTCCCTGAGCAGCCCCTGCAGCCCGGGGGCTCTGTTTGATGTTCCCTGACCTTCCCGAGAGGATTCAGGGTGCTCTGACAGAGGCTTTGCTCTCATTTCTGACTGCTGTCATTCTCCTGAAGGGCACCTTTCTGTCATTCCTCCCAGCACCATCTGTTCTCCCTTTACACTCCCAAAATGTTTCTTTTTGTCTCTCAGGTACTTCCCATTGCTGCAGCTCCTGCTCCTTCAGGCACAGAAATTTAACAGCACCCACCCCTCGGACCCACACAGATCCCAGCACTCTCGTGGTCTGTGCTGGAACTGCTCAGTCCCTGGCTGTATCCTGTGAACAGTCTACCAGATAATTAGTAATTAATTATTTGCACATCCCTAATGCTTACTTTCCAGGCTAGCAGAGCATTTTACGAGCATAAAGGAACCAAAATTCATCATTCCTCAGAGCCAGCAGGGAGCCCAACACACCCAGGGATGCCAAAAGCTGCTCTGCTGCTCACATCAGCTGCTGGGACACTGCAGTTTCGGGGCATGAGCCCCATCCTCATGTGCACCATTCACATCCTTGGGCTCCAGACAATTTTCCTCTGTGCCCATTGTGCACCACTTCCATCCAACAGAGCCATGTGCAGCTACAGCCACTGGAGAACAGCAGAAACCCCTCTCCCCCTCCTGTTTCTTCCCCTCCTCACCCAACATAAGCATTACATTCTTTTTGAGCCACAACCTCAGTGTTGAACACCATGATTTAGGGGTCTAAGCACCACTGAGAAGCACGTAAGAACTCCCTGCCTGCTGCAGAAGCCTCTCCGCCCTCCCAGGGCTGCAGAGGAGAGAAGCAGGACCCCAAATCAGCAGCAGTTGCCAGCAGCAATTGGCATCCCAGCTGCAAGTAACTCTCACTCTCTTGGCCCTCATAAATAAGAGGGGAAAAGTTGAGAATTGCTTTGCCAGATGGCTGTAAATCATAAGCAACCTGTCAGAGAAAAAATAAACTGCTCACTGGTTTTTCCCCACAGGACTGAAACATACCTGGGTTTCCACTTAGGTAACACCAAAAACCTCACCCTTACAGGGAGAAACAAAATTAACTTCGGAAGAGCTGGAGCTGCAGGCCCATCACCCTCAGTCCCTCTGGGCTTTGTGCCTTATTTAGAAGCCAGTAAGGCTTTCCCAGTAAATCAGAGTCTGACACACACCACACAGAGAGTTACATGGGGTGTCCACATGAAGCTGTGCTGGCCCCAGCACCAGCTTCCCTTCTCCAGCGCACTTTGGATGGGCAAAACTCAGAGATCACTCCCCATAAGTCCATAAGCTGCAGCTGTTAGGAGCCTGCTCTGGAAAGGCTGTTTCTGGCTTTTCACAGAGATTAAACCCCCCAGGCACTCTTTTGGCTTTAAGGCAGGAAAGCACAACTCACGCAGGCAGGAACCTGGGGCACTCAGGGTGCTCTGCCTCAGCCCACCTGCTGCTGGGATAAACCCCTCTGGAGCAGCCTGTTGTTCCATGCTGCTGGTCACCCCACACTCAGTGGTACCACCATAGGAAAGGTGTTCTCTGTCCCCGAGGCTGGGGAGGGCAGCACCCCAACACCTGCACCACACAAACCCAACCATCCCCTGTCACACACAGAGCTCACTGCACCCCGACTGCGCAGCCTTACCTGGGACAGCGAGGACATCCTGCAGCCAGCACACACCCCAGAGACGGGAGCCATCCTTCCCCTAGCAGAGCTCTCTGCAACTGCTCCCACCCCCTTCCCTGACCATCAGCACCTGTGCCAGGGCGGGACAGGGCTGTGCTGCCACCGGCACCCGCTGATCAGCAGCTGCAGGAGATTGGAGGTCACCAGAGAATCCCAGAATCACCTGTGACCTCCAGGTGGAAGCAATCAACAGCAATCACCCAGCCCCGCTCCCTCCTCCCTGCAGGAGTCCCTCACACTGACCCTTCCGCACACTCCCTGCTGCCCTCAGGCTGAGGCGCTTTGGGCTACAGCCGCCGCTTCCCATGTGGAGGATCCCAGTCTGTACTGGGACATGGCCGGGGTTCGGGTTAGATCCAGTTTGTCCTGTCCCCTGCAGGTCAGGACAGACTTTCCCCTGAGTCATTTCACCATGTTTACACGTCAAAAAAGAAGTTTCCAGAAATGACCAAAGCTTGTGCTGGGCTTAGCAGAGAGCTGTAGGGTTTCGGACAATTCTGTTGTTCCTCTCTCTCTCTATTTTTGAAGGAAACTAAAGAGGAATTAGCCAGAGACAGTGGGTCCTGAAGCTGGATCTTCCCATAACACCTGCTCAAGAGGTGAATGGGACAGAAGACACTGCTGTTCCCTGCCCCATTACAAACCATTACCTTCAGCAGAGACCACGATGGGCCCCACATACCTGCCAGATTTCTTCTTCCCAGATTTTTTGTTGCCAGATTTTTTTGAGTCTTTATGGGCCAGGCTGACTCAAGAGGCATCATCCGAATTTCCTTGTCCTGAGATTCCCCTTTTTCCCTGGTTTCTGGCCTCAGCCCACCTTGCCCACATCAAGCAGATGGTGCCCCGAGCCTCGTGCTGGAAGTGCTGTTGGCCCAAATGAAGCGTAACGCGCCGAGTTGTGCCTAACAAAGGGGTCCTCTGTTTGGCTTTCCCGGGAGGGTTATTATAGCCGGCGTTTATTTTGGCCTGGGACCAAAACATGCATTAGTGTGCCTCATCCTGTGCACTTCTGTGCACGGCTGTGACAGGCGTGGGGGGACTGCAGATGCCGGGCCGGGCTGGAGAAGCTTTTTAGGAGTTAAAAATCTTCTTTCCATCCACACACTCTTCAGAGAGATGGGCCCAGGGCATCCTGGCATGCTGGGGAAGGTCCATACTGGCCCTACATGTGCCCGTCCTTGCCCAGGTTGCTGTGGGGCAGTGGTGAGTGCCAGGGGCAGGCTCAGGGATCTGCCCCACAGTCCCAGCTGTGGTGCTGGGCTGTGCAGTAATGAATTTTGGTTTCTCATAGTGGCATGAGGATACTGAACCTGCATCAGAAATGTTTCAGGACCTAACAAGACAAGCAATAGGTTCACACTGT
The DNA here is from genome assembly GCA_013400735.1 of Pomatostomus ruficeps. Taxonomy (NCBI): domain Eukaryota; kingdom Metazoa; phylum Chordata; class Aves; order Passeriformes; family Timaliidae; genus Pomatostomus; species Pomatostomus ruficeps. The sequence goes on along the minus strand of VYZT01063220.1, from coordinate 624,663 downwards.
GCTGGGAGGATGGAGCTACAGTGGCTGAAGGGGTTTCCCATTCCCAGTGCCTGGAGCTGTTGCAGAAACGTGTTCCTCCACACCAGGGGATGCAGGCACTGTCCCCCACCCTATGGATCACTTTCTTTGAGGATGATGCCACCCTCTCCCTGCAAACTGGTGCACCTCTGACCAAGTTCAGGAGAGACCCTTAAACTGCATTTTGTAGCCTCAAAAAACACCAGCAGGGCGCTAGGAAACAGCAACAGCTCACCTGGGGTGCCAGAGCCCCAGGTCCGATGCTGGGACACTCAGTGCCCCCACGCTGCAGCACTGCTGCCGCCACAGGTGCTGTCCCTGTGTCCCCGAGTGAGCAGTTCCCTCGCTGTGCTTTTGGCACGTCATTCGCTGAGCTGTAAGCGTCAAAGCAGACAGCATCTGCTCTCTGTGCCGTGCTGTAATTAGGAAACAAGATTATTAGAACCACTTCCCATCTCTGCTTTCTTTTCATCTCCCCTCCTTCTCGTTGTTCCTCTATTCTGCGCCGTGCAGCCCCTGGCCTTTGGGCTGAATGCTGATGAGCTGTTGTTTGCTCTAATCTGCAGCGCTTGTTAACGGGGCTGTTAACAGTTTCAAACCACCTGCTCGGGGTTGGTTTCCCCCAAGTCCTGTCCCTCCAAATCAGGGCCCATTGCTACCGATGTGGTGGGGTTATTGCTCTTTTCCGCTCCAGACGCTTACGGGCACAAGCTCTGCCGCCCACGTGGAAACCGAGCTCTGCCCAAATCCAGGTGTTTGCTGTGACAGAATCTGTGCCAGCATGATTTTTTTGGTAAATCTGTCCATAAAGGTATTGCATGTGTATCTATACATCCAACCTTGTATCCTTCCCCACAATTATTTGTTTCCAGCAGGAGCGTGGCCAGAGGTGGCAGCCACCAAGTGGGTTACAGGGATGGAGCACCTCTGCTGTGAGGGAAGGCTGAGAGGATTGGGTTTGTTCAGCCTGGAAAAGAGAAGGATTGAGATTCATCTTATTGTGGCCTTCCGGGATCTGAGGGGAGCCTACATGAAAGATGGAGAGAGGACAGGGAATGACAGGACAAGTTGGGATGACTTCAAACTGAAAGAGAGGAGGTTTACATGAAATATTAGGAAGAGATTCTTCCCTGTGAGGGTGGGGAGGCCCTGGCACAGAGTGCCCAGAGAAGCTGTGGCTGCCCCTGGATCCCTGGCAGTGCCCAAGGCCAGGCTGGACGGGACTTGGAGCACCCTGGGATAGTGGAAGGTGTCCCTGCCCATGGTTGGGGGTGGAATGAGATGATCTTTAAGGTCCTTTCCAAACGAAACCAGTGTGTGATTCTGGGATTTCTGCTGGGCCATTCGCTCCCACCTGAGACATCCAACACTGCATGAGGGATGCTTTCCAGCTCTCTTTGCACAGCAAGGATTTTACCTTCAATTCACGCATCTCACAGTCAAATTGCAAATGTAAAGCGTGGGCACAACACCCCCAGACAGCCCTCCCTCTGCTGGGTGAGCTGGGTGGGAAGCAGCAGACGGGAAGCAGGGAGGAACGGGGCTGCAGGAAGGGACAGGAGCACTCAGGTGGCCCAAGAGAAGAGATGCCAGTGGAGCTGGGACCTTGTGGAGTTACTGGAGCAGGGAACTGGAGCCTCCTCTCTGCAGCCCCAGCCTGACTCACTTTCCTGAGAAGCGCTGTGAGCTTACTGGGTGAGCATCGTTTGTACGAGGCACTGCAGGGAGTGTTCAGATGCCATTTCAACCCCAGCTCAACACACTCTGGGGCACGTCAGTGACACCCCAGCTCTGAGTTCCCCCACCCTGAGCTGCTCTGAGGGCTGGGGAGGGAAGCCAGCTGCAATTTCCTGCTGAGGAAGCAGCTGGAAGGGCTCTTCCACCTGTCAGCCGGAGCACATCTGGGTCTCTCGTTTTAGTATCACTTTAGGAGGAGATGGAAACTTCTAGAAGTCGAGGTAACTTTCTAAGCGCTAAGTAGCACCATAAAAGAGTACCAAAAGCAGGTTGAAGACATTTGTACCATTTTCCTGCCTAATTGTCTCCTTCTGTTGAGCACTGTGTTTCAGGCTAGATGAGAACCCTGGTCTCTCCAGAGTGCTCCCGGAGCCGGTACCGGGATCTGGAGTTGCAGACAGCAATTTGCCAAGCACAAAGATGCCTTTGAACCTAATAACTTGCAGACAATAATACTCTTTTACATGCTAATAGATAGGATTGTTCTTCAAATGTCTGACATTTATAGCAGCATAATTTCTCTGGTGAAAAGCATGCCAGGGATAGGCATGACTTCCCAAGGCAAGCGCTGGGGAAGGAAAGGGATGGAACAGGAATGAATAGACAAGATTTGTGACTGAATTTCACTTTGGGTTTCCTTCAATTGCTGCTGCTTCCTTCCCATATTTCAAAAGCAATGACTGCCCTGGAAGGTAATTCACACAAAGCCCCCTAAACAAAGCAATGTAAATAGAGCAGCAAACGGAGATGGGCTGTAAATCAGCATCATCCACCTGGAAGCTTTGCTGGCTGGTATCCAACTGAGAAATCAGGGCCAGGCCTCAGTAGGTCTGCTTAACATCAGAGAGACAATAGGCAGGAATGCCTGCCTGGAGATGTTTGCTTGAAATGAATGAATTATTAATAAACTTACTGTTATTTGTTATTGTTCTTAAGCAGCTTGTCTTGGTGCACATGTTTAAGTGGATTTCAGTCTTCCCTTATTATGCCTAGCAAATATTTGTGTCCAGATGCCAAGTGGGGATGGCATCTAAATTCTGATGAGAGGGAATCTGTGTATGTGGGGCAGTGGGACAGCTTGGTTTGTGTTTGCATCCCTGCCCACCTGAGTTACTCTTTGTTTGCTGGAGTCAAGCACCTTTCCCATGGCCAGCCAGCCCATAATATCATTGGAAAACCTGCTGGGAGGAGATGTGCAGCAGCAGAGCTGGCACTGCACTCAGAACTCCAGGTGACTCTTTCCCCAGGCTGAGCTCTGCCAATATCCCTGCTGCACTCCCAGTGGAGAGGAGGGTTTGAGGAACAGCAAGCCTCACATTTTTGGTGCTAGTTCTTGGCTGAGACAGGAGCGGGAATGTTGCCATGATGTCTACTGAATAAATATGTGCTACTGCTGCTCTCGTTTGTCTGTACAGCTTTGGAGGAGTTGCAGATGGCCCTTTAAATACTTGCAAGGCCTGCAACTTTTCCACAGTGGTTTTTTTCCCCCCCTTTCTCCAAGCTACTTGGGTCCCTACAGTAATTATTATTATCTAATGGGGTGAAAAGCAAAGCAAATCCTTCATATGTGAGATTATTCACACAAGCAAAAATGTAAACAGCTGTCTGAGGGAGAAGGAAGAAATGGGCTCTGAGGCAGGGCCCTGCAGGAATGAGCTGCCTGGAGCTGTACAAAAGCCTCTGTGCCAGGATGGTTGGTGCCCACCGGGCACAGCCAGGAGATGCTGTGCTGCCACATCCTTGACAAGGAGTGGGGCCACTGGCAGCCCCAGGACACTGTCCAGGGGGTTTTATTCCCTAGAAATCTCAATTCCCATACAACCTGCTCCTCTCCAATGCCAAAACTTATCACTGTGCTCATCCAAAGAGCTCTCTTTCTGTCCCTGATGTGGTTTTTCGGTGAAATGGCCATAACCTTTTGCTGTTTTCATTTTGTCACACCTGCATTGTCCAACAAGTGGGGGTTCTGGAAGAGGCTTTTCCGAGCACCTGCCCCAAGAGCTGAATTTCTGCTGTTTGCAGGTGGAACAGGCGAGAGGCTGTGGGCACCATCACCATGGATATTCCCCGCAGAGAGAAGGAATGCATCGTGGGGAATGCACTTTATATAGCTCCCTGGCGGAGGGAATGTTTTCCCAGCTTATGTTATAGCCACTGAGCAAATCCCTGGGCTGCACAGAAGCATCCCTGCAGTACAAAGCTGGGCAGGGGAAGGCCAGACCCAGCTCAGGGAGCCAAACTGCAGCCAAAATATGGTTCTGATCTTCCAGAACATTCTGCTGGTCCAGTGGCTGCCGGGTTAGAACCTCCTCTTTGCTCTCTGGCAGTTTGCAAGGCCATTCCTAACTGCAGAGCTGATGCTTGCAGGATTCAAGCAGGTCAGGCCCGTGGAAGCTCTGGGTGAGGGAGCCTTGTAGGATGAGAACGCCAGGGTTTGATTTCCTGCTGCCCTGCCCATCGTGCAGCTGCTGGTGAGGCTCTGGGGTGCTGGGTGCTGCCAGCCCTGGGTGATACACGGGGTCCACATGTGCTGGGGGGTTCTCCCAGCATCTCCATGGGCTCCCCACGGCTCTGCCTCAGCCTTGGCTCAGCAGTGCAGCCCTGCACGCTCGTCCTTCCCTGCTGCTCGTCCTTGTGGGGTGAACAATCTCCCCAGAGCTCCCTCACGGGTCACGAAGCCTCTCGGGCTGACCAGAACAGGGTCACGAATTCCTGCTGCTTTCACAGCTCCAGCTTGATGGCTCCCTGGTGGCTTCAGGCTGGAGGGAGCCAGGGCTTGGCCTGTCATCTCCCTGGAGCACAGCAGAGTTTTATGGATGCTGCTCTAGCAAGTGGTTTTGAAATGCAAAAAGCGCTGATTAACCCTGTTCTAGCAGAGTCTTGTGTGGCTCAGAGCGTGATGGGTACAGGACACTCTCCAGGCAGTGTCTGTGCCAGCTGCTGGACTTCCTGTGCCACAAATGATGCTGTGCAATAAGCTCTAATGCTAACTCTAAACCTGTATATGAAAAATCCCCAATGCTATTTAGCTGGTAGCTCCTGGGCATTCCCCTCAGTCCCTGTGGTGCTCCTTTGGGGCAGGTATTAGGGAAATGCCGGCTCTGAGAGCTCTGACAAATGAATCCTCTGGACCTCACTGTGAGGCTGGAAAGTGTCCCACCTCTCCCTCCCTGGAGGCCAGGAAACGAAGCACAGAGGAGCATTGCTGATCTGGAGGATGGCCTTTCCTCCAGAGTCCAGTGCTGGATCTTCTGAACGGGGAGGGAACTGCCTCACTTCATTTCTGGTGAAACACCTGGATAAGCTTTTCTGGCTGATTGTAGGAGTGGGGCATGAAGCCAACAAATCTGCAGCCTTTGAATTCAACACCTCCCTCTGCCCCCTAAAGTCAACAAGAGCTTTGTTCACCTCTGGGCAGCTGAATTTCCACTTTATAAATCCAGCCCCCTCCTAACCTCGTGTGGGACACCATCAGTACTGTTATTCCATTAAATCAGAGTAAAATCATTACCTTTTGTTTCCTTTCTCTTGAAATCACCCTGGCACCAGTGTGGTTAATCCCAGACCTGATTCTGTGAGTTCCCAGGACAGTGTGTTTCCTCCAGTGGCCCTGACATNTGGTTAATCCCAGACCTGATTCTGCAGGTGGGAAGTCTGTGAGTTCCCAGGACAGTGTTTCCTGCAGTGGCCAAGGCACTTTCCACCTTTCTCCTCACACTTTCAGTAGGCATTTCTTTAAGGCGATGGATACAACACCTTACCAAGGCAATAGAAAATCCAGGCTCCATAGTGCAGATTTCTTGTCCCGTAGGACTTGGAGGGAATGGGGAAGAGCCAAGAGCATTATTATTGAATTAATTATTATTGAATTCATTACAGCTCCTCCTGGCCGAGGGATGCAATTCCCCGCCCCGAGCCGTCAGGAGGAGCCAGGCAGCATCGTGCCACACAAAGAGGACCGTCTGTCTGTCCCTCTGTGCTGTCACATTGTCCTCAGAGCCCCGTTCCCGCACACCCGCGGTGCTCTGGGTGCCAGCGGAGCGCTCCGGTGGGTGGCAGATGTTGCACAGCTGGACGGGCTGGGTGGCGCAACACTGACATGCAGCGGCTGGCAGCTGCATCTCCACCCGCCCGCCCCTGCCCACCCCAGCTCAGCCTCGCATTGCTTCCCAAAAATCCAGCGATTTCCCTGTGGAAAATCCCCATCCTGGCTGGAGATCTTCCTCCCACAGGAGCGGTGTTTGCCGCAGAGGATTCACCTGCTGGTTAAAGAGGGGGAATTGCTAGCAGAAGCAGTTTTTTCCCAGCATGTTATTTAAATTCCTTTAAAGCTGCCCCGTGACACTGCCTGCAAGTGACCACGCTGCACCCCAAAGGGTGCTGACAGGCAGCTGTTCCCAGACGGAAAAGAGGGAAGGAAAAGACTGGGAGGAGAGTAATTTCTGATATTTGAGCTCTCAGGAGCTCTGCTCCGGGTGTGATGTTGGCAGCTACATTGCTCTGAAGAGTTTGGCCATGCTGGGTGCCTGTGCTGAAAATCTGACCCTTTTATCAGTGCTGATGTGTTTTAAAACCTGGCCAGGGAAATGGCACGAGGCTGAGGCCACCCTGGCTGCCAGCCCTGCTCCCCAGAGCTGTCACATGGGCACGGTGTCTGCTCATGTGGCACCTGTGCTCGAGCCAGCTGTGGCCAGCTGGCCCCGTCCTCTGCTCTGCCAGGGTCCTCTGGCTTGAGCCCAGGCGTGGATGGATGTCTGCCAGCCTGAAGCACCAAAACCAGGAGTGGTGATGACAGGGAACAGGCAAAGAGAGAAAACAGGGAAATTATAACATCTGATGCAAGAAAAAATCTCCCTTTTCCCAGGTTCAGTGTTCAGTGTTCAGTGTTCAGCAAAACAAACATTTACACTGAAAGTTCCAAAGATGCTGTTGTGGCCTGAACACACGAGAAATTGGAGCAGTTCAGGGAGGAAGGCTTAGGCAGGAAGAAGGATCTCCAGTCTCAGCAAAGTGGTGCTTTGGGCTGGTTTGGGTCTGTATGAGGAGTCAGGCCAGGGCTGGAGTGGAGCACCAGCTCAGTGGAAGCTTCCTGGCAATGTGTGGTGTTTCAGCTAAAGGACTGGATGTGATTCTGAATGTGTGAGAGAGGAAACAGTGAGTAGGTGCTGGGAGAGGATTTTACCTTTGTGTGGGGCTGTGGAGACTGATTCAGGAATTTCACATCCAGTTCAGGTGTCTGCATTTAAGAGAGGGTTGTTGGAGAGTGTTGAAAAAAGCTACAAAAATGATTGAAAGACTGGAGAAACAGCTTTACAGGGGAGAGAATTTAAAGACCTCCATCTGTTTGCATTATTAAAAAAAGAGGTTGAGAGGTGACTTGATGACAGTATATAAAAACCTTCAGAGAGAGAAAAGAGCGGGCATTGCAGGATCTGTAATTTAGCAGGGGAAAAACCACGGATGGCTGGAAGCAAGAGCCAGATGAAGTCAAACTGGAAATTAATCACCTTCATTGTTTAAAGAAAACCCCAACAGGTCCAACATTTTGGAACAAATCCAAAGGGAAAGGGTGGGTTTTTTCAGTCTCAGTGTCTGAAAATGAAAACTGGGAGCTTTTCTTCAAGACCTGTGTTAGCTAAGGCACAAGTTAGCACTGAATGCCTGGAGCTTCATGTGGAGATTATTGGGTTGAAATGATTGTAGGGATACACTCAGCATTGCAGTGACATCCCAAAAGGTGCACTAGCACATGGCTTATCCACCAGGCTCCTGAGCAGGAGTAATCAAAAATGCTAACTCGGGGGCAAGGATGAAGTGAAGAAAATAAAGGAAAAAAAATCCATCATGGGGTTGATTTTACTTATTGGCTTTTAAGAAAAAAAAAATCAGAGACAAGGAAGAGCAACCCCTTGACCCAGACACCCACAGGTGTGGAGCAGCTGGCCAGGTGTGGTCAGTCAGAATAACCCTCTGGAAGGGGGTGCACGAGTTGCTGCCCCAGATTAATGACGCCAGTTTGAGCAGGGGTTTGGCTCTGCTGGTATAGAACCCATTCCTAGTGACAGCCTTGAGGCCCTTCTGAGTGCAAACGGATCTGGCTGTGGCAGGGGGTGATTTTCCCTGTCCTGGGTGCACATCTTGGCCTTTGTTGTGGACAATGGGAAGGGCCCTTGTTCTGGGCCCCATCCTTGCTGCCATTCCTGGCCCTGTTCCCTCTGGCTCAGCCGAGCCCCTGCTGCTCTCAGGCTCCTCACACCCACCCCGCTCCTGGCAGCTGGGAGCAGCTGGATTTTGGGATGTGGTGGTGCCAGGCTGTGGGTTCTCCTCACAGCAGGGAAACTTAGGCCTGAGCACTTGATGGAGAAGCAGAAATAAAAGGTGGATTGTGCAGGGTTAGAGCCCAAATGGCCACTCAATAGCCCACCTGCATCCCTGGGAATATCAAGGACCTCGTGTCATACCTTCACACTGACACATTCCTGACTTATTCAGGGGTTACAGGGAGCTGACAGGGCCAAACACTGACAGCGCGTTGTCCCCAGCACTGTCCTTGGCTCGGCTTCATTTCCCAGCTCCAGCTGTGTCCCCCAGCCCGGCTGTTTGGGTGATGCTCGAGCCCTGGTCACTGCCAGGAATCAGGATGAGCCCCAGCCTTGCTGGAGCCTCCTGGGGATCACTGAAACAAACACATGGAAAGAATCAAACACCTCGAGTGCTTTAGGAAGGAGCTGGGGTTTTGAGGATAGCACCTGGCTCGGTGTAGCCAGTCCCCTGCCTCAGGCAACAGGGGAATAGATAATAACCTGTCTAATTTGGACAGGCCTCTCAATCCCTGATCCCCTCCTTCCCCATGTCCCAGGTAATAACATGCTTTCAGTGTGCAATTAAAAAAACCCGAGTGAAAGGCGAAATGTCTGTCTGTGGCGGCAAGCAAGAGATTGAAAGTGTTACCAGCGCTTTAGGGTGGGTAATAGCAGGAGATTTGTCAAAGGGATCTGGAAGAAAAGCCCTTTTGCAAAGGAAATGTATAATCCCTGGTAGCTCAGTGTCTCACACTCGAGGACTTGCCTTCACGATCTGCCATCAGAGGAGAGGATTTGCTGCTCTGTTCTGTGGATGAGCACTACAGAAACCCTTCGCACACCACTTCTCTAAATCTTCTTTGAAAGGATACTCCTCTGCTCCTACTGGGTGTCAGGGCTGTTTTGTGATCCACATTTGCAAAATAATCACAAATAGAAAGGGGAGCAGAAAGCACCTGCCATGGAGGGATGCCCCTCAAAACCACAGCGTCCCCAGAGCCAGGGACTGGGGAGAGGGGTCCAGGGCGATGCTGGGGGCTGCACTGAAGAGGAAATAAGCTCCACTTGTAGATCTGTGGGGTGCTCAGCTGCAGGCAGAGCTCTTTTGGCAGCAGGAAGGATCGAAAGGGTTTCAGTGGAAATGATCTTTATTGGCGAGCGCAGCTTTGCTGAAATCAACCCATTTTGTGGGAACACGTAGGAAACTATTGATGGGGAAAAAATCTGAACCATTCATTTCGACCTTCAGAGGATAATTTTTCCTTCCAAAGCATTTCATTTCAACAAATTGCTCGGTTTAGTTTTGACGTTACCGCTCAAATTGATACCATTTTTATCTTCCATGTGTGTGAGCTGCTGGCTCCTGGCTGTGCCCTGGCAGAGCTGGGCTCCAGTGGCACCCCCAGCACCTTTCTGTGTCACACAGCAGAGCAATCCTTCCCCATTGACGCTTCTGAAAGCTTTCCCCAGCAATTTTGGGACAGACAAGAGGATTTGGAGAGGAAAACACATCTGAAAGTGCCACAATTTCCTGTGGAAGAGAAATTGTACTTTCCAATCACTCTGAGTCAGCAGTGCAGAGCCTCACCCTCCCTGCTCTGCCCTTCTGATCCAACCTCTCAGGGAACAGCAGTAAATGTACATTAGCCAATTTCTTTGGTGTTTTGCATTTGTAGGGTATTTCTGATGTGAAAAGGAGCTTAGCTTTAAATTTGTGTGACCTTGACGTGCTTGAAGTTAAGCTGCTCTTTCGGTCTGTGTAGAATTGGGACCTGCTAGTGGTCCACATACCCTCACCGTGTCCTGCTGATGTCCCCCTGGCAAGAGAGGGAGGTCTGGCTGCTGACTGCATTGATCTGAGGTGACAGCAGACCTGTGCCACTGCCGGGTTTGTTTATGCTCATGCAGGAGAGGTGCTGGCTGCAGCTGGCAGCATTTGCAGCCCCATCCACCAGGGCTGGGACTTCTGCTGCTGTCTGGGAAGTTGCAAGGACAAAAACTGTTCCCTGTTTCATCCCTGCAGATAAAAAAGGTGTGTGAGGCTGTAGGGGCTGCGGGGACTCACGGCCAGGGCAAAGGCTGTCCCTTGCCATCCACACCTGGCAGCCAAGGCTCCTCCCGGGTGGATTTGCAGGGAGCTGGAGGGAAGGAGGGAGGGATGCTCGGGCTCAGCTCTGCAGTGACAGGGCTCTCCTGAGCTCACCTTTAAAGCAACATCTTTATTCCAGAGACATGCACAAGGGCAAATTCCCCACGAGCACAGTGTGAGAGGGAGCTGCACCAAACCAAGGATGAGTTTGTCACCTTTGGAAGCTCGGTGGTGCTGTGGATGATCCTCCTGCACACCGGGGAGACTCCAAGCCTCTGCCCACCCAGCCCTGCCACCAGCAGCTGCAGGCCTGCAGAGACAACTCCTCAGGCTCCATTTTTAACTCGCTTGCTTTAATTTATATTCAAATCAGAGGATAAATGTAGGCAATGCGTGCCTGCAGCTCAGGCAAGGCTGCCACTCCAAAGCAACCACGGAGAAGGTGTTTTATTTTTAAAATCGATGAAGGAAGAGATGAAGACAGGGAGTTCTGCACTCTAACTATCGCCTTCTTGTTGCTAATGTCGGCCTGGCCATGAAAACAGGAAGATTTATGAAAATTATTTGTTTTCCAACACATGTACTGTTTACTCGGCTCCAACAGTGAAAATAAAGCCAAGGCTTCTGCTCGTGCTTTGAGTCAGTGAAGCAAGACATTGAAGCAAATAAGTTCGTGCTCTAAGTCTCATGACCAGGTTTCTAGAGATGCTCCTGGGGATTTCAACTTCCAATCACTCTTTATTTGATTATTTAAATAAATGATAAATATGCGTAGGGATGTTTATGGAAGAAGCGCAGCCTAAGGAATATATTGATCTCCCGTGAATGAGAGCAATGCCTGATAGGGCTCTGCAAAGGGAGTGGAGGGTGCCCTGCTCAGGGGCAGGCCCTGCAAATACCCACTCTAGCCAGGTATTAATTTTTTAATTAAGAGCCAGGCTCTTAAATGAAGGTGGAAAAGTTCCCAGGGTTGTACGTGGCTCAGTTTCACAGGCTGTGTGCCCTGGTGAGGCACGTGGGATCTCACTAACAGCCCTGTGCATTTAGAACAGCATTTTGCCCTAAAAGATGATCCTGACGTGCTTAAAAGTGACAGGGCCCTTTTGCAGTGCGTTTTAAGCACATGTGTGCTGACACCTCCATGTGTTGGCCAGGCTGGACTCAGCCTCGTGCCTCAGTCCCCATGGCAGAGTTGTGCTACCTTGTCTTTCCTGGCCTCTGCCCACCCCAGAGCACACAGAACTGTCAAACCCCACTTAATCCACCTTGACTTAATGGGAGTTGTGCAGCAAAACGCTGCTGGGTGCTTGGAATGCGAAGTCTGAGCAGAAAATTCATTATTCCTGCATTGCAATTAATGATAATTAAAAAAAAAGAGAGAAGTTTTTGAATTGAGAGTTATGCTGGATGTCAGAATTAACATCTCATTGAATTATCAAAGCTTTCAAGTAGTGGGTGGTGGAAGTGGCTTGGGGCTTGCAAATAGGTCAGAGAAAGAGCTGGTTGCTAAATATCTGATGGAAACTTTCCACGGGGGAAGAAAATCTTGCTGATTTGATGGAATAGGAACAATTCTTTGGAGGATGTCGATTCTCTTAAAACGTATGGAAAAAGCAGGCATGGGGGCTGGGTTCCCTGCCTGCGACCTGGGCGCTGTGGTTTGTTCTCTGGGGATCCTCCTGCTCACATATGCATTTCTCCCCTTCTCACTGCAAAATGAAAACGCAAAAAGAAGGGAAGCGTCAACATTTTGGTGGCGCGGTGCCAGCACAGGTCTGCTCTGTGCCTTTGGCAGCTTCAGCGAACGCCCTTGAAGGCAGCCGGCAGTTTTTCGGGCGCTTGGGTTTTTGAGTTCAGCCAGGGATGGTTGGGTGCGGTGCTCTGGGCTCTGGAGCTCTTGCAACTCTGTGTGACATCAACAGGGGGAGCGGCGAGTCCTGAGGAACTGTCCCTGCGCCGGGCATGGGCCGTGCCGTCCTCCAGTCCCTTCAGCAGCATCCTCCGTCCCTTCCACCAGTATTGTCCGTCCCTTCCACGGGATTCCTTCATCCCCTTCACCCAGCATCCTCCATCTCCTTTATCCAACATTTTCCATCATCTTCGCCCAGCATCGCCCACAGCCTTTCTCCAGCCTTCTCCTGGCAGCGTGGGGGGCTGGCAGTAGTTTCCACCCAGGTGGGAAATGAATCCCTCGGGTTTTCCACCCCTGCTGCCACCAGGATGTGGCATTACCATGAAGGCTCTAGGCTGTGTGTGCCCACAACATGGCAGAGACAGGAAATTCTATTGTTGTGGTTCTTTGTAATGATTTTCACAATAAGTCAGCTCTGAAATCAGCCAGCTGGGCAGAAGGAGTCTCTGTTTTTGTATATGATCCCACCTCCAAGGGGTGGCCAGTCCTTTCTCATGGGTCCTGCTGGGTTAAGGGTGCCCATGGACCTCTGACACTGCCAGTCTCCCTCCTTTGTTGGGGTGACAGCAGAGGGCGACCTGAGGATAAAGAGATGAAGGACTATGACACGCTTAACTGCTCCTCCCAAGCAGAGGGGAGAATGTAACATTTTGGGAAGCACATGAGCAGATCTGGCAGCCTGTGCTGTGCCGGCCCTCACGGGAAGCAGCCCTGAGCTGGGAGGTGGGCACAGGGTCTGTCCTTTGGCTGCTGAGGCTGTGCAACTTCTATTTAAAGCTAAGGAATTTCTTTGTTCCAGGTAACTCTTCCCTTAATCTTTCCTCTGCTCGGCTTCTTCTTCCCGTTCCCATAGACAATAACCTTGTGTGAACTGCTGGAGGAGGCAGTGGCTCAGCAAACCCTCCTGCCTCCCTGCCAGCTGTGCTCCCCCTGATCAGAGGGACCCTCTGGTCCCGTGGGGAGCGACAGGCTGGCAGCAATTATGGAAAGCAGATCTCAGAAGGGTTTGTCTCTGTGGGGGAAATGGCGTAGCAGAGCTGCTGGGGAATAATAATTATATTATTATGCAAGAATAAAGTCACGTTTATTTCTGAGAAGGGGACGGGTATGGGGGGAGAGCAGTGAGGGATTGCAGAATAATTACCCCAGAGCAGCTATGCCGGGCAGTTCCCTTGCATGCAACTCCTAAATATTGTGCTAGAGAAGGACTGGCAGCCTGGACTGTGTGGTGGGTGCAGGTGGGGCTGTCCCATCCCAAAGGGCACTTGTCAGCGTCCCTTGGCTCCTGTAGGGACAAGAACTGATGCACTCACCTGGCAGTGCCACACACCTGCGGGCAGGGCCGGGCAGCCAGGAGCCGCCGAGCTCCCAGCGCTCTGCCCTTCCCGCAGAGAGATGTGCAGGGATGCTGCTGTCCCTGCCCCCAGCCCCGTCCGGGCACCCAGCTCCTCCGGCACATCCCAGCGCGCTCCCACCTGCCTTTGTGTCGGTCACAGCGGCGTTTTCCCACCGCGCGGGGCTGGCAGCGCTTTCCTGTCTCGCTTCACCACGCGCGAACCAGCGATCACCCAGCGGGGCCCGTGAATAATTAATATCTGTGTCACTGTGCTTCCTCCCCCCGCGGCGCCGCTGATCGCTCCTCCGGGACGGGGGATTCGGCCAAGGTCACCGCCGGTGTCGGCACCGCGGGTGGGGAGCGGCCTGGGGGTCCCGCAGGTGTCATTGTCCTTATGGCTGCTGCCCGCGTCCCTGCGGGGTGGGGAAAGCTCCAGCCCCGGGAGAGGAGCAGCACAAAGGGGATCGGGATTACTCCAGGCCTGGGGACGGGGGAGGCGGGCGGGGGGACACGGATGCAGGTGGCTGCCGGGAGAGGTCGTGCCGAGGGACGGTGACCCCCCCGCGACCTGCCGGACCCCTCCAGAGACCTGCAGCGGGCTGGAAGGAGCATCACTCCTTTCTGACAACCCGCTTTGTGTCCCGATGCGATTCCAGGCGCTTTTCTCCGTTGTTTCCCAAAACGGAGGCCGGGGAAAACGGGGGAAATTTAATTTTTTTGATACAAATTTTCAGCCTAATAAAAAATACAACGTTTAACCCGCTGTATTTTCACAGCGGGAGCACACCCACACGCGCAGCCCGAGCCGGAGCCGCACGCGTCCGCCGCTCCCCGG